>CM060973.1:37084579-37402079 GCA_030765045.1 Tenodera sinensis
TACAAGGAAATAAACAATAAGATAGTTTCTGCAAATGTTTGCCTCAACCAACATGAAGAGTTTGCAAGAATGGTTAGAGAAAGTCACGTGAGTGCAACACATCAGATATGTAATTTAAAGTGCGGCCCAGCGTGTAAAGCAGACATTTCCTCCCCTTGCCGACACATATTTACTACAGAGACGCCATTAGCCAGAGAAAGGAGAAATAAAACAATGTTCGGTTAGCGGCACAGTGTCCCTTTAACTGAAACCTGCTCCGGGCTGTTTGCCTGCGCATGCGCACAAACCGAGTGGACGTGAAGTTTTATGTTGTTTACCGGCTCTTGTCTCTGACCGGCCTGCTTTTTCTCTGCAGCTGTAAACGTGTATCGTGCTTTTATATCTAAACCCTTATGTTATATTCACATTACTTTCTCTGCTCATTCCTACGCAAACTCCTTGTTAATCCATATAAAGTTTCATCACACATTTCGCTGTGACACACTTTAGGTATAGTATATTGAGAAATCCCACTTCTGACAGTCTGAAATCGCTTTGTTCTGCCGCGGCCATAGTTGTCTTTGTACTGACCGCTCCAATGTCGCTCCAGGTGTTGCCTAGCAACGTCGTGGTGTGAGGTAGCCTGACGGGCTGCTGGCGTCACAATATTTTTATTTTTTCTCCTACGTAGCAGGTAGGTAGAGAAAATTTTATGTTGTATCCAAAAATTCGTAAATCGTAAACCTTCAAACAAGTCTGTTAGAGGACGCACTCAAGGAAAAGTACAAATTTCTAACGTGGAATATTTCGAAAGCGGTTAAAGATACGAAAAAAATTGCTCAACACAAATCGTGTATTTAAAGAATTCTACATTATTTACAGTACGTTTTGTCAAATTTTCATGTTTTCTGAGCTGTATAACATTTAATCTTACAAAAGTAAACAAATATTTTAAAGTTTTTAAAACAAAATTTCTAGAGTATTTGTGAGAGAAATCGAAAACAGCGAAAAGGTTAACAGTACTTTGGGTTGTGGAAAAGTTCTTGAAATGTTTCGTGTCTTTGCTTGGAAGATGCTTAATCGTTTAATCATTTTTAGTGACATTGTTCGCCAATTAGTTAATAAGTTTGTTGACTTTAGCTACAGGTAAGAAAAGTGTTTTGCATGCATTTTGCATCAGTATCATTAGAGATTGCGGAATTTTTAGACAAGGAGTGTGGAGAATGTCTGACTCCCGCCCACAGAACTGCGGCATAAGACACCACGCCAGGGTCAATACTTTGAAACAATTCACGAAGTTGCAATGGTATATGCTACCACATCCGCCATGAAGTCTGGCTCTGGCGCCTTCCGACTTTAGTTTGTTTGGCGCTTTAAGGAGAGCCTTGGAGAACGGCAATCGTGACATTATAGCTCAAAACCACCGAAACATCGATATCCAAGCTCGAGAGAACAAGGAAAGCAAGGTTAGGTTTGCCACTAACAAAAACAGTACTTTCATTTTATAGAATATCTTGTGAAAGTGCATCGTTGTGACCTTGAAAGACTGGTACAAACTTTGGCCAAAAGCAAACACGCCATCTCTTCGTTATATCATCTGGTTAGAAACACGGATGTGCGAATTCTAAACGTAATATTGAATGTGGTATAATATTATACTACTTATAATTAGTGGCTACTTCCCCACCTCCTCTATCCGTCTGAGGGTGAGTCAGCTAGTGCCTGTGGCATGTAGAATCAAAATCAGACAGTCGGTATCCAATGACTGACAAAACATGTGATTATATGGCAGTTTCTAAATCATAACTTGAACTTTCTGGAAATATCCTCAGAATACATCATTCTGGATGAATTTTGAATGGTAAACAGCAAGAGACAGACAAAAAATGTTACTAAATGAAATATATTGATCTCGTTTAAACACACCAAATATATCAAATACTTGTTTTTTCTTTTGAATGAACCATTTCCGAGATATTCTTTATTTTTTTGTTTGAATTTACCAATACTTACACTTCTCTCAAATAAAATATGTTATTAGTTTTTTTATCTCTTACCCTTGCAAAGAGAACGGAATTTTAAAGACATCGCATAACAACCAGCTCTTAAAACATTTCACTATTCCTTAAAGCCTACTGTATATCCATATTCCCCTTGCACCTACAAGAAAATTAGCAATAAGATAATTTTTGAAAATGCTTATGCCGATTGCAGTGAAGTAGATAGAGAAATAAGCATTTGTAAGAATATTGTGTATAACTCGACATATATTGGCGAACAGTTCCTCCAAATTGAACTATACTACAAGTCTGTGTTGCAATATGTTACGCGACGATCACTTGGTGTATCTTCTAGGGCCATGCACTTCCACTTTGTCGCCAAGTATTGATAGACTTCTAAACGTAAGTAGCATCAAAGAAGCCACTAAAGAACAAATGTTCATCGCATAAGATTTGAAAGTGCTTTCGTAAATCAAACACAACGTAATATAATCAAACAGCCACTGCAACACACAATGCACGTCTGAGTGTTAAAGAATGGCAAGTCCCGCATAAAGTGGAAGGAGGTAACTCCAACCTCCCCTCTTTCGTTGGACATCGCTATTATGTACTATGTTACTCCCGCCATAGTACGTGCATTCTAACAAGGGCGCACTATATTCCGATTTATGGATAGATACTGCATTACGTTTACCTTTTACTAACAGTTAATGAAGTACATGACATCGAGAAAAAAAATAATTCACAATTGTAGGAAAACAAACTGCCTTCTAGAGCTGCTTTGTGTGGTTATGTGCGTGATTACATGACTAAAATGCAGATGGAAGCACCAGTAGGACTCCATGTGCCTTTTCTTATATTATGTAAAAATAACTCATATGGCGTCTAAATAAATAAGTATAACTCTTGTGGTATCTAGATAAATAAGTGCTTTCTTGTACGTAAGCAAAAATTGTTATGTAATTGTAGTTGTTTTACAAAGTAGAGGTGTATGTCTTACATTCAAAATGAAATGCTGCAGATTACAAGTCAGTAGACGAACATTACTGTATTTTTATATATAAATTTTTACCTAAGACCGTTTTGACATCACGACGATACAGAATAATACATTGTGGATATTAATTTACAATTACTAGAATACAAGCGACGGAATTCCATACACTTTCTGTTAAGTGTTCTGTGCTTTCCACGTATTTAAGAGAAACAACTGAAACCCAACACGATAGAGAAAGACGAAGTATTGGAAAAATCGAACTATAATAAACGGATAACCCGAAAATAGCTTGCGACACAAAAATATATATATTTAAATTGTGCGTTTTAAAGATCATGAACGAATGAGTGGGTGAGTGTATGAGTGAGAGAGCGAGTGAGTGGAGTTTAAGGCCCAGTCGACAACGAGGTCATTTAAACATATTTACCTATATGACAAAATGTGTATATTGAATCTTGTAGAAATATCTTTTGAAGTCATCTTCGAATTTTCTATAATTATGTCTGTATAACTAATAAACGTTAAGTGATAAGCGGAAACGTACCTCACAAGAAATCTTCATGTTGCACTTTTGGAAGACACTAAATTTAAGTACCAAGTGTATTAATTAAGCGACTGAAAGGGACACGTGCGCGCGCGCACGCACGCACACACACACACACACACACACACACACACACACACACACACACACACACACACACACACACATTTACACAAACAGATTTTTATGAAGAAGAGATATGAAATGTAGGTAAACTCGATGATTGGAAAGGTGATGATGGAGCAATAATGGAATAAATTGCGGGGGAAACCGGAGAACCCAGAGAAAACCCGCCCAGATGCCGCTTTGTCCACCACGATCTCTGAGTTAAGGGGAGGATAATCGAATAAATAAAAAAAAATTAATTTGGAGCACCCTTTGTCGTTTTTAACATCTTTCAGGCACTGTTTTAATATTTTTAGCCATTTTAAAGTTTTTTAGCCAGTTTATAGGACAATTTCCAAGCCCTAGTTAGTACTTTAAAACAAGCTTGACTTTATTTTTAAATAAGTAGTAGTTTCTGAACTCGCAGGACTGCGTGCATTGCTGAATATCTAATTTTCTTCCTGATTTTAATAGGTATTTCACTTTAAGAAATTTCTTTCGGTTAGTTAAAATCCTTCATTTCCGGGGTTATTTTATGAAACATCAATAATCAGAGGAATAAGTTAATAATCTCATTTTCCTTCGTATCAGACAAATTAAGGAGTTTTGCTTAAGAAAATTGCTTATTAAACACGCCTTTGAAGAGGGTTTTTTATTATGATCGTTCAACCTTTCGAAGAACTTTGACCTGCCCCTCTCACTCTATCCTGTTCCTGTCACGGACCCCCCCCCCCCCCGCTCTTCCCCCACGCTCCCTGCTGTCTCTTGACAAGATATTATTTTAAAAGCGTGAACTGGCTTGCAGTAACTTTAGACATGGGTTAATGAGATGTTAACTAGATCAAATTCTATAAAAAAAATCTGTGTTGCACTCACATGACTTTCTCTACTCTTGTACTAACCATTCTTACAAACTCTTATTCCTATATCTTCTTCGTGTTAGTTGAGATTCCCATATTGCCCTTGCACCTACAAGGAAATAGGCAATAAGATAATTTGTACAAATGTTTATCTTAACTAACACGAAGAAGATATACGAATAAGAGTTTGTAAAAATGCTTAGTTTCCAAAGTGCGCGCGCACGTGTGTGCGTTCAGAGAGAAAGTTTAAGTAAGGTCAGGGAGAGTTCCGGACATTTAATCGTCGCGTCAGAGTTGTTTGTTGTGTGAAGCAGTTTTATGAGTGTGAACGTCAAAACCAGCAGTTTATGAGACAGGGAAAGACAGTGAAGCACGTGTCAAGAGGTTAGAATAGCTGAGTTGAAGGTGACAGCGAATTGTAGATTGTGTTAACAACAAAAACGAGGAACTGTGTTTTTAAATTCAATTTTAAGGAAAATAAAGTGATAGAAAAAGCACCTCGACTTATTACTTGTCACAATATACAATAAATGTATGCGTTTTAAGTTAACATCTCTTAAAATCTAGTTAGTGAGTCCCAAAACGTGTTAGAGAGACTTTTTATTCAAAATGTTATACTCGTTAAGAATTTTCGAGGTAATAGTATTACTTTTGGAGCGGATTGTACACAAGTGCACGTACTAACCGCATTGGGGCGTATGTTCTCGTTTACACAAAATGGTTTATATGCCTCTGTTTAAACTGAGTTTGATTAGTTCATGGAAATGTCGGGTTCACGCACGCACACACACAGCTGCGAGGAAACATGTGGTCACGTGACAGCCGTTTTCCCTGTCCACAGGAACATCAGCTAACAACATTACGCTAAATTTAAAATACTCTTTTAATCTAAAGGTTTATAAAGTTTTGTAATTGTTAAGAATTAGAGATAAAGTAGAAACGTATTAAAATGGCCAAAAAAGCAGGCGGAGTTATAAAATGTTATATTTTCAATTAAATTTACATACATCATTTACATATTGGCCGTAAATGTGATCAAAAATTAAATTCTATTTTGAAGAGTTCGGTTTATGGTTTAAAGGTTATACAGAAATTGTAGGTACTAGTATGTATTTTGACTTAAAAATTGTAATTTCAGAGTCATATGAGTTATCAGATTGCTTTTGAAAACGTTTAAATGCATTTGATGAAATATATTTAAAGCTAATTGTTCTGTTGGTTTTCTTGATTTTATTTTCATAAGTGTTTATTCTTCATTTGGAGAAATGAAGGCATTCCTACCTACGACAAAGTCGATCACCTTATGTACAAACGGCTTCAAATGTTTTCCGACAGCAAAGAGGGTTGAGGGCAAAAGGGTGAAGAACTATATAATGAACTAGTCGCGTTGCTCGAAAAACTTATACTTTTTCGACTTCAAAAACAAGTTTCGGAATCTCATGAACTTTCAAATTCACAGTTTGGTTTTCGAAAAGGACATTCTACTGATTTACAGCTTCTCAGACTAACTGATGACGTAACAGAGCAATTTAACAATGGGGCTTCAACATTGGCGCTATTTCTGGACGTAGAAGCCGCATTCGACCGGTGCTGGCACAATGGCCTTATTTACAAACTGCACCACAATTTCCCGGCTCTTCAAAATTATCTGTATTTGCTGCACAATTTTTTAGAAAAACGGAAGTTTTACGTCCAAGTGGGCCGCTTCTCCTCACGGGAGAGAGTGATGCGGGCTGGCGTCCCACAAGGGGCAATCATGTCACCCTTTTTGTACATATTATTCACTAATGACTTCCCAGTGGACGCCAGATGCAAGGTCGCCATGTACGCCGACGACACTGCAATATACAACCACCATAGAAATCCCCGTTTCGGCCTTGCAGAAATGCAACGTTATGTTAACAACTTCCTTTCATGGCAACATGACTGGAAAATCAAAATTAATCCCAACAAATGCCAGCTGATTCATTTCTCTAAGCGGCATCACACTTTGGCAATGGACCTAACGGTCGGTGGTCAGGTATTGCATTGCCGTCGGCAAGTTAAATACTTAGGGGTTACCTTGGACCGCACAATGTGCTGGTCCACCCACATAAAAAATAGCGCCAATAAAGGCAGACAGCGGCTAAAGTTATGCGCCCCCATCTTCCGCAGCAAACAGCTGCAATTGAAGTCCAAACTCGTCCTGTATAAGGCTTTCATCCTGTCAGTGGTTCTTTACGCGTGTGTGGCCTGGGCAAACGCCTCAAAAACCGCCCTGAAGACTATCCAAACCCTCCAAAACCTCTCCCTCCGGAAAATCCTCTTTGCTCCCATCCTAACCACTAACCGAACCCTTCACCAGGAAACCCAGATCCCTTCCATACCCGAGGCAATAACAAAAAGAGCCACTGTCGCGTGGGCGCGCATCAGGAATCACCAAAATGACGTGATTGCCAATATTGGCAAGGGCGAGCCAAAGCATCGTAAGCATGCTAGAATTAAAATGTTTTAAACATTGCATGGCTCGCCGACTGATGCGCACCCATGCAACCCAGTCCCTAGGCCACGCACTCCGGAAGAGGTCTGTGCCTCGGAAACGCCTCAGGAGCTGCAACCTGGCCGCACAGGAAAACTGCGGAAAAACTGTAAATAGTGAAGTGTATATAGTGCAGTGTAAATATGTATATACGAGCGTGTGTGTGTGTGTGTGTGTGTGTGTGTGTGCGTGTGATGGGACATATGTGTGGTATGCCCAGGAGTGAGTGTGTGTATGTATCCGTGTATATAAAATAAAAAAAAAAAACTATCAAAAACTGACAAAAAAAACTGAGAATACGCCCAAAAACTGTTCTCGGTGGGCTAAGGCTGCCCACTGTATGGGCTTTTTAAAAGATAAAGCAAACCCGAATTCACATGTAAATACTGTAAAAATTATAATTAATGTTAATTTTGGCATGTAAGCCGGGCCCCTCTGTACCGGCACCAGGCAAATGCTTTCTTTAATAAAATAAGTTGAAGTTGAAAGTACAGGGGCTCGTCTGACGTGAGATGAGCGGGAAGGAAACAAGGTACTTACTTATCTGCTGAAAGTTCTTGAATTCCAACGCACACTGCATTTTCACATTAAAATCTAATGTATCTTCAGTGCGAATCTTGTTTATACTGGTCGCCATCGTAGCAACTTAAATCGCTTAAATTTCTGTGTGTTACCAACTTATGAAAACAAAACAAATTTATAAACTGAATCAGACGGCGTTATTTCAAAATTCATTACGCGACCCCTATTTTTCAAAATGAATATATTTTCCCAAATCATTAAATCGATGTGTCCATTTTATTCTTTATCTAATAATTTAACCTCTGGATTGTAGGCTCTAAGATCCGTTAAAGCCTTTCAAGTTGTATTGCTTCGCTGTTAACAGTTAAATGTTTATTTAATGTATAATTATATCCAAACGAAAGAAATCACCATATATTTAAACAAGTAATATTGTTTTCTTGGTGGTGCTAATGGTGTTTAAGAAAATGTTTAAACTATCCTAACAAAGATAATGCATTTATTGTATTTTCGTTAGTGTGCTCTGTGGTCATATTCGGTCTCCGAACCCCCCCCCCCCCCCCGCCTCCCATATGGGATGTCTAAGACCGTAGCTGGGCGGAACACCGCTTGTACCAACCACTACCGGGGAGTTTCAATGTGGAGATGGTAGTGACCTTGCCCTCTGCTCTGTCGTGTCTCCTTGGATCGGCTCATCCTTCTTCCCGCGGATGCCCCGTGACGGGCATAGGTCTCCAAGGTCGACATGCTGAATCCCCACAGCGCAGTGCTATTGGTTGTTCTACTCACGCGAGGAGCGTGTCCATGACATGACCCCGGGGTCAGTACGTGCAGTGCGCTGTGTGTCAACTGTGAGTAATTAATGAAATGGGTAATGTTCTTACATGCTATATGAGGTAGCGTGATTGGCAGTTAGTACACATGAGTGGAGCTGGCTGGGGGTGGGGCGAAGCGCAGGGGCAACGGTTTAATGCCACTTCCCAAGTGATACAATCAGTTTATAAGTCAAAACTTGCTTTCAAACAAAACAAGTAGATTATAATGGGTTTTTGGATGGTTTTAGTGGCAGCAGGCAAATGTTTGGAAGGCCAATTTCAAAGATTTTAAAGATTCGATCTTTAGTGATACTCGATTGAATAGCGTTGTAGATGGTTATGCAGCTCATTTCAAGGCAAATAGACACTTTAGCGCTAAAGAGATCTCTAAGTGCTTTCTTGCAACCCAGCATAAGTCTCATCATTAAGATAATAGTAGCTTTTCCGTCGCTAACGCCTGCAGATGTACGTTTACATGCAAATATCCAATGAGGCAGGAACAACAATTATAGTCATATCTTTCCTACGTGTGTGTGTTTAGTTGATGGCATTGCTCTCAACTAAAGAAACAGAATATCACCAAAAGTTACCAGAATGAGGAGAATACATGACAGTTGATTTTAGTGAACTCCAGCAGTTTGCGATCCCTGTAACTGTGGGTTCCTAGATAGGATTGTGCTGTTGAATGAACTGTGGTCTCCTTTGATTGTTGTTGAGCTGGGAAACCATAACTGTGTGTTTAGAGCACTGGATTTATGGCCGCACTAGCCCGGTTAGATGTAACTGTAGGTTTCGGTCAAACAGTGAAACTCGGCGTTGTGTTTATTGACCTTGTTTCAGCATTGCCTAGATTCAGCGCATTTGTTGTAAGGGTCATCGGAGACTTTGGCAGTAGGAAGTCCATTTCTGTTGACAATAGTCCCTTCTTCATATTTCCATTTGTTTGCCAGACTTCAGTAATTCTTTTTCCTTGCATTATTCTTGGGTTCGGATAGTTTTTAAATTCTCGTTTGAGTAAATCCAGGGTTGATGGATAGGTGGAGGGTAACTCTCCCTTAATAGGGTTAAGACATTGCCTTCGTGATCGTATTAAAACCCAGACCTGCACGCAGCTTTCGTGACTTCACGACATGAGTGGATTTTTAACTTCCAATTTCTAAACGTTTAAAGATAATGTCTCAGCAAAACATACTGCCATGCTAACTATTAAGAGACTTTATAACAAACGTTCATGGCATAAATAAATTTAAATGTGCTGACTAATTCGACTGGTAATTTTTTTTCGTGGTTTTCTTCAGTTGCCAAAGTAAATACCAGATTGGATATTTAATACCACGACCCAATGGACAAGGTAGTGTCTAATGCCCGCTTTTACTACATACGGCACCGCAGGCGGTGACACTGATGATACGACACAAAGTTTCACCTTAAGACTAAAACAATGCTATACATAAAATATGTGATGTGTTGCACTCACATGGCTTTCTCTAATCCTGTACTAACTACTGTTACAATGTTTCATTCGTCTATTTTTTCGTATTAGTTGAGATAAACATTTGCAGAAATGCAGAAAACCTTAAACATATGGCATTTTAATCAAAACTGTTAGAACCATTTTCGAAAAAATCAAAATTTTCGAAGCATTTGCCATTTAAAGGTTAGTTTAATGTGGAGGAATCTTCTTCAAAACATTACATGCATTTCGATCTCTCTTGTCATAACAGAAAATCAGCTTATAACCTCAAATAAATCTCACTTTCTTTCTAACATTAACAACTAACATTGCTTCTGGAAACATGTATTAATTATTAAAATAACAATTGCTAAAAGCACTGTTGCCAAACTGAAATGTGTAATTCATTGTTTTTCAGGAATTTATGAGGCTCGGTTGGCAACAGTGACTAAACAAAAGAATGGCTATATGATATTTCGTATACAATTTAACCTCGATTAAAATAAACTTTAAGAATAGTATGTCCACTAATAGGCAAAAGAGGACAGAGAAAGATATGTGAATGTAACATCATGTTCCTGAGGCTTTTCTTGCTTCCAACTAATACTGCCGAGTTCTTTATTCGGGTGATGTGTGGCTAAGATTTTTGAAGCGTCATTTTAAAGAAAGGAAGAATGGAAAAGCAGGGGATCTTGTGTAGGAGAACCAAGGTAGCTATCAGATGAAAGACAAGTAGCAGCTATAAGGCTTGCTTTGAACGTTAATGGAAGCTTTGCCATTGCATCGCTTATCACTTTTCTTCTTCTTTCTGTTGGTAGTAAGACACAAGTACTTCTAGGCAAATATACCCAGCCATTCTTGTCAAGATGACCATTATCCTGACGTAAAGTGATTCAGGTGTTGGATTTACACGTTGTCAACTTGGATCATGGTAGAGACAAAATACTTTTATCTATTACACACACACACACGCACGCGCACACACACACACACACACACACACGCACGCACACACACACACACACACACACACACACACACACACACACTTTAAAAATGCAATATCTGGCTACAAGGTAACAATGATACACGTTGACAATGTTAGATCGACGGACATTTGCCACTATTGTCATGCTTGATTTTGAGTTTGCACTTGGCTAACTTCATTTGTTACAATTGCTGTAATGAGATTATACTGTTAGTACTAATCCTCTTATAATTGTGTTGCGATCCAAGGATTTGAGCCTACGTTTTCTTCGAATCACAACACTGTGCAAACTCTTGTGATATTGTGGAAATTTCTGGACCATATCTTTTATACAGTATAGCATTAAAATATTCTTCTAGTTTGTTCACGCTACTCTTGAGGAACATAGGATTAGATACGATTTCAAATTTATTGAGGCCGAGAGAGAGAGAGAGAGAGAGAGAGAGAGAGAGAGAGAGAGAGAGAGAGAGATCATAAACTTCGTCAACATGTTGACATGGTAATTACGTCATTCATTTTTGGCTCTGGTGCCAGAAACAAGGTACTTTCGCACGATTTATCCCGTTATAGAAACCTTTTAATGTCAGGGTTGCATAAAAATACTGTATTATATTGATAATTGGTGATAAAATGTCAAAATAATAAATGTGCTATTAAACTGTTTTATAAATTTGTATAAAGCTAATTTCTGCTTGAAAAATACATCGGGAAACAAAGAGTTAATATGACTTGTTTGTTTCTTAGCATTAACATGCATTTGTCTTTTCTTGTGTGCAGAAAATTGAGAAACCGTTCCTGGAGGCTGTCAAGATGACGCTAGGAGACCGCTACACCGAGAACGTGGAGAACATCTACAAGGTGACCATCAAGTTCATCATCGAAACACTGGTTCGAGGTTACGAAGAGAAGAAACCAGAATCCGGAGAGTCCTGAAGACTCCGCGACGCACCTGGAGTCCTCGTCAAGGCAGCACAAGTTCAGAGGATCGCAACGATGGGATAGAAGCGAGCGAGCGAGCGAGCCTACTTCGGAATGAAGTGTTGATGAGTCCTGTTGCCTTTGCACGCAGACACTGTCGCAGTATAAATGCCTCTCGCTGATTTTTCAAAGTAACCACTCGCTACGGATGTTTTATTTTAAGATGGCCAAGTGTTGAGCGCGGAAGTGTGGCACTTGATTCTGAGCTATCCCCGGGATAGCAGTCGCAACAAATATTCAGAAATTAAACTTCACTTACCTTTGTATTTGGTGTAAGTTGTTGAAAATGAAACACAGACCTGTTTTCGTGATATTTTAATGCCATCCTCGGTGCCACTGTTAGTTCCGGTCACCATCGTTACGGACGCTCACTTATTTTTCCTATCGTATTACCAACCAATGAAAATAAAACAAATTTGTTAGCAGAATCAGTGTGACCAGAATAAACCTAGCACTGAGGATTAATTAAAATATCACGAAACCGTGGTATTTGTTTAATTTTCAACAACTTACACCAAACACAAAGATAAGTGAAGCTAAATCTCCAAATATTTGTTATTTGTATTGCTTTAGTGTTAATAGCTTCAGTTTGCCGTTGAATTCCGCGCAGTCTCAACTCCTTTTTCTAGAAATTACAATCCTGATGTTATATTATTAAAGGATAAAGTGTTGTTTCTGACCTGAAATACACATAGAAGTACCGGTCTACCGTTTGTATTGCTATAATACATGACATTTAAAATCCTGAGAAGCAAACAGATGCTTACGTTGCCGTTTAAAGCAATGTATCTGAATAAATCTGAAGTGTGCCAATTTATTTGGTTGTTTTTCATTTCAGCACATTGTTCTCACTTACTAACTTATAACGTATAAACACTGAACACTTCATTCGCATTTAAAAAGGCAGGATTAGACGAAGCACCAATCAGGCATACGTCACACAGTTTGGCCACGTGCCCATTACCTTATGCCGTGTCTTGGCGCGCGAAAATTTTGATGCCGAGCTTCGGAAGACAAACGGTGAGCCTTAATAGCTCAAAATTTCCACAGTTTTATTCTGATTGCTTTGACGTTTTTACCATACACTCAATGTAAAACATATACTGTACACAAAACTTTAATGAGTTATATCAAACCATTGTGAAGAAATTATTTATTCTACTCAGAACTATTTTTGGTACAGTAATATGAAACGTTCCCTGGATCTTATGATTTATTGTAACACTCTCAAATTTTTAATCTTAGTACACAAACAAAGAAGTTCTTGACTAAAGTTTCAAGCTAATAAGTTATTAACTGTGATCCAAGAAGTATTTTGAATAGTAAAAAGTTCTGAAAAAAAAAAAAGGAATTGAGCAAAATGGAGTTTTTATTCAGCACAACATTTTACCTAATTCATACAATGCCAATTAAATATATAAAACATCAAAACATTTTTTTGCCAAATTTCACCAGATACATTGCGTTAAGATAAGATTTCACATTTTACAAAGCATAGACTCGACCCGAAGTCAAATATGTACAATAGACACGTTTAATAGCACAAAACATTAACTTCCACAAGTTCACACGGTCAGATCAGGCGATTGCAATGTGCCTGTTATGTTAACAATGAACGCGACGTTAGTTATGACTAAAGCAACAAATTTCTTTTACTATTAATTCAACACACAAGTTTTACTGAATTTTTTTATTAATACTGCACTCTTTCACTATCTGTATAAATGGGACAGAATCAAAATATCTGTGGTTGGTTTGGAAATACCCGAGAATGGTAGATCCATATTCTCTCTCTCTCTCTCTCTCTCTCTCTCTCTCTCTCTCTCTCTCTCTCTCTCTCTCTCTCTCTCTCTCTCTCTCGTCTCTGTTCCAAAACTTATAAACTTTTTGATTCTGGTGTGCTGCATGTGTATCTCTTGTTTGAGGTCATTATTAATTCTAATTGTGAGAATGAACTATTGTTCATTTATTCATGTGTTCTCCTGCGGGCGTTCATGGCTGGCAGGATTATCGATGGTTTTATATGAGAGACGCTTCCAGCAATGTCCTACCGCACCAGAGCATAAAACAGGACAGGTAAAAGCGTTCTTTGCGAGGTAAATCCTGTCACAAAGTAATGCATCAGTGAAATTCACCGTGTTCAAGATATTTCGTTGACACTTATGCTACTTTTTTTTTCAAGTGGAGGAAAAATCCATTTATGGAGCCCCATGTGCTGGGATGGCACAGAGGGGGACTGTAGGCTTCACCCGAAGGTACTACCCACTAAAAAACCTCCACCGGACAGAATTTAGGGAGGAAAGGATTGGCAGTACCGCTAATGCACCTGCGGATTAAGGGAGCGGGTTTATTGGCTGGCCACAAGGGCCAAAGCCAGGAGAGAAGTTGCCCTTGGGTAGTCAGGTGTGATAATTAAGTATTAAGGTGAAGGAAATTGAGGGAATTTGTTGTGGTGTTTGTACCGCCGACGTCCATATTGCGTCGGAGGTGCTGCATTGGCCCCATTAGGCGCGGCGTCTATTGAATATCGCTCCTCCAGCATCATCTGTAGAGCTGCCACCTCTTCCTTGACGAGCCTTCGGAGCGATAGGAGTAGTTCGTTGATCTTTTACTCCAGGGTCCTCTGGTTAGCACCAACCTCGAGCTTGGTAGGCATCAGAGCCTCCGTGCGCGAGTTGTAGTACTCCATGGTGTCCCTGAAGTCGTTGATCTGAACGACTGAAGCACAACTCGCGCACGGAGGCTCTGATGCCTACCAAGCTCGAGGTTGGTGCTAACCAGAGGACCCTGGAGTAAAAGATCAACGAACTACTCCTATCGCTCCGAAGGCTCGTCAAGGAAGGGGTGGCAGCTTCAGACGATGCTAGAGGAGCGATATTCAATAGACGCCGCGCCTAATGGGGCCAATGCAGCACCTCCGACGCAACATGGACTTTGGCAGTACAAACAACACAACGAATTCCCTCAATTTCCTTCACGTATTGCAGACAAATCCAGTGCTATGCCTCAGGCTGTGCCTCGCATTCTGGAGGTCCCGAGTTCAAATTTATGGGTCAATCTGACCAATCTGACTGGGGCTTTTTTGTGATTTCCCTCAGTCGCCAAGGTAAGTATCAGTTTGAATACCTAATACCAGACTTAAATTTCCACCTTAAGTAAAAAACAGCAGTACAAATGAAAATTAGATGGTAATTGTGAATGCTGTGCCATCTATCCACAGATAACAAAAGCAGATAGAGCGGATGGCACCCTAATGCCATCTGCCGCTACAGAGGCGGAGGTATACTTCCCCTGCACTCTGACGGCTAACTGTGCGCCACACATTGATCCACGAGGTGTCTCCGTCGCGATATGACTACAAAGTTAAAGCGATGTGAAATAGAGGGGGGGGGGGGGGGGGGGGGAATGATAACCATGTCTTTTTCATGTTTCAAAATTCTAGCTTAGATACCATACAAGTATTAATTTTCATTGTGCAAATTCATTGTTCCAACAAAAACACTCCATACATCAATTTCTAAAAATATTCACAACAAAAATTCGCTTTACTGAAAATCAGTTTACAAAAAGCTCTGTCAAATTAGATTTTTTATATTAATCCCTAATTAATTTCAAAACAATTTACATTTTGTATGCTCCAAAAATATTGATTTTTGAAAACCTAACAATTTATTTCTCAAAATTGAAACATTATTTTAAAACAGTAAATAACCAAAGATTGTATTGACAAATGTTACATTCAAAGTTTATACACATATTCCTCTGAAACTCGTATTTAAAGTGATTCTGTTTGTTTAGTCCCCTTATTAATTCTTTCTTGATAATTTATTAGGATTGTAATTACTTCTTCATTTATTAATTCCATTTTAAAGTATTATTTATTGGGTCCATAATTTCGGTATCAGTTTTTCACAGTTTTTCTTCAAATTTCACAGATGCATTACCGTAAATCTGTTAATATTTCCCCCAAAAGTCCGGAAGAACAACCCCTTTTTTAATAATTGGGCTTTAAAATGTCTATAAGTGTAAATACATGTAAACTAATATTCGGATTATTTAGTTGTTGTAATGGCAAGAAAAAAGTCAAAGTAGAGTTTTAATAATAAACTAATAGACATGTTTGTTTTTCACCAAAGTGAGATGCTATGCTAGAGCAAATATTACGAACAAATTTGTTTTGAGAAGTATATGTTTATGAATAAACTTTACTGTAGTTTCGATTCCGAGTTGAAAATAGAGACACTAAAATCTTACAGTTTTCAGAGGTACACACAACGCACTGCTTCCTGTCTAGAAGCAATTCTGACCTGTACATGTCTTCTAGATAGCAAATGTTCTACTGAGAATTAAAGTTAGTGCGGGTATCACTGTTTAGAAAACAAGAAGGAAATTCAGCCTATTTTGGTATTCCAAAGAAGTCACAATAGTGCAAATTTATGTTCTATGCATCCTTGTTTTTGTCCTGCATGTTCAGTCTCTAGATCTGTCTAGACCCATGATTTCAGAAAAGCAACTCTCAGTTACGTCTTGATTACATTTTGATTCCAAAAGATATACTGCTATTGAACGTAGGTGACTCATATCGAAGCTTTTATTTAAATATTTCAGTGTTTTAAAACGATTCCACGAGCTATACTATCGCTAGTCCTCACAAACACCGTCATTTCAATCAGAGCAAGCGGCTAGCCGGCTACACCAGCTGACGTCATCAGCACGGAAGTCTACTGCGCATCTAGCTGGTGATACTTTTATACCATATTACTCAACACGCCGTGTTCTGAACTAACGTGACGTTTATGGGACAACTACCTTCGAGTGGTATTTCCAAACTTACTAGTACACAGAGATACAAACTCAGGGTGAAATTTATATTGAACTGAAGAAAACGAAGGTGTTCAAGCTTCACATTTCTGCAGCTACAAGCACTATCATGAAAATAAGGACTTATTCTTTGTCCACAAACCTTGGTCTACGTAAAATAAAACAACTGCAATCGACAACTCGAATACACACAACAACACTGGTAAAGAGCTTACAATTTAGCAGGTATCTTTAAATTTTCATGCAAGAATCTTTCACAGAAGGTCTTTATTTTTAACACAAAATTACAACTTTGTATCTATTTTCCCAAACAAAAGGATGCAGTAAAACTCATAACAATTAGGGGCCACGTTTTGATGGCATTATATATAATTTTGTAATTAAAAGAAAACAAGTGTCTTAATTTTTTTATTTAGAAAATCTCGAGAGTTTCAATGCGCATTCTAATCCTGTAGTTCAAAACATTCAGTATTAGATAAATGCTCAAACAGACTGCACAAAACCGAAATGTTGCGTTGTCAATATTTGTCACGTCATTGTTTATCGTTTTGAGTTACTGAAGCACTCAGCTCTCGTGAACTGTTCTTCTTTTGTTGATACAAATGTCGCTGCAAGTTTTACATAAAACAATTTGTACGGCACGCGATGTATTGTATTCGTTTACACTGACGCTCTCCTAGGACAAAACAACAACACTCTAAAAGCGCAACTGTTGAAACAAGTGCATGACGCTACTCTCTTATTGGTCTGTTACGGCCAATAGAACTTATTGCCTAAGCTAAGAGAGAAATGTTAACGTTTATAAATGTCTAAGAACATTAAAATAAGCTATCTTTATTTAGGCTTCAAACAAATCTTTGTAAACCTGTAACATGTTTATCGCAGTCAAGCTTTTTACTTTCGTTCGACTTTGTTAACACAGTGTGATGGGGAACTTAATGAGAAAATGTAAATACTTTTTCTATTCAATAAATGAAAATCAAAGTACAAAATCAGTACTTAAACACGCATTTGTGTATGAAAGGCACGTTTAATTGCGGCTGTTGTGTACAGAAAGTTACGCTCTTTGTAGAAGCGATTTTAAACAGGGACAAACAATTACCTATAACTTCCAAAGTTTTTAAGATAATTTAATGAAACTTGGTATCAACATTTGAAATATAAGTTTGCACTAATGATTCCAGGCAACCGCATGTGGGATTTGTGATGGACAAAGCGGAGCTGGGGCGGGTTTCCTCCGGGTTCTCCGGTTTCCCCCACCATCTTCATTCCATGTATCATCAATGTCACCACCTGCGGTGCCGTAGTAGTAAAATCAGGCGTCAAACACTACAAAAAAAGTTTACACTAATATTTTAATTCAGCTGTTAAATTGTTAAATAAAAAATTATAGATTTTGTTTGAAGAAAGTCCCTTACATTAATTGGTATACATAATCATAAATATTAGGTGTTATTTTCAAATACCAAAAACCTATTTCATAAAATTGTTTATTGTAAACTTTTACAAGATACTGTTCTGGATTATGTAGTCTCAAATAAAAGGTACACCATTTGAGAAAAACTACCATTTTGTGCAAAAAGTGCAGAAAACTAACCTTTCTTATAAGTTTGGTAATTGATGTGAGGTACTTGTAGCGTTGCAAATGTTGAGACATTCTGTTATCACACTCCGCTATTAACCGCGCCTACTGCACAACAAATAGTATCTCTCGTTTTAACGTCCTCTGTGTGAATAGAAAAATGGCTAGAAAGAGCATATTCTTTTATTACCAAATTTAATATGAGGAATGCAACTAAGTTCGTACGAAGAAAACATTTCAATTTAGAGAACTCCGGAAAATGAGACCATTCTTGAATGCCTGACTTCACAGATAAAGCTTCTTTTTGCTATTTTTAAGCCACAGCATTTTTCTTTCACTTTTTGCCAAAAGTTGTTATTTTTTCAATAAGTTCCCTTTTTCCTGTCCATGATATTAAGAAATTGTTAGTTTACAAATGAATGTAAAAGTATTTTAATTCTGAGACTGAAAAATTGATCAAGTAATTCTTACAGAAAAGGCAAAAACAAAAGTGAGCAAAAGATTTCTCATAGTTTTAACTTAAGAGGCATATGTGGTATATATCTATGGCATTCAAAGTTTTCTACTTTACCCTCAAAAATAAAAGCTAAATGTTTGTGAAACATGTGTGTTTTCTGCAAAGGAATTGTCTTCGCTAATTAGAAGGAATGAAAACAGTAGATTTGTAACGTTTAAAAAGTTATTTCTTTTGCTAGTGTAGTAAATTTTGAATGCCAATAACTTCGAAGAAAGCACTATTTGTTTTAATTTTATGAATACGCCTAAATGCTATGCACTAAGCGCACATAATAACTTGTTCTTTTATAAATTAGAACATTCTTCTAGATAGTTTCTTTTCGTGCCTATCTCTCATTATTTTCATGCACAAAATCAGACTGCAAAATTATATTTTGGAATTTCATAAATGTTAGATATGTCACATCTATTGTATAATTTTATACACTATAAGTTAGTACATTATTCGTAAGAAGTATGCAAAATAGCACCTGAGAAGAACAATGTAATTATATTTTTCTTCAAATGCTTGAGCGTGTTTGGAAAAAGGCTCTTCATACTATACTAATAAAGTACACAGACAACAGCTGACTTTTGGATCAGCATTGTTATATGGTAAGGAATATTCTAAATGCAGTTATAAGCAGCGCTAAATGCACATAATGTGCAAGAGTATGGTAATTAGTTTACTTTGCTTATATATCTGGTTGCTATGAATCTGAAACATAGATACAAAAACTTCTCCGTTATTATTAAGATCAACTGCAACACAAGGTGTAGTTTTGTACGACATATTATCGTTCAACATTGTGCCTACACTCCACTCATAAGCAATGAAATGACGTAAGGGGAAGATACAAGGCGGTTATAAAGTCAACCAATTAGTTCTCAACATATATAAATTCGCAGCTATCTCTTTGACAACTGAACTAGGCACACGGTGTCCCAAACATAACGTGACAAAATGATTGTCACAAAGCCCACTTCTGACACCAGTGTGACAAATGACAACGTCCAGTTACTTTTCTGTCACTCTTTGTTATCATCAATGTAATCTACAATTCGTTCTGACATTGTAACTCGGAGCTATTCTGTCTTATCGTAACCTTGACACGTACTTCAACAAACTGCTTCCACCAATACACTCACGCTCACTCAAACAGGCTTAACTAAAAACTGCTTCATCAGCAAACAATTCCGATACGACGGTTAAATGTCTACAGTTGTCTGTAACGACAAACATTTTAAACTGTTCTCACACGCGACTCTCGCCGCCGCATTCGGTTATATAGACGAGAGTGACATAGCACGGATTGTCCTCGAAATCCGCCTTTTCATAAACAAGCCTGGCACGTGAACAGTTTTCTCAACCTGTTTTTATTACGTTATTCACTCGCCGCGTAGTGGCGTGAGGTAGCTTGACATGGAGTGTATTTTTGGTGGAAGGGCGGCCGGTGTCACGTATGTATATGTAATACAGTACATATGTAATGTTACATTAGTGCAATCTCTCTGCACATTCATTACAACAATAATAATACATTTTATGCCTACCATGCATTTGAGTCTCTTTGACGTGGCACTTCACATGCATCACAATGCTAAAACCAGGAATCTTAATACAATAAGTTGTAAAAAAGTAAAAGTTGAAAAAAGTAACCGAGGCCTCTAGATCAAAAGGTGTATGAAATATGTATATCAATAAGGCACTGCACTATTCATATGCACCTATTATCTCATGCGATGTCAAAAGGAATTTCTCACGATATGGGTTTTATTTGAGAGGTGCACTTTACAAATACTTAAGAGGTAGTGTTCTATAACGAAATAAAAACATTAGCATTCGTCATGTACAGCGCAGTATACAGTGCAGGCACGCGCCCTCTCTCCTTCAACATAGAGTCCACAGTACCAGGTAAGCCAACCTCACAAAAGCTGGTCGCGCTAATTCGCCCCTTAGCGATAAATAAGCAAAAAATACTTCTGGACTTTTTATTGTCACAACAAGCACTTGTGTTGCAGTTAGAGTTCAATGACATAGGTTTGTGGTTATAAGCGAGGTGGTTTTGTTGCAGTTTTCACTACTGAAAGAGGGCTGTCCGCATATGTTGCATTTGCATAGCAATTGCATATGTTTGTGAACTAAAATGATTAGCATACGTTGCACATACATAACTAGCGCTTTGCTCGACTCTGTCTACAAGTGAGTTTTTGTAGCATCGGCAAGTTCTAGCTCCCTCTTTCTAAATGCACATGAACGTTTTGTGTGAATCAGGGATTCTAACCTGCTTCAAGAGGGTGTTTGTGTTAGCAGACATGCGTGCGTACGCTTAAAGTCTCACTCACTGTGTGAATCCTTAGTCTTAAGAAGCCATGTGTGTGTAACTATCGCAAAACGTGCATGTGTGGACCATTTTCATTAGCCAAAGTGATTTCTGTCGACCTAGGTTAGTTCTTCCCTGTTCAACTGTGTTACTGACTGCTGAACGTTGTTGAAGCTTCAGTCTGGTAGACATAATGTTTGTGTCGTCTGTCTACGCATGCGTGAGAGACAAGCACAGAGTATGGAGGCAATCACGTGTATATGTGTGTGGTTGTTTGTTACGTTAGTGCAAATAAATATGTAACTCGTTGTTCGCTGCTGACGCAAACTTTATGTGCGAAATAGAATTTTCGAGAACTCTGCCACGTATCCATTCCATTTACACATTATGCTACTCCAGGACGATTGAATCAAGCAACCCCTTCATTTAATTATCCTGAAGTATTTTATAGACAATGTTCAGAAATCTGCGGGGCAAATGAAACTTACTGTAACTCAAAGTACTTCCACATACATCGTCTCTTCCAAATGGAGAAACGCTAAAAATAAGTCTTCTAAAACTTATACACAAATAGGCTGCAAAAGAGGTTTGATAAATTTGGAGACATTTTATAATTTAAAATGAAAATAATCGTGGGAGATCCTTTCCAAAACCCAGCTTCAATCACTAATCACTGCACCTACTCTTACAGAATAATTCACAATTTTTATTACTTTGCTTTAGAATTGTAAAATAATGTACATAACCTCCAAAACTGGTCAATTGGAATTCCTTGTTAGTATTCTTTCTTTGAATTTTAACATAACTTAAGGTAAACATAACTGAAAATATACACTTTCATGAGGAAAGAATTGAGAGATACAATAGAAATCCTACTAAAACAGAGACAAATCTTGCACTTCAAAAATGTGTGCAAACCGTTAGCATTATTTTCTGAGCCATTTTGAAATCGCCATTGAAATTCTCCTAATCTAAATTGAATCAAAATCAAACATTCTGTCTATGTCTATTTCTCAGCTGTTAACTGTTTTTGGAAATACGTAGTATCACGATTTCGAATAAATTTTCTTACTTACTTACTATCCGGCACTACAGCCCTATGTGGGCCTTGGCCTCCTTCACAATCAGCCTCCATGCTTTTCTGTCCTTAATTTTTTCTCTCCATCCTTTCACCTTCATAGTGTTCAAATCATCAATCACTCCATCAATCCATCTCATCCTGGGTCTTCCTTTCTTCCTTGTTGAGTATAGTCTTGCTTTAAACACTCTTAGAGGTATTCTATTCGTCTCCATTCGTTCCAGATGTCCCATCCATTGTAGCCTTAGTGCTTTAATAAAGCGTACTATATCCTCTCCTTTTATAAGTTGGTTGATTTCCTCATTATAACGTATCCTCCACACACCTTGTTCTACTACAGGGCCATATATTCTCCTTATTATCTTGCGTTCAAATTTTCTTAATTTATCTTGGTCAGACCTTGTCAGTGTCCAGGTCTCTGCCCCATATGTAACTACTGGTTATATATCAGTGTTTTATCTTTCCTAGTTAGTATTTTATTTTTTAACAATTTTAAATTTGCAAAGTATGCTTTATTCCCTGCTTGTATGCGGTCCTTTATAGTAATGCTCATTTTGGCTTCATTATCTATTATATTGCCCAGGTAACAAAACTTCTCTGTTCCTTGGAATATTTGATCACCAATTCTCAAATCCTGTAGCTTCCTATTCCCTCCTGATATCATCATGTATTTTGTTTTCTGCGCGTTAACTCTTAATCCGATTCTCTCTGAGTTTTCCTGTAATTTCTCATACACTTCTATTATTTTATTTTTAGATCTGGCTACAATAGCAATATAATCTGCATAGGCACATATCTGACTCATCTTGTTAAATATAGTGCCTCTCTGATCTATCTCTGCTATAACATGATGCAGAGCCAATATAAATAATGTAGTGGATAATCCATCTCCTTTATTGAACTGGAAGCTATCACTTAATTTACTATCAGTTTTTACTCTAGCTTTCGTATTATTCATAGTCATCCGTATTAATCTGACTAATTTATTTGGTATGCCCATTGCCCTCATAGCCTCATACAGTTTCCTCCTATTGACACTATCAAATGCCTGTTGAAAGTCCACGAACAGTATATGAAGATCTATTCCATATTCATAATGCTTCTCCAAAATTTGTCTCATGATGAATAGTTGGTCTGTAGTTCCTTTATTAGGTCGAAATCCACACTGGTATTCTCCTATTATTATCTCTGTGATTTGCTTAGTTCTTTCATTAATTATTGTTGATAATATTTTATACACTATATTCAACAGAGTTATACCTCTGTAGTTATTACATTCCAATTTGTCCCCTTTCTTAAAAATTGGACAAATTATCCCAGTGTTCCAGTTTAGTGGCATTTCCTCCTTCTCCCAGATCTTTGTAATTATGCCGTATAATACATGTCTTAGGGGTTCCCCACCATATTTCACCAGCTCCACCGTTATGTTATCTTCTCCTGGTGCTTTATTGTTCTTCATTCTTTCCACAATTACTCCAATTTCCTCTAATGTAGGTGGGTCAATATTCCCTTCTATCCTGTCTCTGTTCTCATTCCTCCCCTCTTCCTCTACTTCTTCTCTATCCTCTTCAGTTATGTCATTTAACAATTCTTTAAAGTGTTCTGCCCATCTTGCTACTACCTTCCTCTCTTCACCTCTGAATTTCCCATCCTTGTTTCTGCATCCATTGACTCTCGGCTGAAACCCTCTTTTCATTCGATCTACTGCTCTATAAAATTTTCTGGTTTCATTTTGTGTGCTTAATTCCCCTATTGTTTCCATTTGACTTCGTATCCACCTTCTCTTTTTCTTCTTAATTATATTGTTTGCTTTCCTTCTTAATTCTTGGTACTTCTCACAATATGCTCTGGTTTCTCGTTGCATCATTCTTTCCCTGGCTTTATTTTTCTCATTTAATGCATTTGCACATTCGTCATCGTACCAATCTGCATTCCTTGTTTTTTCCTTTTCTCCAATGATTACCCTAGCCGTTTCTACTATTAACTCCTCTATGGCCTTCCATTCTTTATCCACATTATCAATCTTCTTACGATTCAACTCTGCTATCCTTTCTCCTAAGGTATCCTGGTACCTTTTCACTTCTTTCGAATTCTCCTTAAATTTATCTATATTCCACACTATCCTATTCATTCTAGGCATTCTTTGTACATTAGCAATTCGCTCTCTAAGTTTAGCTTTTACTAAATAGTGATCTGAGTCACAATTTGGACCTCTACAGGTTCTTACATCAATCACTGATGTAAAGTGTCGTATTGTCACCAAAACATGATCGATTTGGTTCACTTCTGTACTACCTGGAATCTTCCAGGTACCTAAATGTATTTGTTTATGAGGAAATGCTGTACTTTTAATAAACATCTTATTCCTCGCTGCAAATTGAGCAAGCAGATCCCCATTCTCATTATTATATTCATGCAGGGTGAATGGACCAGCCACTCCTCTCTGCGCTTCTTTTCTTCCTATTTTAGCATTGAAGTCACCGAGAATTATTATCATGTCATGTCTGCTTACTTTATTGCATATCCCTTCCAAATTATCATAAAACCTTTCCTTCTCTATCTCCTCCTTATCTTCTGTTGGTGCATGTACTGATACTGCAGTTATGTTTCTAAATTTCCCTTTAATTCTAATTTTACATATTCTATCATTAATCATTTCGTATTCCATCATGGCTTTCCTGATTTTCTTAGATATCATGAATCCCGTTCCCAATTGTCCTGTTCTTTCCTTCGGCCCACTATATACCATTGTGTATTCGGGTTTATCTATCCTTCCTTCTCCTTGCCATCTTATCTCTTGCACTGCTAGCAAGTCTATTTTGTATTTCAACATCTCATTTGCTATCTCCTTCATTTTTCCTGCTTGTTTCATTGTTCTGATATTCCACGTGGCCATATTCATGTCCTTTTCCTGCCTAATGTCGTCAACTAGTGTACCTCCAATCCGAGACTGATTATTAGGTTTCTGAACGTTATTGTTTTACAGGGTGGGTTGTTAACCCAACGCCCAACCCCCAACCTGGAGGACCAGGTCCCACATTTATATCCCCTGGGACTGGGTGACCCGGCTATACCCCCAGGCACTGGGTACCCATTTTAGTCGCCTTTTACGACATGCATGAGCTACATTGGCGCTATTCTTTACACCCGGCCACCACACGGGTTAATAAATTTTCTTATTTTATAATTTTATCATTTATTTGGAAGGTTTGAGGACACAACACACTGCATCCGAGGCACTCAATTCAGTTCAGTTCGCTTCCTGGCTGGTTAACAAGATATCAACGAGTTGTTAACCAGCCAGGAGTCATTCTCTGAAGATGCCCAACGCAGTGTTGGGCGAAACGTCAGAAAATTCATCGACTGGACCACGGCCTACAAGCCCGAAATCTACCGTCGATTGCATTAACGCCGACCGTGAAAGCCTAAACAGCTTTAAAATAGTTTGAAAAATGTTGCATGGTATTACCCGCGTCATTCTATGGTAGAACAGACGGCAACAAGCATCATTAACGTGAAAAACACCGCGCAGCCGGTTCTTAGTTTATTGGCTCTCCCAGAAGCGGACAATATCTAGTGGAGTCCTTCTCCCTGTCAGAGAGTGACAGTTTATTACTCACTTGTTCAGAGGAGGCTATGCTTTTATTACTTAATTGGCTCCATACAGCAAATTCAAGTACCTCACTTTAGCAGCTTACAGATTGTTCTCACGGTTGTGTATGTACCTTCCGTCTTCCGTTAAGTTCACTAGAGATAGTAAACGTAAACGAACAGATGGTGAGGGTGTTGAAATGTGTGCAGCTGTAGAGCTGGCGTAACGAGAAGTTTCGCGTACGTCTCGTTGGCAAGCTTTTGTTGCGTTTCCTCTACATCATTTACATATATGTTAACAAACCATCCAAGGTCGACTGAACTGACAGAACTGAGCACGGCAATGTGTTCCTTGCCGGCCATTAACGGTTGAAAAAACGATGGCGTTTAATGAAATTAAATTTCTTGTACGTTTCGTAATGTACTATTACTGAAGACTCACAGAATTTTACAAGTACTTTACTAAGTCTTTGTGAAAAAATATACACATTCCTAAATGCAATATATGCATAATATTTTGCAACAAATAAATGCTGCCAAATAAGAAATACTAAAAACGCTTCTTGCTATATTATTATTACTGTGATGGCACGACAAATAGTTCTCGAAAATTCTTATCTGAAGATGTGTGTCTAGTCAGGAGAGGTGAGAATGGAGGTTGTACATAATATCGAATTCTTACCTCTCCCCTAAAATTGTTATTCTGCAGGAACTAGTCTATATTGTTGTGTGAGTGAACGTACTTCATTGTAATAAAATTAATTAAAACTGTTTAAAGCTGAGTGATATTTTTGAGAGAAGGTTTCTCTAATTATTAGATTTTAAACATATTGTTTGAGTTTCAAAAATAAATTGTGAAGAACCTAACCACATAAAAGTGATAATATAATAAAATGGAAAAATACTTTGTTATTCTTCATAATCTACCTTCTCTGTCTCCTACTTATTTCCAAGAGATGTCTGTAAGGTTAGTATTTGGGTAGTCCCGGATTCGGTTCCCGAGGGCCGACCACACTGACCACGGGTTTTACGTGGTTTCACTGAGTCGGTAGGCGAAAGTTTCCCCTTCTACCACGAATTTCCTAACATTCACCTCCTTTCATATCTTTCACCTCATTTGTTTCAGGATTGTAGGACCAGTCGACGGCGGTTGGTGTGTTGCGGCAGGACAACGGAAAGATTTTTTTGGGTGCTTGACGGGACTGTTAGGTCCCTTTGTTCCTAGAAGTTATCTACTCCCTAGACCCTGAGGATGCGAGTGACTAAGACAGGGTTAGACGGCGTTAGGATTGATGTCATGTTGGAACCGTTAGGGACCCCGTCCTTGCTAGCGCACATTGGCATCCAGATCTTGTCACTTCGCTTCTCTCCTTCCTTACAGCGTTGGAATCACAAAGGACCAATAATTGCCTACATATGTCCTGCGCCTGATTACTCCTAACTCCCTTCAAAGAGAACATATGACTAATATCGTAAGTATGATATACAATTGCTCTGGCTGTGCGCATTGTGGAATCCCCTCCGCTTGCAGTCCAGTCTAGCATCGTAAGTACAAATGTTTGAAAAATCATGCTTATCATATTCACGCAATTTAATTACCCATTTTGAATCCAAATGTGAACTTAGAATAACACCACAGAAGCAAATTCTCTGCTCACTAGGTAATGCACACTCACTTCCATTTATGCAGTTTCAGGAGGCATTTTACTGGACTTCACAGATGGAGCATGCAGTAGCGTCGTGTTTTACATACACAGTTCTAGATTATTCACATATGCATAGCAAATGTTGTGAAATGGCAAATTGTCTGTGCGAAAGCTCAATGTTCTGGCTGAGTTCCTCTGATAATATAATTAAATACTTTTAATTAGCGAAAAAAGTGCATTTTTAAAACTGCCTTCACATTTTTTCAGAAAAATATACGCAATGCATTTTCTGATAGTTAAGTAAACTGAAAATAAATTAGCACTTGATTGAAGTTGATGTTATTACTTGCAGAGAAATACATTTTCGTTTTTTTTTTTTTTTTTTTTTTTTTTTTTTTTTTTTTTTTTTTTTTTGTAAGCAAAAGGTGAATTACCATCTTTCCCGTGAAAAGTCGCATCAAGTCTTTGGTTACCAGTATGAAATGCTGACAGTGAGAGATTTTTTTCTACATATAACTTGGTTGTAACAGACAGAAGGGCAACTATAAAAAATGAAAGTGCCACAACTGGTTGTATGTTGCAATTTTGTGATGCTGACTGATGGGCAATGACCCTGATGTCTGATGCATGATATATGTGTAGTGATAGGAATAAAATAAATGTTTTAATTTGGAGAAATTTGGAACAATAATATTACAGTAACATTACTTACTTATTAATTTTAATTTCACTAACATCTATATGTATTAATTTTACCCGAAAATTTGTGCGAAATTAATGTGAACTTTTAATATAACATCCAACATAAAACACCACTAACTTAGATCATTAGCGCAAATTTTTCAAATAATTACCACCAAAAAAAGCTTGTCTTTGGATATATCTAACCGAAAACGTCATTTTCACCTAAAAGCTCATCTCAGGTTCCCCAACATACGCCACTGCTTTGCCGAATAACAAAAGCACATCGCTCAACACACTCCTCGCTGCTATGTACATACCCACGGAGAAGGTTGGTAGAATGCCACCTTAAGCTGTAGGGCGGAATATATGGAACCAAGTGTACAATCAATACAAATGCCTGAATATAGGCAAAAGTAAGCACTACTGTTTACAGTCCATGCGCAGCACATTTCATCTCGGTCCAACAGTTTGCAGTTTTTGTGATAATAGTACAATGGGGGAACAAATAATTTAGTGTCTCGACTTACAGAGAAAATAAATACCACAGTGCATATGCTCTGAGTCATAATAAGAAATATCTCTCATGTGAACCAAGATTTCCAACTCGGAGCATGCGCAGTGGTGTGTACAAAATGGCATTACGTTACTCAGCAGTCAATAAATGTACCGGGGAAAGGAGAATTAGTTTAGGGAGATTGCGGAACTGATAGAAGAGATTGGAAAAAAGGGTGTTGCAATTGGGTGAAAGCAGTAAGACAAAAGATAGGCAACACAGAACCAAGAGATTTGGGCTAGATGTGTATAATATACCTAGCTAAAAGAAATTCAGAAATCACTACGAGAAAAAAGTGTGGACATTTGTGATTAGCATCAGCTGCCATTAGAGGTAGTGTAAAATGACAGAAATTGGCATTTTGGAGGGGAGGTGTAACGGAAAAAGTCCTTCATCTTTTATATATGCCTTACTGGTCACTTACCACTGAACTACGGAAATTAAACTACCAATAATATTGTCTGCCAAGAAGATGAAACATCTATATTTTTGAAGCAATATAGTTTTAAAATGTAGCTCTAGTTCAGTGTATCAATAAATGATCTCGCACTTGTATGCAAAATCTAAACCTTGTAACTTTTATTATTTTTGATAAAAATTATTTTTGATATGTGTGCTGGAATTTTGTCCCGCAGGAGTTCTTTTACATGCGAGTACGTCTACTGACATGGAGCTGTCGTTTTTAAGCACACTTAAAAACCATTGACCTAGGCCGGGTTTGAACCCGCGACCTTGGGATCCGTAGACCAGCGTCTAACCAACTGAGCCACCCAGACCGACACTAACTCCACAAACATTTTTATTTTACATAAATTGTGTGCTTGAACGAGCTCTGAATTTTTTGAGTTTTAAGACGTTTCTTATCTCCTACAGTTCATCATTTAAGCAAAAGTCTTACACAATGTAGAGGATTTCCCAGAAAATTCAAAATATATATTTCACCTATCGTGAAATTTACTTAAAGATGTGGTATTTTAATCAAAATCGTTGGAGCTGTGTCTGAGAATCAGAATGTTCCATATTTGTCCATACTAACCATACCACGGCATAAGTAGTTGAGTGCCCTTAAACTAAAATCGAATCACATTAGTGAAGCCCTACCTATATGTTATATATCAATAGCTACATCACATCTGCTATAAGTTTTACGTCATTTAAAGTCATACCTGTACAACAAATACATAAACAAACAATGACTTTGGTTTTTGCTAGGACTTCAGGATATAAAAAGCATGGAAAATAACTTTTTTGCACATATTGATTATGCATGCTCAATGGCGTGGGATTTAATGCATTTTAATGCTCTGAATTAAATAGTGTGATGACGTTTGGCCGAAGTGCTAGGTGTAACAGATTTGTCATGCCGGCAGAGAATATGCTAAAGTCTCTCTCTTCATTAAATGAACATGCTCTGTCCATTGTTGGCATAGTTTACATATTTTATTTTCTGATTGGAATTACACTGTTGTTAAAGCAATAATGGAATTGGAGATACAAGTTACGCTGTGTATTAAAACTCGTTTTCTGATGCCTCAGTTTACTTCATTTGTTTTATTTTAGTGCAGATTCACGCGAGCCTCGGGTAGTGCCGGTGTGACGTCACAGGACTAGTTCAGTGGGTGAGTCACCGCGCTTTGTATTGCTGCCGCAGGGGAAGAGAAACTAGTTTAAGGCATGCGGGATGCAACAATGGAGGAAAGACAGGAAACATATGGTGTTAATAACGCAACTATGTCTTGGATGTTGTAATATTAATGTTGACCGTTATAATTACATAACTGGTCACAGATTATAAACAATTACATTTCTGTCGGTACTGTTTCGGTCATACGTTAACCAGAGATTCTAACGAGTGTAAGAAATATGTCATTATTGTCAGTAAAGAGCAGTTTCTCATAAAATAATAATAATAATAATAATAATAATAATAATAATAATAATAATAATAATAATAATAATAATAATAATAATAATAATAATAATAATAATAATAATAATAATAATAATAATAATAATAATAATAATAATAATAATAATAATAATAATAATAATAATAATAATAATAATAATAATAATAATAATAATAATAATAATAATAATAATAATAAATTTATGTCAAATGTTTGCAGCCATCTAGCTTCTTAACGAATGGCTATAAATGGTTTATTATTTTACTAACTGCCGCACAAACATTATGTGAACATTTCTGGCTTAATTCGAATGAATTTAATCACAATTTAATGTTAAATTGCCATGCAAAGTTTAATTTCTAAGAGAGATTTGGCAACGTCAGGTCAACATTAAATTGTGTCTAAGTTTACTGGAATTGAAATAAAGACATGACAGCATTGTTCACACGGTTCTCACCTGACGTCACACGAACTGATAGGCTTGCTGTTTTCCTCTGATCTATGACGCCTCCGTCTACATTCTCAAATGTGACGTCATACAATACACATACACTATTTCCAGCTGCAGAGAAAACTTGAGTGGACAGCCAACGAAGTAGCAAAGATGTTGATGGATTGCATTACATGCAAGTAACTGCATTATAAGTTGAGCCTTTAACCCAATCTCGTTTAAGATAAGGTTATATTAGTTTAAAATTGTATTATACAGTGCAAACACTTTTTGCTCTATGCCACGGCAGTAATTCTGTTAGAAAATTGTCTCTGAAGTAGCAGAACTAAGGAAAGTTAGGCAGTTGGTTAATGCAGTTCGTTTTCCAAGCCCCCGGCCGCTTTACCGCACATTAATAATTTCCCATATGAGTACACCACAAGTTTTAAGCGGTACTGGCGAGGAGGACGGATTGCCACAGGGAAAGAAAGCTTGGTCGAAATCAAAGGGAAGGGAACGGAACGAAAGACTGCGTCCAGACCTGTTACAAAGAGCCTGTATCTAATTTATTCAGCTTGTTAATCGCATAAAAGCGTAGTAATGAATATGCGTCTTATCTTTCGAACCCTCCGGGGTTCTTCCCGCTAAATGTGTGGCAGACAGAATAATTTGCGTTACAACAGCTAAAGGCTTGCTCAAGGAAAATCACTTTGTGCTGACTTGTAAAAAAATATGTGGAAATCAACACAATTGCTAGCGAGCTTACATGGTAGAAATCCTTCCTTAAAAATAAAAATAGCTATCACTCTTGGTTTGTAAAAGAACTAGCTGTCATCTCCAGCATAGCACACGCATTGGATATCAGATGAAGTTTTTACTCTTTTAATTCTTAAATACTCTGCTTTGCAGACAAAGTTCATATTAAGAGGCTACTTCTAGAGTGAAGTATTTTTGTTATGTTCATGGTGTACTGGACCTTAGCAATAAAATTCATGTATTTGTTGCTGTATTATATAAGTATAATAACAAAAACGGCAAAAGTCCAGTCCAATCATGTTTTTCACTTTTTCTTCTAAAATTTGCACAACACAGTCTATAGTCTTTCGTGATATTACAACTCAGAACTGTTTACCTCTCGCAACCTGACTCCGTCCTTTCACTGTCTCCTTCACTTTCTCTGTCACAACTCCGACGATATAATCACTCGACGCTCACTAAAACTTCTTCAGGACGTGACGTACCACACACAGCTGCCTTTCACTTACTGACAGATTGACCGACTCATAATTGTAATCGTAACTGCTTATATAGCGGGGTGACGTCACACAGGCCTTGCTCGACTTACTCTAACAGCCAGATCTTTCTCGAAGGTTCTGGAAAAAGCCCCTCTTGGTTCTGCCGCTCTGACTGTTGTTAGTCAAGTACACACAAACAGTCGCGCGAGGTAGTCTGACCTTGAACGCCTTTCTTTGCTCGCCGGCCTGGTATATGATGTGAAGTAGCTTGGCCCCGATAGTTCTTTATTTTGCGCCGCGTCCGGTGTCACATTATTGCAGTGCTTTTAGTTGTTTTGGAGACACGTAATATTTTAAACTATAAATACGAAACATCGCAAATGATCTAAAAAAGGTCGCATTTATCAGTTATATACGAGTACATTACCGAAATATACATTTCTCCTAGTCTCTGCCTTGTGGTTTGGCAGATGCCTGTACATCAAAGTCAATAAAAACTGGTTTTTCATTCATTATATGATATTCTTTCTTCATCTGATTACTCTCCTTTTCCTTCAGGAGGCCTCAAATATATATTTCCGATGAAATCTCAATGCGGCATTTTCAATACTCCATTTACCTAAGTGGTGGTGTGAGTAAAAATGTGGCCGAACAATCAAATCCCGATATTTTTGGAGTCGTACCTACATGAGAGGAACTCGGAAATGTCTAGAAAAGTTAATGTAACGAAGTCCGTCTAAAAGCAGAGCTATATAAAAGTGAAGTGTTGATTTGTGATCAGAGTATAAGGAGGGGCTGGAAAATGTGGAGTCGCCGTCTGGAGTGTCCTTTGGAGCTCCTCGCTTGACACGTCAGCACAAAGAAGCCTTGAGATTCGCTCGACATCACGTCTGCACAGCAAGACTGCTCACTTTGCACACAACCAACTTCTATTGAACGTCATTCACTTAATCTGGGCCTACAACACAAAACCTAACCTAATGCCCATTTAAAACTGCACTATTGCATATATAGAGGCGTTAAATTAACATATATGAATTAATATCTGGTCATTCTTTTGTTTTGTGCAAGTTACCACCATGTCATTGTTTTGTTTAGTCAATACTGCCAATCGCAAATGGCAGAAGCAGAAATGCAAGCAAAGGAATTAATTAAATTCTCAGAATACACTACTACTTCTGCACTTGAGCTCAAATTAATCATCGGAACTACGAAATAAACTACAAAATTCTACTTTCACATTTACATCTTCAAACTCCACGTCCATTCTTTCTAAAGCGCTAGGGGTTTAACTGTGTTTTAACAATTGTTCTTTTAATAATTAACTATTTTTTTAGAAGAAAGGTTATTTGTTAACGTTAAAAATAAATTGAGATTTATTTGAGGTTATAACTGGTTTTCTGTTATAACAAGAGAAAATAGAAACACGTGTAATTCCTGGATTTCGCTTTCCTCAGTTGGTAGTCTGAGTAAGTTCAACTGTGATAATCATAATGAGCATATTTTAGGTTATTTTTTGTAGAATTTAACTTTTCTGGTAATATGTAGTATTTAAATTATTTTCTTTATGAAATAAACCAGATAAATATAATTTGACGGTCTAACTTTACTAAGTCGGATATCAGTCTTGTGATAACACAGTATACGTTAATGTATCCCGTGTCCATGTGGTGTATTGAAATCGATTTAAGTCCTGCTTCCATATCGAGTGCGATCGGAATTTGCAGGTAAACTGATTATATCAATTTTACCCACAAGTATCTTAATTAAAACAAACCGACAATAATCTACCTACTTTTAATTTAGCAACCCACAGCGTGAACCTTCAAATCTACTGACCATTAACCACACTAAGCAGTAAGTTTGCATGTATCACTATTTATACAGTTTAATACTACTTAGGTACAACCCGCCTTTACCTTTGACAGGAACACGGTCCAATCCTCTTCTCTACGAGGATTGGATTTGGGATTCAGTTCGAACTAAAACACCCTCATAAAGTTTCAGAGTTACTTTTTTTCCTCGTCCTTTTTCTGTGTATTATAAAACTCCACAGAACTGCCTTAAAGGCTTGTCCTCAATAACAAAAGAAAAAAACCAGAACGGAAATGAGAATGGGAGCAAGGTAGCATACGTTTTGTTTCATAATACCCTGGGAACGAGAACGGGAATACATTTCAATGTTCATATCGATAGCAAGTGTCGATAGTCATTCATTATAGGGAGGGTTCATCCTCATACCTTGTGGTAGGCTTCCGAACACCTTTTGTACACCACTTCCACCTAACACTTGCTTTCGATCTTTGATGTTACGATACCACAAGCGAAAGGCAGTGATTCACAAGTCAAACATTTTGGTTTCTAAAAGAAAACAGGTTAAGAGAATACAAACATGATATTTGGATGGGCAAACGCGGGGAAATGGCCATGGACTTGAATTATTACTTGGAGCTGAAGATAGAAATAACGGAGAAGGGAGACTCAAAGCAGAAAAATGGAAGCAAAGGGAAGGACTGCAATGTCAGGATATGCAAATTTGGAGATATGAACCTTGCGACGAGAGAATGTACGAGATGTTAATGGAATTAAGAATTATATATGCAGCGGAAATTCGGAGAGGGTTCACATTTAAGCAAAAAATACACCATGCATGTCGAGTGTTCCGTAAAGAATTATTAGCTTCAAGGGAGTTAACTTTAATAGACCTAGAAAGAATGAGAAGGTAAACAATCATTAATTATAGAAAGTTGTAGAAGTTTGATTCAGATGTTCGACAGAAGAGGAAGAAATTTTAAAGACATGCATGAATGCGTTTGACAAGTACAACCAGATTTTTAGACGTGGCGAATGGTGTGAAATTGCGCAGTGGTTTATGGTCGTGCACTTTTGTATTTATTAGATCATAAGGGTGTCAGGTTAGTATATTTCCGATTTCCTTGTAGTAAATATTATGGCACGGTGCCTGATTAAGTACTAGGTGGCAAATCCGTGAGGCGTATCGGAAAGAATGTGTAACTGCCGAGTTGTTTACGCGAGCCTATCGCACATACACCGTAAGTCACTATTCAGATGAAATCATGTCTTCAGGTCAGCAACGTGTCATACATCGGCAGACATTTCTGTGAACCAACTTGCCGGTCTAGGTGCCCCAGTTGGTTAGACGCTGATCTCAAGGTGGCGGGTTCAAATCCGGCCCAGATCGATAGTTTTGATGTGTGCTTAAAAACGACAGTTCCATATCAGTAGATTTACTGGCATGTAGAACTCTTGCTGATGTGATCCTGGCAATTGACAGCGTCGTTAAACAACAAAATAATTTTTATAATTTCTACGCCTAGTTACTAGTATTTCACTGTTCTGGTAAAGAAGATAACAAGCGAACGCAGGGCTCTGACAACCAAGGTCAATGCGCCTCGTCGCTTTGCCAGATAGTACAGTGCCCACTCGCATTATCAGCAGTCTCTTGTTTATTTCAAGTAGGAAAAAGAGATGTCCTCACTATCAATTTGCATGACGTCACTCGCGCAGATCAAGCAAGGTCATTCGCCACGACTGGGATAAGGAAAACTATGGAGACATTAGAAATGGCAGACATGTGGCCGATAAAATGAGTTGGGCAATTAGTAATAAGCCCAATAGAAAACGTAGAAAGACGAGATACGAGGAAGTCTAGAAAAAAAGAAACCATTAACTTTCTATGGAGCCTAAAACTAAACTGGGGAAGAGAAGGGAATGTTCACCATTGTAATAAGCAGAGAAAAGAAGAATGAAAACGAGGTCAGGCGGCGCCGTGGCCGACGCCTACCACCTAGGCGGCCCGAGTTCGATCCCAGGGACCCGCATGTGGTATTCGTGCTGGACGAAGCCGCGTCAGGGCGGGTTTTCTCCGGGTTCTCTGGTTTCCCCCGCCACTCATGCCACCAATTACTCCATTATGACCTTTTCAATAATCGATTTCGCCTGCATTTCATATCAAACTCTTCCTCACTCTCATACCTGGTGCATGGCTGACCACCCGCTTCTAGGTCTTCACTCTATCTGGTCCAGAGGTCCCTCTGCTCCCCGACAGGCGTCTGACTCTAGGCACTGGCCTTTAGTCCTAGGGGGTGTAAGTCCTACATAAGGGGAGGGCAATCCGGTAAATAAAAAAAGGAAAGAAAACGAGGCCAATATTCTTAAGAGGTATTAAGAGGCAGTGAAAAAGCAATCTGAATTGTAGGGTGAAAGGGAAAACACAGGACATTACCTAAAAGAATGTAAATAAATAATCAGTCAATAGAGCCAAAAAATGTGGGAGAAAAATCTGATGTGTTGCACTCACATCATTTTCTCTTCTCACTCTTGTACAAACAATTCCACATGTGCTTATTCTTCTCCCTGTTGTGCTAATCGAGACAGCCATCTATTGAAATGGCTTTATTACATATTTCCATGTAGGTACAATGGTAATAAAGGAATGCAAGTGGGCTTTAACGATATTCAAATCTTTTAAGAACTGGTCGCCATTTGGTGACTTTGAAATTCCATTATCTTGGCATGAACAGAAGGGGAAAACAAATAACGGCTTTCCATTTTAGAAATGAATAGATACTGGAAAATTAAATCAAATAACAAAGAATATCTCAAAAATGGTTAACTCTACTAAAGAAAAATATTTGACATAAATTGTGTTTTAACGAGATTTATTTTGCAGAATTTTGGGTGAGGGATTTTTTTAAAAGCTTCGTGTCCTTAGAAGGTCGACTTTTCGTTTTAGAGCAATGTTGTTTACAGACAGACGCACGCACACACATAAATAAACACACACACAAACACGTTTATCTAGAAATTGCATTTTGGATTCAGGCAGACGCAAAACCTATCTTTCTGGTATCGAATTTTTGAGTAAAATATAATGCTCCTACTATTCACTGTAAGTAGAGGTAGTAGAGAAGGTAAAACATGAACATCTCAACAGGGAAAAGGGAAATTACAATCAGACAGGAGAATTTTTAAAGAAAGCAAATGAAAAAATGGGCCAGGAAATTAAGGGATATCAGAAGGTAAGATCGAGTAAAAAAACAGTGTGTGTGTGTGTGTGTGTGAGAGAGAGAGAGAGAGAGAGAGAGAGAGAGAGAGAGAGAGAGAGAGTGAGAGAGAGAGAGAGAGAGACGTCGACAGCTAGGTCATCTCTCGCAAGAGAAGTGGAGAAGCAAATAATATAAAAGGTTAAAATTGAACAAAGGACTACCCAGCAGAGGTAAAAGGCCTAGATACCATGCATATAAAGAATAATCTAGCAATTTGTATATAGATTAAGTAAGGTGTAGTATAGGACCATATTTTAAAATTGCCCAAATCGTCTTCCACATTCCCCGGTCCCGGGAAAACTTTTCGTTAGTTGTGAATACCCACATTATAAAATAACCTAGTACTATATGTTTAGCCGTAAGCGAAAGCGAACACACTAATTTTTACGAGTGTTACATACAATATTTTATGCATTAAAATACTAAAAATAATTAATAATTTTGCTAAATGGAGGACTATAATGTACCAGAGATCACAGATGTATGACGTAATATGGTTGCTAAGTAGATGTCGTTTCATTTGTTTCAATACTAATAAAGAAAAATGGAAGGTAATGATAATACTATCGAAAATATGGGTTGCATTCCGTTAACATTTTGAACGAAGCTAAGTGAGTGAGTGCGTAGTGTTCAAGGGCCCGTCGACAGCTAGGTCATTTGGGCCCAGAACGAACGAAGCTAAGAGTGCTGAGAGTTTACTTATTCTAGAAAAATCAAAAAATGTTCAATCGTAGTCTGATACATGGTTAACATTGTGTACCATCATGATAAAACTGTATCTTTTGTATGAATCCAGCGATCACTAGAATATGGATGTATTAGGCAATTGTGGTTTTACTTCACTGGGCTAGGAAAATTACGTCGCTGTAGTTCGCGCCGTAGCCTATCTTTTTCGTTAGCCATGAAGCCACTGTAATGTATTTTATCTACTACTATAATAATCACTGATGTTTTAGTTCGTAGTTACTAGGCAATAAAAGTACTTTATATCCAAGCAAACAAAACAAAAAATACGCAATCAAAACAAAACACAGGTTCAACAAAATGTAAAGTACATATATTTTAATGAAGATCATCTACATCTTATTCTTCTTGTTGATAATAATATACATTAAAACGAAAACTTCTCCCCTAATTGAGTTGAAATCACCAAGGAATATTCACTCCAAAGACTCGAAGCTTTAATACTTTTGACTTCTCATCAAAGTACGCCAACAAAGAATCTGTATTTACGTCTACTTCATTAAGATCAGTAACTCGCGACTCTTCGGTCATGTTCTAACTTGAGTCTCTCGTTATTAAACCTCTACTTTTGTAACTAGTACTCTAAATATCTATTAATTTGATAGTTCTCATTCTGATTCCAAATGACCTAGTTATCGACGGTCCCTTAAACTCACTCACTTGCCTAGTCGCTCGTTCCCACTCTCACTTGCCTACTCACTCACACACTCACTCATCTATTTACTCACTTGCACACTTACCCACTCATTGACATTTCCGTTCTTAGTTACTGTGAACCAACTTTAAATTATTGGACTTTTCTTCTGTGGCTTTATTTACTTTAATGCAATACCACACATAAATAATTACAAATAGGGACAAAAGCGCTATCCTTGGTGAACTATCATAGATAGAGTTCCAGAGATTTGTGCAGCCCTGTTGTCCTCTGCAGGGATGCAGATAATGCGGCAGCGCTCTGGGGAATGGATTTTAAGGAAGAACTAACTGTCCAGACAGACCGTTGGCAAGGTGAATCCGCGGCGCATACTACGGCCGTCGTTGCTATTGTTTACAAGTGCCCACTTGACCTACCACGTCGCCCTCTCTTTACACGACTTGTGGCGCTAAATGTCAGTCTTGGAGCAAGGCACTCCACATACAGACAGACATACCCGGAACTTCCGCCTCCTTCACAACCGCGATCGATTCAACCTCCAGCAATCGAGGTGACACCTCTCACCAACTAACTTACAACACGCTTTGTTTTACACATCAATGCCCTTTCTTGTCCGCTTAGTTTACACTAGCCATGTCCTACGCCGAGCCAGACTTTGATACTTCCCGCATCACATGTACTTGGAAGGAGGGAGAGGGGCAAATCGACCTTTGCACTGTCAAGTGACAGTGTTATCGTAAGTTACGACTGAACCTTATGTGTAAGAAAGATCTACTATGTATACACAAGACCAAAGACATTTAAGTCATGTTACACCAGGTGATTCAGCTGTCCCTTATTTTCCAGTTTTAAGCAATCTGCAACATGAAAACATCGGCTTCTATGCTTGGTTCTACCCAAACACTTAACATGGATGTCTTTGGTTACACACTCGATGAAATTGCTAGCTACAGGGTATATATACAAAGGGGGGACACCTCGCTCACTTCGACCTACATAGATCTATTATGGCTACCACCCGCCCCCGCCCACCCCCAGGAGGCAAGGATGAAACGAGGGAAGCGAAGATGCCACACAGGGTCGCAGCGAGACAGGCCACATAGACGCGTGGAAGTCCCTAACAAGTGCTGAGATCTCTTCATGCTGGCCCCAGGCCCCGCCGAGCAGCCACCACACCGGTCTCGCCCTTGGCCATATCATAATTCTCTTTGGCTATTTCGAGACTTAACTGAAAGCACATTCCGAGTTCAGTAGTATGACTTGTATAATACCAAGCGCTATTTCATTGTCACTTCGCGAGTTTTCGTGCTTAATTTAGCCTTTTAAAACAGTTGTAATCCGTTGCTGAGTGTTTTAATATTACTGCAGAAATGGCAAAAGCTATTATGCATGTTATTAGAGATGTACGAGTCGTAGTTTGCCCAAAAATTTTAATAAACCGTTATTTAATGTGCGCATTTTGACTGCAAGAGTCCATGGTACCAAGCGGTTAGCGCGTTCGCCTACCACCTAGGCGGCCCGGGTTCGATCCCAGGGACCCGCATGTGGTATTCGTGGTGGACGAAGCGGCCTCTGGGCGGGTTTTCTCCGGGTGCTCCGGTTTCCCCACCACTCATTCCTCCAATTGCTCCATTATCACCTTTTCAATCATCCATTTCGCCTACATTTCATATCATCCTCTTCCTCACTCTCATACCTGGTGCTGGGCTGACCACCCGCTTACAGGTCTTCACTGTCTGGTCCATAGGTTCCTGTGCTCCCCGACAGGCGTCTGACCCTAGGCACTGGCTAGTAAATCCTAGGAGGTGTAAGCCCTACATAAGGAGAGGGTAATCAGAAGAAGAGTCCATGGTAAATGAGGCGTATCGTAACCCTTTTTTTAAACCAACTCCTGCTCTAAGCACAAGAATCCACCATTTTCTTTTTATTTAGTGATGTTAGTGTATTCATATGATAGGTCCATTTTATTAGAGCGTTTACTGAATTACGTTGCATGTACACTCTAATAAAAAGTTTGTAAAATGACTGGGAACCGGAATTCGCTCTCAGTAACCGAGTCGTATGTTTTTGTGATGTGCTTTAGCGAGGAATACGCTCTGCCCTTTAAACCGCTGTTCCTCTGAATTCTGCGCATTCCTCTCTCTAAGAATGTCAAGCAATATGTTTTAGTGACAGCAAAACTGAACTAAAGCGCACATGCTGTTTGATGGGTGGCCTACCTTAAGGGGCAGCTGACTCACCTGGTATAATAAACGATAATCTTCAATAAAGAGTAAATTAAACATCAGATAGTTCTAGAACTTCCAAAATATAACTGACATAGCAATACATACACATTTCAATTTCTTAACTTACTTTCAGTATGTGTACTACATCATTAGAAGCCACAGTAGTTTCCAAATTCGGCATAATACCTGTCAAATATTTTAGATGTGCGGAGAGATGGGAATCTACTATTCTAGTTCCATTTTTACTTTTTTTATGTTGCTCGCAAATGAATGTTGAGGCAAACATTGCCAATATACGAGCGCTAAATGCCCTAAAGACGAAGATGTTTATTTATAGGAGCAATTTAAACACTTTGATTCCTAAACGCTGTTTGTAAGCATTTTAACAATACTCTTAGACAGCGACATCACTCCGTCACAATCCACCGCTGTTTGTTACGAGTACGATGACATTCACGGCAAGTGAAGGGGTGTGTCGGTAGGTACAAGTCCACGTGAAGCGCAGGAGGGCGAGTCAAGGTTGGCTCATGGTAGGGGTAGTGGGGTTTACGGGCCCGTCGATAACTAGGTCATTAGGGCCTGGCTCATGGTAGGTGAGCTACCAAAAGAATGAAGTTATGCACGCTTTGTCTGTAGAGCAGACGGACAGAATCGGTTCCCCACACTAAGTCATCACATGCACTCCGATCGTGCATAACTTGATTCCTCTTTAATGTAACTGGACTACCACATTCTGATGATACTTGGACACCTTACAGCGTCCAAAACATGTATTTTTGCACATGGATATGTACAGTGTTAGAAACCTTCGACTGCCAGCTTATTTTAAAAAAGTTTGAGAAAAGGTGTGCTTTCCAGAGAATTCGCTGGCACTTGGTCTGGGCTATAAAAGCGAGTGAGCGAGCCTGTGTTAGAAACGTTTTTTCAGTGTTGAGTACCGAGTTAGTAGTTTGTAAGCTTGTATCTGTACAGTCACTGTTGAATATCATCAGACACAGTTTTAGACATCTAATCATCGCGTCGGATTTGTCTGTTGTATGAAGCAGTTTTAGTGAGTGAATCGTCGGAGTTGTTTGTGTGAACAGTCGAGCAGTATTAGCGTTTTCTGTCAAGGTTACGATAAGACAGAACAGCTGTAAGTTACAAGGTCACGACGAATTATAGATTGTAGTAACGATTAAAAAGAGAAGTGTTTCGTGATCCAGTTTTAGAAGACAAAATTGCAGCAAAAATTAAGCGAACCTGTCATTTGTAATTTGTATTGATCTGGAAGTATTACAATAACTCCTCGCTTACTTCTGTTCCGTGAATTTGAAGGATTTTTGCGCGAACTGATATAACTTAAGTCGCATTCTTCCAAAATCTTAACTTTGCCAACATAATTAGCTTGTATACCGGCACGTTCGTTTTCACTTGCAAAGAGCTTTCAACGCGACAACCAGGCGCAGAGCATGGCTTTGAAGGTGACCCTACTGTTGCTGAACGTTTCCCACGAATTTACATTGAAGTGCTTCTCTATAAGCCCGTACTAATTTCAACAAAAATTGGCTGCTTAAAATTATGTAAAATAAATACAAAAATAGCATTATTATTTACAACTATTTGATTGTGGACGTACAGCACAGCTACAATTTGCGAGATAAATTGATTAATATATAAATTGCTGTGACAAAGTCCATTTACTTTTTTCTGCCACTTTCTTTTCCAGGATTTTTCAAGGATGCGCGCAAACTTATACACAATACTAACAAGAGCTGAACATGATAATGAAAGTAATCTAAGATACAGGGTGGAAGGGAAGTCATTACATTCCTTCTGATATGTGCTTCATAGAGGCATTACAAACAAAAAAGTCTACCACCATTTTGTTCTTTGATCAGCCGATTTCGAAAAAATAATTGGTTTTTAATCTAACTTGGATGCGTATAGTAACTTATTTCTGACATAGCTCCGATAGTAATTATGGGACATCACATAGGGTTTCGAAATAATTAATCACTTAAAAGATGTGAAGGAATACTCCGAGCTGCTCTCTCAAACGAAGTATGTTGACAACGTTGCGTTGAGGTTGGCCAGGGAATTGACCTAGTTTGTGTATGTAAACAAGTCGGACACTTCCGCTTTCGTTCTAATGTTTTGGGAGCTAACGCTTCTGATTGGCCTACACTCGCGCAGTATTCACGGAACGCACTCACGGAATGACAAGGCAGGGTATGAGTTTGTTTTCAAGACGCACCGTTACGTTGTTTGTTTACATACGGAGCTAGAAAAAGTGCCACCCACACAATCTGCAGTGTTGCCAGCTTGTTTTCGACAAAACTTAAATATATCCGTAGGAAATGGTCAGAGACGAAAACGTAAGATACAAAATGTGTTCCAAATACCGAGATATACCACTAGAATACAATTATTGTCAAAGAACCGTTTTGCCGAAAAAAAAAAAAACCCCATAATTTGTGTCAAACATTTGGAGTCATATAGCTCCTTGACGAATGGACATAAATGGTTTATTCTTTTACTAACTGTCGCACAAACATTGTTCGAACAACGCTGTAATGCCTTTTTATCTTAATTCGAAAGAATTTAGCCACAATGTCATGCAAAGTTCAATTTCTACCCGAAATATGGCAACGTCGTGGGCCACGCGAAACTACTTGTCGCGTGATCTCACAACAAATTCGGCTGCCTGCGGGGTTAGTGGAGGTATCGCCTGAGGTTAGTGTGAACGTCGGCACAAGGGTTCAAGTACAATTCTCTGCAATACGAAGGAATTTAGCTTGCGATCATAAACCCGTTTGCTTCAAGGGAGTACTTAGACATGGTACTAGTAATTTCAGAGGGAAATTCCCCTTAAGAATAAAAGATAAATAGATACGAAAATGAAATAAAAAGGTAACAAAGAGCTCACGTAAATAAAGGCAGACATCCCCGCTCCCCTCATGCCTTATCTAGCGAAATAAGCCACTCTTGATCTCCAGCTCTTCTTCTGTTTTCCCCTTTCAAAAAATAAAATAAATTCCAGGTGAGAAGTCAGCTTGCTGACCACTCAACCATTTGATTGCTCTTCTTTTTTACAATTCCAAGTATTTGTATACACACTAATAGGTTTCTCTAATTGAGCAAGCTCGTAAAATTGTTTACCATAATTGCAATCATCTACAAATTGGCTCCAATCAAGAAATACACCATAAAAATCTCTAAATACGTTTCAAACAGAAAATAAGGAATTTATCAAATACAATGCAGTAGCTGCAACTAAGTTTATTTTGGGAAAGCTAAGAGCCAAAGAACATTTCAGATGTATAAAACACATACAATTAAAAAATCAACAGATGCCATCCATTTTTACTTTCCCTACTATGTATAGTAAGCAGGAGAAGTATTGTACTCCACCTAAAAATTCGATGTCAAGATTTCACCAGACATATATGTTTTGAGGCCCCCTGAATCTAAAGAAAAAGCCTTTTTAGTAAAAGGTCTGTGTGGACACCGTAACTCAAACACGATAGGTATAAAAACCGAAGTTGGTATTTAAGTTTTATATCTTTCAAGGATGCGACACAAAGATTTTTGAAGAAAATTCCTCCACCTTATACTACCCTTTACATGAAAAATTTTGATTTACAAAAAAAAAAAAAAAAAAAAAAAAAAAAATATTGGCTGTAACGAGCTTGATTAAAATGCCATATGTTTCAAATATTTTTATGGCAAATAAAATGTATACTTTGAATTTTCTGGCTACAGTCCACGTAGTCCTGTTTACTCTTGATGACTTTTGCGTAACTGAAACCGTAAGAGATAGACCAAATTTTATTATACAAAAAATTTAGATCTTGTTAAAACATACAATTTATGTTCAAATTAACTTTTTGTGGAATGAACCATTTTGGAGATATTCCTTATTATTTGTATGAGTTTTGCAGTACTTAAACTTTCCACAAATGGACGATCGGTATTCATTTTTTCATCTCTTGACCGTGCAAAGAGAACAGAATTTCAAAGTCTTCATATAGAAACCAGCTTTAAAAGATTTGACTATCGATTTAAGCCTACTGTATTCACACATTCTTCTTGCACGTACAAGAAAATTAGCAGTAAGATAATTTCTGCAAATGTTTATCCCGACTAACAAGAAGAAGATAGAGGAATAAGAGTTTGTAAGAATAGTTAGTACAAAAATAGAGAGAGTCATGTGAGTGCAACACATCAGGAATAAAATCATGACATCTGGAACCAAAACAATTAAATCACAGTATCACGAAACCATGGAACAAAAAATGGGAACAGACCTTTATCTGAAAGAAGAAAGACAGAGAATTCAATTCTGTTATTCCACAGAGTGACCTGTTAAATGAGCTCCTAGAATTACTACCTGATTAGTCCATGGAACAATTGGCTTCACCAACCAAGATCAATGTTTGGATGTTATCCACCTGCGTTTTTCCCTTCTGCCAGCTGGAATGAAACAGATAAAGATCTCCTGTTTTTTTAACGAACAGCCAAGGACAGCTGGAAAAAGACACCCACGTACCTGACTCCCACGCATACACTGGAATATTTCATCCCCAACAACCCCAGCTAAACTTTTTTTGTTTTTTTTAGACTGCTCCATCCTACACAACTTATTTCTTCATGTTGAACTGATTTCTCATTACTAGGGCTAGGATATTTATGAGCTGACAATCATCACAATATGCACAAAAAAATATGCTGTTATGACCAAACATTTACCAAAACATGCACAACATAATAAATATGACCTAAAAATATTAAAATGAGATAAAATTTCTATTGTAAAATAAATTAGTAAGTCAATTTTGATAATGAACTATTTGAGAATAAAATGCACAAGAGAAGCAAGCTAAACTATGCAATTTGACACTCCACTATGATTTTATTAACATTATAGGAACATAGTTAACCTATGTGCTTTTTACATCCTCATTCTACTTCATTCTATTGCTCTGAGTTGCAATACACGAATACCTTGTGCCAATTTTCACATGAAAAGGATTTTCTATTGTCAGTCAACAAAGTCACAATTAGACATTAATTCTTGGGCTAGTCCAATTGAAGTAGCTTCACTGCTATCAAATGAATCAATGATGCTTTTCACAACGTTGAAGTTCTTTTAAAGGTTTGATCCCGTTCTCTTTGCACGCTTAACATATAAAAAAATGAACGATTTTCCATTTCAAAAAAAGATTTCAGTTTTCTGAAACTCACACACATAACAAGGAATATCTCCACAATGGTTCACTTCACAAGAAAATTTATTTAGACATAAATTGTGTATTTTAGCAAGATCTAGAGTATGGTTTGGTCTATCTCTAATGGTTTACCAGTTATGCAAAAGTCGTCCAGAGTAGATATGACCACAGGGGCTATAGCCAGAAAATTCAAGATATACATTTCATTTGTCATAAAAATATCTCAAACATATGACATTTTAATCAAAATCGTTAGCCATTTTCCATGTAAAGGATAGTTTAGGATGGGGCCATTTTCTTCAAAATCTTTGTGTCGCGTCCTTGAAAGACATTAAGCTTAAATACCAAAATTGGTTTTTAACCGGCTTTGTTTTTAAGTCATGCCGTCCACACACACACACACACACACACACACACACACACACACACACACACGCATGCACAGACCTTTTTCTAAAAATCCCATTTAATGTAATCTACCTGCTGCACAACCGCATGAGCTTACGATTTCATAGTTGTTTCAGGCTACGCGATTCATAAATTAATTTATTTGATCGAGATATGAAGGGATCCTCATTTATTCTATAATTGTGGTGCTCAATGTTACATTTGGGGGATCTTCTGGATTGAATTGAGGAATGTATGTGTAAGTAAAATAGAGTTCCCGCATTCTAGTGAATAAAATTCATCATTATGAACGAGAATAGTTTCTCATCTTCTTCATATCTAAGTCACCTATAGACACCTATTGCCAGAAGTTATATCCCTTCTCATCTTTATACGCATTACCTTCCACAAAATTGCGACGTCATTCAATTGCTGTTTTACTACCACTCACTATGTTCATTTCTCACACATTGGCACCCTGCAATACGCGGTCAGCAACATTACCCAATTAACTGCCTCTCAATAAAATTTCTCAAGCATGCATGGTTCACATAGGAATCGTTTATTAGGGATAGGTTTTAAGGTATGTTTATGCATTAAATGAAATCAATTTTTATATTTATATATAATAATGTATTTCTTCTTTTTTAATTAAAGCACAAGTCACGTTTTCTTCAATTAACACCGCAGATAATCTGGATTTAAAACAAAAATATGTAAGCAATGGTGGGTAAAGTGGGAAATGAATGATGAAATTTCAATATCAGGATCTAAAAGCTTTTATAACATTTATAAATTAAAAAATGTAGGAGTTTAAATAAATCAAGGAACAAAATGAGCTTTGAGTTTTCGAACATGGTGTTTATGTCTTGGTGACCTCTAGTAATGAATTTCAACATGTTTTCTTTAGCTTCAGATGATATTCTACTTTCAAAATAGTTAATTTAGTTAATTAGTTTCTCGTCTTTTTAACTAAACTATTTATTGAACGTGACTAGCACTACTACTTGTAACAATAAACAATGTTTTGCTTTGAATTGCTTAAAAATACAGAAATCTGCAATATATATCAGTCAGTGACCTAAAAGAATGGACGAATCAGATTATGAGACATAGAGAAAGCTTTGCAGTAGTAGCGTTTTGGTCATAGAAAGTGTTTTATGTTGTGATATTCTGCCAAGCTCACAAAATTCTCACCAATCATGCACTCTACCGAGAAAAGTAAATGTTTAAAATAGTAGCAACAAAATGACCAGTCATAAAAATTTATTAAAAGTGATCATATTTATGCATTATGAAAATATAATATAAAAAAGAAAGACAAACACAAATTTTAAAAGTTTCTTTGCACAAACAGCAAAACAGCAGCAGACGAATTGGACATTTGTGATTAAATATAAATGCATACTTCTTCCAAAAATGGCATTCAATCATGAAAAGAGCAGAATTTTTTGAGCTGCAGAGAAAAAGAAATCTAAAAATTAAATAAACACATATAAGCTGCTGTTATGCTGAGTTACTTTTCTTTTTCCCTTTCCCCTGCCAATTAATTCTAATGCCAATTTATTTTTTAAACACTCCAACAAATTGTTATGCCCAACTAAAGCTTGTTTCCAAATGGATACAATAAAAAATAATAACTAAACTCTTATAACCCATGGCAGTGCTTGTCTATACAGCAGAATAGTTTTATGTTCAAGCAGGGGAATTTTGTTCTGTCAAGTTTCGTTCATTCTCTTAAGTTTGTAGCTCAACAATTTTTTAAAATTTGTATAAGGCATGTAATACTACTCATATAAACAATGACGAACAACTTACCAAATCAAAAAGCATTTGTGATGGAGTTTAACATCTTTCAAGAATGTAAAACATTACCTTTCACAAGCTGTGTTCTTACATCACTAAGCTATAACTTGATAAAATTCAAATATGGTACAAAACTGATAACTGCAAATATACAAATCTCTGTTCTTAGTTGAAAGTCGAACTTAACACCTACAAAATGAAATCTTGGGGTTGTGCTAAAACAGAAAAAGAAGAACAGGCTTTAAAGCGAAAGAACGCAACTTGACAATGGTGGAGTGATAATGAAGAATGCTCAATGTAAGTAAGATAGATGGATGTTTGCTCCAATTTATCAGTATGGCTGCCGATAGAGGGGGGAGGGAGGGCAAAATTGTACAGTTCATCACATTCACAAGCTTGAATACTCCCCCAATGCACTCCATGGCAGATTTCCCAGTCTGTCTCAGCATCATCTGGGACTGTATAGTTTTGTAAACACCAGGCTTCTCCTTCACACGGCTTTTAACTGTAACAGCACAAACACAATAAATATTAGCACAAGTTGTCACATAACAAAGCTATTTGGCACATAATAATTACAGATAGTTTTGATATTTTCCTTTTGAATTAGAACTCTGATAATTTTATGAGAGGATATTTAGTGGCACCAGATGTTAAAGGCATGTTAGATTTTATTTCACACTTCATAAATACTTGAACTTGTAAAGTTTAAAAATATAACGATCTTAGGATCCCAGTGTAATCTATAGGCAAGTCGTTTTTCACATCACTTTAAAAATTTTTATTGCAGATTATCTATTTTCTTATATTGCTGTTCTGCACCAGGGGCAACCCAAAGATTGTAGTTTGTGGATTATTTCAATTTTGTACGGTAAATTAATTGTTTTTTTGGGGGGAATTGCTGACAGAATTCTTTTGCTTGTTTTGTTTATCATCAGAATCAAGGAGGTAATCAATGTAAACTTACCTACATACAATTGTGATAATGTTAAGCTGAAATAAATTATATTGCTGTTTGAAACGAAAATGTCTTTTCCAGTTAAATTCAAAATACATTACTCACAGCAACACAAAATATTAGCGACATTTTTTGAATTGTTCTTTTGCCAATTTCCCATGTACTGAGTTCTTAAGCAAACCACTAAATTTATTAAACATACTAGTATATTGATGTGTGGCATAATTACATACACAGTTGAACTTGATTTATGCCTATATCAAGGGGAAGAGAGATTACTTGTAACTCAGAATTACTTATCAATGAGATTTTGATAATGCATCATGCTTTTTTTTTCAAAAAGCAATACAGTGGACCTCGTGTATAAAATTTTACAAAGATATGTACAAAGAAAACATTATTTTGAACTCGGTCCTGCTTTAAAGAAATCACTTAATTTGGCTTGTTTCAGTTTTCTTGCATTAAGTGCATACACCTCATTTTGTTACTGATGACTGTACATAGCATGGTATAAGCAATTTCTAAATTTGAAACAATTACTGTTTTGCTTTTGTTTGGATTAAGTTCCATCTCTCGATTGAATTTTACTTTCTGATCTAGTGTATAACATTTCCTTTATCTGTTCTCCATGGCTGATTAAAAGCAACAGAGAACTGAAAGACAAAACTGGTGTTAATCAGTAAGCACCAGATACCGACAATTTTTATATTTACTTCTGGTTTGTTGCTACAACACTTGTGCTGAAAGCCACCTGCTCAACTTGCACCTTTGTCAACAGAAGTGAGGAAAATACACAGGTTTCTTTTAACACTGTGTATGCCATATGCTCATTATAATTACCTAAACTCAGTTGTATTTCACTGAAATTTAATACATTTAAAAGCGAATTACATATAAATGCCTTACGTGTAAATAAGGTACTATTCATGCATTTCTAAATAACATTTTGCTGAGACCTATAAAAACTTGCCTATAAATATGAATTACTTATAACTGGGTTATGTATAAAGCAGGTTCAACTGTATTTTTTTATGACATGTACTTTCTCTACCTTTCCCAATGAAAGGACACTACAGAAGTGCACATTTTCTCCATAAGCTGTTCATATTGCTCAACATTCCAAAATGTTATGAATTTTTTAATTATTAATACACAGTGACAAATTCAGGAACACCTGCATCATAAGTGAACATCCCTCATGAAATGTTTGGTGTTTCTCATTTTTCCAAAAAGCAACAGCTAATGTGCATATATTTTTTTGTTTTTTTTAAATATTACAGACACAAATGTTCGAAGTAGTTATATGGTAGAAAATATATCCCTATATCCACCGTATGTACTACACATCGTTAAGCATTATTCTGAAACTGTGGGCTTGTGCAATTTTACAAATGATCAACTCAGTTTAAATGGAAGAAATTGGTAAAAGTTAAATTTAACACAAAATGACCATAGGAACAAATTCAACTTGCAGATGCTTTTCCCAATATAAGTTGTACATAGCAAAACTAAACACATAAAATATATTGTTTTATAAAAAGGCATTTACAATTTTATATCTGTTTTTCTGTACAGCTCATTTAAACTAAGTATGGTTTTGTAGAGCACTTAGCTATGGTTATCCAAGCTGAAGGGCATTATTCTTAATGTACATAGGCAAGTGATCAAATTAAGCTCTTAAAAGCATCTTAACAAAATGACCTTATGCTGCAATAAACAAGGGCAATTCTACAAAACTCGTTCAAGAACTTCAAATACTTAAAGCCACAGCCCATTAAATTAGAAATGGTAACAAGCATGCTGAACTAAGTTTAAAGATGTATTAGGCATCCTTAGCATATACAGTTATTTTATTCTCTTTCTGGAACAAACTAATGGTAACAATGCTTAAGTTATAATTAGCCCTAAATATGAGATATACAAATCTGGAACACACTACACCAAAGAAAAAGAGTTCTGGGCTGTGTCAAGTTGTGAATTGCATTTCCAAATGGGCAATGAAGGTTATTTGAAAAATTTAAATGTGTGTAAAATAATATAAGTTTTTTTGCACCTGGCATTTCGACTTTGTTAGTCTATTAGAATTGATGGACTAACTGGAAACTTAATTACTATTGTGCCTGTAAACATACTGCATTTCATCGCATAATCATACCTTTTTGGCTTTCTTCATGAAGTAAAAATACAGTGCCACCAATATGCAAAGAATAAATTATTTAAGACTGACAGTGTTAACTTTCAGCAACTACATACAGTAACGGAAGTATGAACGAGTTTGAGTGTATGAACCATCGCCACATTACAATGTTTGTAGTTGAAAAGAAATGAGAGGGAAAGGAGGGGAAACAAAAGTACATTGACACTGCAATGTGAACACCTACTCCAGTAAAGAAAAAAAATTAAAAAAGAAATAGAAAAATGGTTAAAATTGAAGAATAAAATGGTTATTGACTTCATGCATGGTAACCAAATGGTTTACATCCCTTGCCGAACCATTTGCTTATCACTTAGTCATCCGCTGATTCCCGTGCTTTAGGTACTTGAACCAATCAGATTCACTGATGAGCTAGCCACCATCTCAGCAGTCAGCAAACTGATGGAGTTGACAATAAATATAAAGGGTCGTTCAACAAAAGTATCCTATCTGTAACCTGTGATAGCTGCCGTTGTTACCGAGTTACAGCAATCATTTTTTTATGTGGTTACATTTGTGATTGACAAATAGCCATGGAATGTTACAGCATTCAGTAACGTGTAGAAATTGTGTAAATTTAGTATCAAGATGGATCATCTGTTTGCCAAACCCTCTGTGTATTGAGTGAAGTTTATGGTGTGCTTAATCGTCCCTGCGAGAGAATGATTCAGCGTTTGATCAATAAATTTGAAAGAAGTGGTTCTTTCAGTAATCAAAGAATGCCTGCACATAATCGATGTAAGTGCTCCAACGAAAATATAGGTGCCGTTCACGAGAGAGTACATGAGAACGGTAACAGATCAATTGCTCATCGAGCACAAGAATTACTGACCACAACTTAGCGCATTCTGCATCTGGACTTGCATGCTTGCAAAAAGGTGTTAACTCAAGAACTTAAGCCAACGACCATAGGTTGCATTGTGTATTTGCGGACTGGGCGACCCAGATTTTTGTCGAAAAATCATCTTCAGCAATGAAGCCCGCTTTTGGATGGATGGTTTTGTTAACAAACAAAATTGCTGCTTTTGGAGCAATCACAATCCAATGCAGATTCAAGAATGACCACTTCAACCCCAAAAAGTTACTGGATTTTGGTATGGCGGAATTATTGGTCCATATTTTTTCCAACACGAAGATGGAGAAGCTCTGTCAATGAAGAAAGATACTGGGCTCTTCTAAGGGACTATTTTGGGCCTCAATTGGATGGTATGGATCTCAAACATCTGGTTCCAGCAAGATGGTACCACTCTCGAAACAATTGATTTTTTGAAGAAGTTTAGAGGTTTCATCATTTCCCATGGTGGTGTTATTAACTGGCCCCTGAGATCACGTGATATAATGCTGTTGTATTACTTCTTGTGGGGTTATGTTAAATCTCGAGTTTATGCCAACAAGCTAGAAACAGTAAATGATCTTACGACTAACATCATGCATGTTATTCATGAAGTTGGACCTAATTTACATTCTTCTGTCATTGAAATTTGGGTCAACCGCATATGTGCAACCCAACGAAGTCGCAGCGGTTACTTAACTGATGTTCTCTTCCACACATAATGACATTATGTTCCAAAATTAAAGAAGAATTAAACATCTATCATTTGTAGAACGTGTTTTACTTAAGTTCAAAGATAGGACAATTGTTGAAAGACCCTTTATTACAAAACGCTACACACCCTGTACTCTCTCCCATGAATCTAACAGGTTACACTATACTCACTATCATGATAATAACTAATTTGAGTAAAATGCAGTTTTCACATTTTGTATGCTCTCCACAAAACCATTGAAAAATTCTAAACACTAAAATTTCATTCCTAAAATATTTTCTAACACTAATTTACACAATGTCACCAGATCATAACCATTCAACAGAGAAACACAAGAACAATTTCAAGACAAACTGCAGCATGCAGAGAGGAAAGAACTAACAATGAGAAGTTTTTCTAGTGATTCACATTAAAATGTTTCAAGAAACCATGCATATGAAGAATAATTTATACTAAAGTTAAATTCTGTGCTGCTTAATGTTTTTGTGTGAGAATACATTCTTTATTCTGCAACCAATAATTCCATTTTCTATCCCATGTTTTAACAGAGGAGACACTTAGTATTTCACTATACTTGGAGAACTTGGTGCTACTGTCACCACTTTATTCTCAACTACTACTGGAAATTACAATAGTGCACACAGCTGCCTTTCATATTAAAGAGAAACTTAAATACAGCTGGATTCATTCCATATTTTATATTTACTTTAATACAGTAAAACCTGGTTTATCCGGACTAACTGGGACCAAAGGCAATGCGGAAAATCGAAAATCCAGATAATCTGGGTTATATGGGCACTAAGCAAGAGAAAATTCTTAAATCCACAAATAAGCAGACTTACTGTTTATGACGATAAAAAACTGTTTTGTAACAAAATTGTGTACAGTACATAGTATGTATTGTTTGCAAGACATTAAAAATCTGTTGTGTTGCACTCACATGACTCTACTCTTGTACTAACCATTCTTACAAACTCTTATTCCAATTTCTTCTTTGTGTTAGTGGACATAAGCGTTTGCATATTTATCTTCTTGTAGGTACAAGAAGAATATGGGAATACAGTAGCCTTTGAGCGATAGTCAAATCTTTTAAAGCTTTCAAATTCTGTTCTCCTTGCAGGATTAACATATATATAAAACGAATAATGTGACATTTGACAGAAGTATAAGTTCTCCAAAATTCTCACAAATAATAAGGAATAACTCCGAAATGGTTCACTCTACAAAAAAATTTATTTGGACATAAATTCTGTGTTTTAGCAAGATCTACATGTTTTGTATAGAAAGATTTGCTCTATCTCTTATGGTTTAGCAGTTTAACAAAAGTCATCCAGAGTAAATAGGACTACATGGGCTAGAGCCAGAAAATTCAAAATATACATTTCATTTGTCATACAAATATCTTACACATATGGCATTTTAATCAAAACCATTAGAGCCATTTTCAAGAAAATCAAAATTTTCAAAAAATGTTCCACGTAAAGGGTAGTTTAGGGTGGAGCAATTTTCTTAAAAATCTTTTGTGTCACATCCTTGAAAGGCAAACTTAAATACCAACTTTGGTTTTTAACCGAATTTTCGTTTATTAGTTATGCTGTCCACAGACTGACACATACACACATAGAATTTTTTCCAAAAATGCTTTTTTTTTTGGATTCAGGGGACCTCAAAACATATTTCCGGTGAAATCTCGGCATCGAATTTTTGGGTGGAACACAATACTTCCTCTACTTTACTACACGTAGTAGAGAAAGTAAAAAATATAAAACTCTCTATCACATAAAATCACATCATTTCTTAACAAAGAATTGATCCACAGTCTTCTGTTTTAAAAACATGTGGCATTTGAAGGACGCAAATGCCTCATCATTAATAGTTCTGCTGGAGTGGTGTCGAGCTGACGCTTCAAGTATGCCATAATGTTTATCAGCTGGTGTGCAGCAACTTCCAATTCAGCAACTATTGTCTTCAATGTCTCTCCTTTATCAATTCCTAATAGCATCCAAAATTTTATCCACTGAAACCATGACCTTTTGCGTTGATGTCATTTTATACTTGTATACTGATTTACACTCCCAGAGATTTTGATAGGACACAAAAATAATCCAGTTGAAACACAGACAATAAACTTAATGACATGTGCCGTTTGAAAACACTAGGAAAACTGAGAAGATTGAGGGAGGTGTAGTGACGGGTAGGGATCAAGGTCAATGCTTTCTTCCAGCGCTAGTTATAGCTGGTGAGACATACCGCATCAGCACCGCATGATACACTACTAAATCTTTAAGCTCAACAGGTAGCATTTTACAGTACAGTATGTACTACCATAATTTATGGTACAATCTATACTGGAACTGTACATTGAATCAAACTAAAAAGCAAATATTTGGCATACTTAGTTACGTTCTTGCCATCGAAGTTAAATTTATTATCTAATGTGAACATCCAGCCAAATCTAGCCCATAAAACAAGACCACTTCAGATGACATTCCTAATTTAGAACAGAGAACTTAGCAATAATTATTGCAGGTTAGTTTTACTGATTTGGCAGATAGTTGTCAAAATGTTTTATTATATCTAACAAAAGTTTAAGTTAAAGCAGCAACAGTCCCAGTGTCATCAAATGCATCTCTCATATTCAGCACAAAAAGTATTTCAAACATTTCTTTTTCGAGATAAAATAAGTTACCCTCTTAACACTGTATGTCCTTTGCTTGCGATTGTTTTTGTTTGTGTATTGTCTTCAATGATATTACATAGCTGAGAGTCATGAAAGAGCCACTTAAACCAACATTAATACCTGTGCATCCAAAAGAGAATACAATTAAGTGACAAAATGCATGCTATGGCTTGCATTGCAAAGTATATCACATCTAAGACTAAAACTCTTCATGCCAATAAGTTTTTAAATGGATAGAAGTATTTTAAAAAAATAGTGAAATAATTACAGTATCCATACAACACAACAAACAGCTAATGCTGCCTAGAAGTCAATAACTCATCTATCAAATACAAAAGGAGATGACCAGTAAAGGGAATCTTACATAAATAGAGGAAATGTGATAGAATATTTGCATTAAAATGTATAAATTCCAAAAGCTCAATGTGGACCTTTACTTAAGGAAACTGTGCACTGAAATGGTTTCATATTTACATGTTTGTACCACTAATTATCTAGCAGTTAGAGTTTAAATACACAATATTGAGCTAATGGAGTGGGATGCATATAAAGAGAGGTCAGGCAAATCTAGCTGTGATGTAAACTGGAACATGCAGTTCTGCATACAAACAGGAGCCTAAACACTGATAGCCTGTCCACATCGCAGCCAATCATCTACAGCACGTACAGCTTAAGTGATAAGTGCAAAACCCACAACATACCTCATTTCGATGTTCACCTTCACTTATTCTTTCACTCTGCTGGTTCTCTCTACTCAAACTTAGCACATTGGTTAAGCAAAAGTAAAACGAGACATGAATTTTGTAGCAATCTTAACTTTAGCTGATAATCATCTTCTAGCAGATCTTCCTAATACTTTGCTGCGAAGAAAAATTGTTTCATGAACCCTTGTGCCATGTCAGTTGGTGCTATAATTGATCACTTTATCCTCAAGCAAAGCTACCATTAGAGTTTGGAAACTTAAGTAGCCTGTGAAAGCACTGATGATTTGATTATTCATAACGGTACCACAGTATATAAGATACAGCAGTAAAATTCAGTAAGGTTTCGCCCAATCACATTTGAATGTGCACTCTCATAACTATTTCTGAAAGAATATATAAAACTGTCTTCCTAACAGAGAATGTAATTCTGAACTGCAATGCATTTGGGCTAAAACCAATTTAATAAACATGCACAGTTATAAGATCAACCAATGCAATTAACTGACCTTACAGTTGGTTGAACTAGAACCACGGGACTTAAGTACTTACAATATGGCAAGTTGCCATTAAGGTATTTATATGAATTTGAGATCTCCTTCTGTGGTTTACCAGGCAAAATGCGAGTGAATCGGAAAATTTAATGTCGTGTTGGTACGTTGCCATGGCAGCACAGTGGATAGAGTGGCTGGACAGAGACCAGAAGATCTGTGGTTCAAATCACAGCAATGGCATTGAATTTTTTACTCTCATTCTATCCTTTCCAACCATGCACAATTATGTATTTGTTCTCAAACAATTGAAGGGGTCAGGACAAAAGAGTGCCAAGCAACTTTTTTTAATTTTGAAAGTTTGTTCAAATCATGAAATTGTACCATTCACAGGAATGATGTATTAATAGCTTCATTAATATTCATTCATTGTATATACTCCACACTCTTGCATTCTATGCCAAATTTTTATTTGGTTGAAATGAGAGAGAAAAGAGGAAAAAGACACTGTGAGAAGGGGAGAACACTGTGAGAAGGGGAGAACACTGTGAGAAAGGGGAGAACATTGAGAAAAAGGGGAGAACACTGAGAAAGGGAGGAACCTAGTGAGAAAGCAAGGGAACAGTGTGAGAAAGGGTGGGGAGAGGAGAGAGAAGGGATGGGTGGGAAGGTGAGTGGTGGGGGAAGGGGGATGGTGGGGAAGGGAGATAGTGGGGAAAGGAGTGGGGAGTGAGAGGAGTGGGGATGATGTGTGGAGGGGAGGAGTGGGGAGGAGAGGAAGGGGGAGGTGGAGGAAGGGGGAGGTGGAGGAATGGGGAGGTGGAGGAGTGGGGAAGGGGAGGGGGAAGAGAGAAAAAGAGAGAAAGAAGAAGAAGAATCCCACAATGTTTTACCAAGTTTAAATTTCCAAACGTTCTCTCTTTGCTTACATGTCACTTTGAACTGCTAGCATGTGATGGCTGTCAAATGTGATTGATGGCTGGTTAATTGCAACAGGCTATCTAACGGAACTTTGCTACTGTATACGTACATATACTGTGATTGTATAAGTACTACAAGGGAAAATATTGTTGTATGTCTCAAGTATTTAAGCAAAAATATAATGCCACACTAAACATGTTCAGCTTGAAAGCTTTGTTTGTTATGACACATTCATTTTGACTTTCCAGTGTGCAATGCAACATTAACTTAGTAAACACTCAAGATGCTCAATGAGTTACCCCTTTAGAGCATTAAAATTTCTACATTAACGGAAATAAAGGTTCTAATATTAAAGAGTGAAAAAAGAGAAAAAAAGAGTGAAAAAACACAGAACACCGCTGCAAAAATTCAAGTTTTGAACATTTTATAATGTTCAGTTTTATTTTCAGCAGCACATTAAAACTTTCCTGGGTACTGTATTCAGAATTTTTTCTGTGGCTCATACGCTACTTAAGAATCTTTAGAATATCCGAGAAAAATATCTTAAAATGTAGTGCATTTTAATAGTTATTTAGAAGTGAAATACTGTCCTACTAACTTTAATTTTCATGCACTTTTCAATATATCTGCTCTTCTGAAAACATGTTTTCCTTCACATACAAATCCCCAAAAAAATCTAATTTTAAGAATAAAAAGACTGAGCACAAGACTCTCAGGCAAACAAGAGGCAAAAATATTACAAATTTAAAATCATTCTTAGAATCACACAAGCCACTCTTTATTTTAACTTTCATTTGTTTTTTCAGAACAATGATATGAAACAACTTCTGTGTTTCTAATTCCTAAATATCTTTAATCTATTTTGGAATACAAAGCAAAATAATTTTCTTTTAAGTCTTCCAAATCTTATTTACATGATTTGACGTAAACCTATAATTTCATAACAGGTGAGTTGCCATATTAATAATATAGGTCTGCCGTTTTTTAAAAGGGTATTAAATTATGCATATTTTCTGAACATACAACTGTGACGTAATCTATGCATGCTTCATGCACTTGAGTATGCTCAAGAGACTTCATCTGTTTTCCTACAGAGCATTCATAGATTGGGCGGACTGTCACGTGGCAGCACCGGACCAAGCGAGGACTGGCACACACTCCATTAGAGTTAAACATAAATGACCGGCAAGTCATGAGTACTAACTTACATTAGGCTTACCCACATCACAAAAGATGTTGAAACAGATGACCTTCATGCAAATAAATTCAAAACAAATCTGGTTTACCAAAAATCCCATATTATTCATGAAGTTCTTCACCATGCTACAAAAGCTGGTGTGCAGCAAAAGCGCGTGGAATTACCGGTTATTTTACAACACCACAATTCATGCACATGTTTGAAACAATGTATATATGTGTATGTGTGTCCCTGGAGGTAATTGAATTCATCATCAATTGATTTTATTCGTATATGTATTTGACTTTGTCCCATATCATTCTTTCATTGCCAAGAAGATTGCCTATTGATATTGATATGACGATTATTGTTAAATGTCATATTTCAATTGTATTCATACAAATAAGGGTTATTTTATGCCAAAAATGTTAAAAGGACAAATTAATATAGTTTTCTTAGCAAATTCTAGATTATAGCGAGAAGTGAAGTTGTTGTTGGCTAATGCTGGATTTCTGACAATGAAGAAATTTGTCCTCCTGCTCTCCCAATATTTTCCACTGACGGATGGGGTGCTAGAAGTGGCCGGGCATATTTGAAAGTGGTCTTGGTCAATTTCCTCTTGCAGATCACATAGAGGACAGAGTGAGGAATATATCCCAATTCTGTTCAAATGCTTTGCCAGATGATCATGTCCCAGCATTAGAAGTAACCACTTTTTAGAGAACACAATATTTTTTACGTTTTGCTGGTCACATTGCTCTCTCATAATCCGCAGAATGTCTGGAGGATCACACCTGTCGTTGGTTTACGGGTCTCAACAACCTGACCGGGAGAGTTATCAAAATAAATTCACTGACCATATCCTCTGATTACCAATCAGAGGACACATTACATGCCATGACAGGTCAGCATGTTAGGGGTTAAGAGGTTATAGGGAGATTAGAGAAGTGGAAAGGTTGGAAAAAATAGACTCCCCAGCCCTCGGGTACCCTAATAGCATCAGATTCAGAAGAGAACAAGAGATGACCAAGGTAAGGTCATCGCAAGAAGCGAAGTATGATGTCATAAAATGACTTCACAGCTAAGCAAGACAATATACAAACACATTACCCTAGTGGGGCAGCAATGTTAAACTATCTCTTGGTCCACCGACTTCGAAGAGAGTGGATGCCTTTTTAATGACGCCCCCAATAAATTTATTATAAAATAATTTAATATCTGTGGACCAAGGTTTAAAGTAAAGAAGATACTATTTACCAATTTAACTTCAAGAATTGAAACTAACAATGTGTATTAATCGACAAAAACTGTTGAATCCATGAGAAAAGATAGTTTACATGTTGAGCTAGATTGAGCCAAAGCAAACTACGCATAATCTCAATTGTGCTAGGAAATACAAGTCAGTGAAGCTAAAGATTTTTAAATTGTGCTATGATTTGAAAACTGTAATAATCTACAAAGGTGCGAATAAAAAATTGTGCAAACATAAAAATCGAGTCCAATAATTCACCTTGCCTGTACCACGACCCAAGATAATAAGAGAGATGCCATAGCAAATCCATTTGACAAAAATCGCACTACGTTTATATAAATTCTATTTTAAATATTCCCCGCCCCCAACCCCCCTGCAACTAACAAGAAATGAAATAATATGTGGCTGGTTTGAGCAGGATTCAAATACAGTGCACATTGCTGCGATTTCTATACATGAATTGGAAAGTATGTATGGTGACGGAATAATTAGTAGAGGATTGTGGCCACCTCGTTCCCCTGACCCATCTCCATGCAATTTTTATTTATGGGGAACGTTAAAGAATAAAGTGTGAGCATCAAATCTGCACATGTTACAAGAACTGGAGGATAACATCACTAAAGAAATAGAGGCAATCAGCCAACGCAAACTTTTGTGAGTAAATCAGAATTGTTTTCGGAAATATAGGGAATGTATTTGCATTGAAGGTCATCAATTTCAACATCTGTTATGATGCAGGTAAGCCCAATGTAATTTACAACAGCACTAAGGGTTCTGTACCCATGACTTGCTGGTCATTTACATGTTACTCTGGTGGAGGGCGTGCAGGTCCTTGCCTGGCCCAGTACCACCATGGAGCAGTCCAGCTCATCTACAAACATACTGTAATTTCTGGGAAGAGATCAGCAATGATATCTGTTATTTATGCCATGTACTAATTTAATTAGTAAGGATTAGTATTTATATTATTGTGTATGAGCCTTTTAGTAAAAATTGTGTTTACTGCTTAATCCACAAAACCTTTATCTTCTATATAACAATGCCAAAACAGAAGTTAAAGAAGTAAAAGAAAGGATCAACATCTGTTTATTATTAATTACGAAGACAACAAAAAATTTTACAACTGATTTATCTGTTCTTATACAGATTTAAGAACACTAAAGTGAACTGTAAAATATTTTGGGCAAAATAAGCTGTATGAGAATGAAACTTTTACGTAATATGGGCCAGAATATGACACCAAAACTTCAGATCATAAAGAAAGAGCCTTCACACATTTTATTGGCACAGGCACTCAGTAGGTACGCAGTTCTTTCCCCACTTTATATATCTTTATATATGCCTTAGGTTTCCATGTCCACATTTCAACTGACACTGGCCGATTGTTTAACCAACTTCCTCATTTATGAAAATTTCTCCTTTACTAGTCCTCTCCTTATCTTAGTTTACTTATGCCATTTCCTTGATGTTGCAAAAATGCTCTTTCGCAGGCACTCTAACAAACTCACTCATCTCGCACATATAACTGGGTTTTTTATGTACTAATTTTAAAGAGAGAAATCTCTAAGGATATTTCAATGTCTAGGCTCTTTAGAACAACCTAGCTCATTTACACATCCATCCATCCATACAGCATGAAAGCCCATTTTAACAATTACTCTTTTAGGATAACATTGGCAATCTTCACTGGTTCCTGCGCTTGCAAAATCCACAGGTCTAGTAAATTAAAATAGAAAAGCAGATCCCACACTTAAAGAAACCTGTCTGTTTTGTGACATTTACATATTAAAATAGATATACAATTATTAGTACTAAGCCATTTTTACATTCAAATACACATCTTAAATTTGTCATATTGCACCATACTTCTAACACAGCTATAATCTTCCCTTGTGGTGGGCTTGATATGCAACTGTTATTGGATTATTCAGCTTATGTTGCAATTTAATCCTTCACAGTTCACTAATTACCATGTTAAACATTGCAGACCCACTTCACTGATTTAAAAAAATAATAAATTAAATACTAACTTACTAAAAAACTAAATCTCTCCCTCCCTTTCATTTCTGCATCACAAAATTCCAATTTACAATTGCTGTTGACAGAAGTTCTGATTAACTGGAAGTATCAGTCAACAGAGATTGGCAGTGCTATCATAGGAAGAAACATTACATCTCGCTAATTGGTCTCTCTTTGCTTTTCCATCTTTCCAAGTAATGAAAAACGCACTTACATGCAAAATAATGACACAAAACTAATCCACAGCACCTAATTGTTTTCCATTTCTTGAACAGGAGCTGCACAATGGGTACAATAAGCACAATATAAACGACTTAGGTTACAAATTAATCCTCTCTTTCATTATACACACATTATGTACATTAATTCTTGAAGTGCACATATACACACATCTGGTGTGGTAGTACAGTATAAAAGTGTATAATCACAATAATGGCAATTATCTATTTCCTAAGACCAATGACATTTGGAAAATATAAACAATATCAGCAAGACAAAACAACAGCAGGAGCTACAAGGCTTTCTGCACAGCATTTGTGATAAAATTAACTGAGAAGTGTAATTATAACAGGCTAGGTGCTTTATTTTTGCTGACAAAAATTTAATTTGTTGAATATGGCATAATTACAATATTTGATTTCTATCAGTGAAACATTTATCATAAGTATTCTTGCTGCAGGTTCTTAATTTGGTTAATAAAACTTTTATTTGTGGCTGGGAAGTTGTAAATATTCCAGTAAATATTCTGATGTAGTTGAGATAGTTTTACATACATTTGTTGATTTTGATTTCCTCATTCATATTGTAGTGACATATTTTTAGTAGCCATTTGAAGAGCTGTCAAATGTGTTGATTCTGCCCCCCCCCCCCTCCCCCAATAATAACCTTGAGGGTCTGGTTTTGTATTACTTCTGTGACAGGAATTGTGTATTCAAGTGCATCAGAGAAAATATTAATGACAATATTCAATATGCCCAGCTGTTTGGACATAATACATGTAAATATCGCATATGCAGTGTAATTATCAAGGTTGTATTTCTTAATCTACGTTCAAGTTATTGTGATGGAAAAGAAATATGTTTGAGGTTGATCACGACCATATGATTGACGCATCACAATCGAATCGATAAATAGGCAATTAAGTGTGGTTACTATGCCAGTAACTGGGAAAATAAACAATTATCCCTATAGAGCAGTAATGAATCATTACTAGTGATATGTGTGTCACTAGAGACAGTTGCATATTAGAGCTACCAAATAGGAAATTTGTCGGTAATCCGACGACATTGGATATACTACTAAAGAATGTCAGACTGAATGCAGCACGGGAATATTTTATATATGTAGTCTTATCGTGAATGTTTTTAAATACCAAGGAAAGAGAGGAATAAAGATACTTCTCTTATGAAACCAGAAAGTTCTCGTATGCAATAGCTTCGAGACTCGAAAATGTTACTTATTGTAAAAATGTGTAGCTCGTTTGTGAATCTATTGCAAGTTAATGGCAATAAAATTTAATTAGCAGAGAACCTGAATATTTATTACAAATAATAATACCTTGCCCTTATTAGTCCGCTTGTTCCCATTACGCCCTGAAGATGACTCATCGTTGCATCACTACATCGCTAAAAGGCATCCCTAAAAACTGCTACACTTCTAATTGGTTGAGTTTTGTTTGGTTAGCTGTGATTATAGCTTCACTACCATAAAGAAGAATAGGTTTTATGAAAGTTTGGTACGTAGTACTTAAGGTGTTTATTGCCATACAAGAATCTCCAAGAAGCTCAGCGGAGCCCCTTTTCTGCTTGATGATTGGACAAGACTGTCTGGCTGCCCACCTGTTCAAGATCAATATCTTCAATTCTCCAGATGCATGCTATGCAACAACCCACAGACAGTAATGAATAGAGACCACCTACTCCAATGTATCACAATCTCAAAAAGTAATACCAGTGCTCAAGATCACCTATGTAAACATTATTGGGAAGCTCGTAGTAAAATGGAGAAAATACAATTACAAGAGCATTAGTAACAACACAACACACATTTATCTTAAGTAATGCCACGAGTGATTGTCAATTTATCTAGAGAATCTGATTAGCACGAGTTGCATTTATTAAGACTAATTCACAAATTAAAGGATGTTGGCAATATCAGTAGCTGGAGTATCTTGCTGTTAATTTATAACTTCGTTCAGTAGAAAATTTATCAAACTTATTCCAAACATATTTCCTGATGTATTGTGTGTTCTGAGGTTTCCCTCTTCAAATTATTTAATCTATTTTAGCATTAGGTGCTTCACCAAAGTGAGAATCAGTCATTTTTGACACAAACCTAGTGGCTCTGTCTTTTTTTTTTTTTTTTTTTTTTTTGTTAATTAACGTCCTGCAACGTAATGTCATATCGGACAGTGAATGCAATGGGTGAAATGATGCTCAAATGAGCTGAGATCCATGGAGCTTTAAGTTACTCGACATTCGTCTTCTCAGGATAAGGGAAAACCTGGGAAAAAACCTTATCCAGATACCTCACCCAAAGCGAGATTCGAACTTGCGTCCTCTTGGATGTGAGGCAGACACGTGTGGCTTTGATGTGCCAATTTATGTAAGCTGTTGCACATCTGTAGCCCAGTGCAGCTAGATTCTCTAACCTGATCACGACATAAGAAAAGCAGAGGAGATAATTAAAATACAGAGGAACAGATAATGAAATTTGATAAATTGTTCACGAATGAAAGGTTGCCATTGGTTGGAATTTGAAACTTATGCATACGATTGGTTGATACAATTGGCTGATTTCAAAGAAATCACATAAGTAATATAAAATTGTGGCCATATTTTTATTGTAACGATCTTCCACATCCTCTCTCGTCCAGTAAGGTGCAACAATTAGTGACATGAAATTTACAATATGTAAAATGTTCAGCGTAATAAATGTACAAGAATTACAAGTACAATTAATGGGAATTTTGATTTATAGGAATCCTGAAAGACCTGGTGGTACTGCTTCTTTCTGTCGCACAAACTGAAATTCTTTCTCGTACCACAATAAATATGTATTGAAACAATCAAAGAAAAAGGGAAAAGAAAAATAAAGCAATAAAAGAAAGAAGAAAACAAAAAGAATTTAATGTCATTCTGGCAGTTTGTCACAATAGCTCAGTGGTAGAGCGTCCGCCCGGCAAGCGGAAGGTCTGTGGTTCAAATCCCAGTTGTGGCATTGAATTTTTAAGTTCCAGTTCTACCTCTTAAAACTTTGCCCACACACGGCTTGTGTGTTTAAAAACACCAACAGTAAGTTTGTTGGCATAAATAAATAATAATTACCATGTGAAGGTTATTTAATCCTGGGATATAAAGTGCTTGCAATAGTAAGTCACCATTGGGGTAATTGTTTCTGATGTGAGACTGCCTTTGTGGTTTACCAGGAGAAATACGAACTGGCTTGAGAATTTAATGTCATTCTGGCAGTTTGTCACAATAGCTCAGTGGTAGAGCGTCCGCCCGGCAAGCGGAAGGTCTGTGGTTCAAATCCCAGTTGTGGCATTGAATTTTTAAGTTCCAGTTCTACCTCTTAAAACTTTGCCCACACACGGCTTGTGTGTTTAAAAACACCAACAGTAAGTTTGTTGGCATAAATAAATAAAAAATACTACTTCCTAGCTATATATAGATTTCTAGGCTATATCTTATGCTTCATAACATAAATAATATACAAAAAATTGGATACTTATATAAACTATCAATGCAAATTAAAATGAACAATTTACATGAGAGAGTTGACTTTATAATTTACATCCATTACTGAATGTTTGCACCCGTTTACTGTTCAATTATTTATTAGATGTCAAATGGTGCAATATGACATCGAATGATCTAAAAACGTTTTGATATTTTCAACATTTTAAAGTGAAGGTGACTAAAAGAGACATTGCTCAGAAAATCAAACGCAAACATAAAGAATACTTCACTCTTAATTGTTCTTCTATTTTAAATATTCATGTATGTACAAATTATGATTTTAATTGGAGAATAAAATACTCTGCAAAATAAATATTCTTTCTTTTCCCCAAATGTATTTTTTATTTGCTGGCTCTATCTCTTTTGGGAGTGACTATTAAGACAATGACTGGAATAAAAACTAGAACATGAGCAACTAAGTGTATCATATTAAATGAATCAAGTAGCTGCAGCAGTAGATTTCTAACTATTATAATATTGTTGTTAACAATAGAACACTTGCAATCAAAGTTCGGCACACTCAGGGTATGAAAATACATCCTGATGTTTCAATAAGGGCTTGGTAACTCTTAACAGAGTTTCATGATAAATATTTCACTGATCTATGCTCAGCAATTTCAATTCTTATTAAATGTTCTAGGTTTACAAGTACGCTTTGTGTTGCCTGCACTTTAACCTTATAATGAAGCAATGGGAACACTTAATGTAATGCAAAAGTTGTGTAAGTATAATTCTTGAATAACTACAGCATTTAGGCCGCAACATTTTTTGATACTTTTCTATTTCATAATCTAACACTCAAAACATTAAAATGTGGGAATAAACTGCAAACACTAACCAAACTTTACAATGATTTAATACTGTTTAGTAATATTGAGTAATGTAACAAAGTGTAGGAAGATTATGATTGCAGACTGGAGTACTACAGATTTTACAAAGAAGGTACAAGAAAATTATCCCATCCTTACATTGCACCGGCATTAAAAAATATTTTATTTACTATCTAATCTATATTATGTACCATTTTTGTAAAGATCAGTAGGTTAAATTTATGGTTCGTAAAACCATAAATAGGGTGCCAAAGAGTTTTAAGTTGTAACAAGGTAACTAAATATCAAAACCTTTTTTCAACATGTTCAGGTTTGCATATAATTTATACCAATAGTGACTATTTTAATTTGAGATGACAAGAGCTTTTTAAATACTATAGTTTAGCAAATTATATGAATCTGTAGTAAGAGGACATTTAATAATTTCCAAGACACTCATCTATAGCATAAAACTTGCTCATCTTGCCAACGTTTTATAAATACAGTAGAGCCCTGCCAATCTGAACCCTGCTATCTGAACAGAGCTATGAAAATATATCTACCAAATTTGTTTTGAATTTTAATACAGAAAAAATTAAAATTAAACTAGTTTTTTTCAGGTAAAAACAAATTTATTAGCACAGAAAAAAATTAAATAAATGCTACAGGAGTAAACAGTGAATCTGTCGACTATGTTATACACAAAAACTAAAAAATGGAAGGTCTAGACCTATTAACAATGAACATAACAAAGATTGAATGCAATGTTATAACGAAAAACCAAAACGGAAAGGCAAATCAACAGTTAAGAAGTGAAGTCAGTTATCTTCTTTTGATGCAATGCACTGAAACGACTTGAAGAGGCAATGTTTTGCCAATTTCGCATTATCATTATATTTACTAGGACTTGCAGGGGCAATAAATTACAGCATACTGTACTAATTTCCTACTTTCAATCATTTTAATACTTAACACAAATGCTTAAAGTTAGTATGTTGTCTTATTTGACGAAAATCCACCTAATCTAAATTTTTGCTAATCCGAACAGGGTTCGGTCCCAATTAGTTCAGATTAGTATGACTCTACTGGACACACAATTTCAAAACCAATTATTGAATTATATTTTGGGAGGTATAATTTTTCTTTGTAGCTTATTGCCTGGAAGCACTTTAAATGACCATCCCACACAAGAATGTCCGATTCTTCTAGAGTTTGAGGAAAAACTAATGCGACATTTTTCCTAAATTATAAAAAATCAAGAGCATTGTGTTGATACAAAATCTAGAAAAGAAACTTCAGAAGAGTATATTAAAAGGGATAATAGTATTGGATGATCTATGGGTGTGCTCCTTCACTAAGACACATTACTTAACATAGCTTGAGACCTAATTGAAAGCATAATAAATAAGATGAAGAAAGAGGACCCAAAACTGTAGCCTCAAAATTATATACTAAATACACGTATTTACTATCAACAATCCAAGAATAAACTATGTGTAAAAATAATTAGGAAGCAGATAACTTATATCTTTATAAGGCTAGGCAAATTTTTTTAACATAATTGTTATTTAAATTACAACTGACTGTATTACCACATCCTTCCTGTCCATGAGTTACAGCATTTCACATAAAGAGAACTCTTTTCTCTGTAGTAAAACTAGCCATCTAGCTATGCACAATAAACAAAGGGACACAACGAAAGATTCGCCAATTTTGCATCAAGCATTCATTCATCTCATTCATACTACAATCCCACTATTCTCATTCTATATAATACATTTTTTAAGAGATAAAAATATTTTTGCATCAATATTATATGCATGGCTTTGATTATAACCCTTGGACAATACTTACAGAACAAAAAGCACAATATTTATTCTTAGAAGCTACTTAAATCATACACGTTTCCATTTGTGGTTGGAATAGACTGGATGGTAAGTAACTAACAGACAAATGTAACAGCTGTGTTTAAACAATATCCTCTTGTTTGTCTTTGCCATGATCACTCAGCATTTAGGTCTTTGTTCCAGCAGCTTTCCATGTACAGTTACTTAAAGCTTGTTAGTGATACTTAAACAGCCAGCCCTTTAGCAAACACATTAAACAGTGCCTGGTATAGGAAAGATTGTAAAAAAGATATTGCTGCATTTATTACAATGATAAAAGCTATTAAATAAACACTAAGCTGATACAAATAGCTCTTAGGCTGAAAATGTGAGGTACATAAAAAGCTTATGGGCACATTACTGCTTCATTCTTTTCTATATTCCTTTCCAGGCACTGATTAATAGCAAACAGAAATCACTCAAGTGGCCCCTTCATAATGCCATGACCCACCAGCTTTCTCCAAACCAAATGATGAATAGTCACTGAATATAAGGCTCGCTAGAACTATAGTAGTTAGTTATGCATTGAAGAGGGTTAACAAGAGAAGAGGAGTTTAGTTGCTGACTAAGCATTGTGCTATTTTATAAATATTTACTTTTTCTTGAGTGTGAAGAAGCTTCTGCGCTTAGGTTCAGCCTGGCGTTCTCCTGAGGCAGGAAGTGTCTGAGACCTTGATGGACCTGCTGATCCTTGAAGGTCACACTGTACACTTGCTCGTTGCACCCACGCATTCATCTCCTCATCATCCTTTGCTTGGAAAAGGTAGTCTGCTCCATTTGCAAGCCTGTAATGAGGCATCAAAATCAATTTCAACTGCTTCTGTTTATTCTGGAACATGAGTACCTATGGAGACTTTCATTACCATAGATTTTTCACGAAAAGAGAAGGCCTTGAAGAACAGCAGTGACAGAAGAGGGATAAAAAGCAGCAACACCAATGAGGATTGAGATGAGCAAGAGAGTAAGGAAGAATAAACAGGCAGAGGAGAGAATGTGCGGGGGTTACAATGGAAATTACCTCACCAATATGTGTCCTGTGTAACGATCCAGCAGAAATGAACGAAGACCACTTGAAGACCTGTGAAGCATTAAGATCAGAAGAAACTACAGTTCAAAAGTATTGGAAAGCACGAATGCTAATGGCTTCATTGCCAGATGCAAGGCACTAGAAAACAACAACAATGGAAATTACAAGTGCAGGGAGGGGAGAAATACAACACTTAAGTGGGCAAGTAATATGTGTAGAAAGCCTACAGGAGGCAGAGGAAAGAGAGAGAGAGGGGGGGGGGGGGGAGAGCTGAAAATAGTATTGATGGAAGTATAGAAGAGGGAGTGAAGTAAAATCACTCCTAGGCATGACTTAAATTACAGTCGCTTTTATCGCTTTTTGCTTCTCAAAGTTGAAAGCAATATATTTCAAAACACCCATTTGCAAAAATGCAACACCAATCTACCACAGAAACAAATGGAGGTTATAGACACAACCTTTCAACAAAGTGTAACAATCTACCATAAAAACAAAAGACATACTGCTTTCCCTCCCAGCTAGTGGAGCTCATTTCTGATTTAGTCTGCATGATTCATCCATTCTAGTCAATGCTCATCATTTAGAACTGCATTAACAAATTAATTAGGTTGAGATCAACATAATTTGAACTAGGAAAGAGCTAAACATGGTGAATGAAAGTAATCCAAAATACATGGTATATACATGGAGTTAATATTTAGAAAGAAACTCCAGAATATATTCTCTTTAATGACATTGTTTACCACAGCCTCATTTACATGTGTAACTAAATGACAAGCTTACACTGCGATGTAAGCTACCTCTGAATTTGAAGTTCCATATTTTTGTTATGAGAAATCAGTAATTCTGGGAAATAAGGAAAAATTGAAGCTACTAACAGTGAAGCAACAAGATTCTAAAGTAAGAACAAATTAGAAACTAAAAACTTCACTTATCTTATTGTTTTGGTGCTAAGTGATAAGTGAAGTTTTTAGTTTCTAATTTGTTCTTACTTTAGAATTCTGGGAAATACTGTAAATCAAAGGATTACGCCAATTATTAAAAAGGTTTTATCAGAACAAAACATAACCTTTATTAAGAACAATATTCTTTCTAAGGAGCACTTATTTTCTTGGTCTATAAGATGTGACCTACACAACTTTCCCCTTTTTCTCAGACTTGTATAAAAATACAAATACGTGCGCTGGTGCTGCTGGTGGGTTACGTCTTTGTGTAGCTTCGACCTTGGTCAGATAGAGTGCAATGGAAGACAGGCATAAGTCACGCGCAAGAGTGTCAACGATCCCACTATCATATCCAAAGCAACATGTATCTCAAGTGCGTGAGTGTGACCTCAGAATGTAACATAGATGTGTTTTAGAAAAATTCAAGGAGGGGTTAATTCCAGGTACTCAAGCTGCAATATTAAATTCAAGGTGATTTCCAGGAATTACAGGGTGCTATACTGTTCGCAAAAGTTAAAGGCATGTGAACGCTAGCCAATGCTCAAGCAGAGCGCTGTTGCCAAGCGTAGCGCATGTACCAGCAGAGATTCTGTGCATAAGAGCTCGTGAGATGCATGTACCACATTCGGCAGTGCTGGTAGGAGGGGCAAGCCTACGATTCGCTGGAGTCTGCAGTACGGCCCGCCTCCATATGCCTTTAACTTTTGCAAAGATTATAGACACCATGTACATGCAAATGAACACTCAGATTTATTTTGTATCATCTATGACACTGTAAACGTAATGAATTAACTGTGAATGAAATAACTGCATAATCTAATGTCTCTGCAAGTGTCATGGATTGCAATCTTAGAAATATGTAGTCACTCAGCAGATATTTACTGCAAAATCTTGAATTACTCCATTAAATAGCAATTTAGGACTTTGCAGATTTGACTCAGATAATGACACTTTGGTTAATTGGAGTCTTACTTTCATTATTTACCACTACTTCTACTTAGGACTAACTTGTTACTTTTACAATTTCAACTACAGTACCTTCAACAGAGTAATATTTAAAATTTGCCTTTACAGCCTAGTTACTTACTTGATTCTAAAAACATGCTTCTTCTTTGTGTAATCATCAGCAACCTTAGCAGAACCTCCACGTAAGTCTATTGGACTCTCACCCTTGAAGTAACTTTCAGGTGCAGCCTTGAAACTTTTCTGATCCTTGTAGAATAAAAGCATATTGCCTCTCAAGACAACATATAATTTGTCCCACGACCTGAAATAAGAAATAATTATGAGTGTAGACTACCACTGTACTTTCTAAATCAACTACATACTTTTTTCTCCAGCAGTGTGTACATGTTAGCAATTCTGTAGGACTGAGGAAGTGTGCACAAAGTGAGATAAGCCAAGTGCAAGGCATATTCAATAAGTCCTTAAAAAAGATAGAAAAACAAATTATTTTTGGTAGATTCTTTTTTATTGTTATTTTTCAACAGAATCTCCTTTTAGCTCGATACACTTTTCCCAGGGCTTGTTTTAAGACTTCCAAAAAGTAGAATTTCGGAAGGTCCTCAAAATAGGCATGTTTAGGAGATGACCTCTTCATTACACTGAATCGTTTTCCGCCGACCATGTTTCAGCCACAGTTATTTATCAACACAGAAACTTGTCTGGATTGCAATGGAAAAGTGCTAAACCAACCTCAGAAATGATCATGTGATTGCATTTATTCTCCATGGAGGGCAAATGCGGCACTCATCTTGCCGAGACCTTTGTTAGACCTTATTGGTGCAAAATTGAGTACACTATCTTGTGATATGGATGTGGTCTCTACTATTTTGCAAACTTTGATTTGTTGATCACTTAAAACCACAACCTGGATTTTGCCAATCATTTTGGAGGAAGTCACTTCTACTGGACGTCTGGAACGATGTTCATCATTTGTGGATGTACGGCCACATTTAAATTCATTTATCCAATTGTAAACTCTTGCAAATGCAGATGTCCCATGAACTTCATCCAACTCAGCTTTTATCTCTTTCGGTGTTAAGCCTTTTAAATTAAAGTGCTTAATCACTGCATGAAATTATTTTTTTCCATCCCTCACAATAAGCACAAGTTTGTTGATTCAATCCCCTATGGCAACGAAACGTGATGGATATAGCTGAAACTTCAACTGCCATCTAGTTAGAGATCTGTTACTAAATGGAAACCTTTTTTTTTGATGCTATGAGTGTAATTTCTTGGCTTTTCTAAAGACTTATTGAATGTCACTCACATAGCCCAGCTGGTTAGGCTGAACCTGTGGCTGAATGTTGGCAAGTACATATGGTATTACAGAGTTAGCATCTGCTTTAAGTATGAACCTAAACTTCCCTCAGTACTTATAAGTAGACAGGTAAAATATGAAGAATATTCCAACATATGAAACACATTTTAAAGCTAAAAGTTCTTTTAATTTAAGAGTTTGGTGCAGGTTCATTTCATTAGTTTAAATAATAGGCTTTGTAGATTTATTTCCCTATTGAATAATAAAATACCAAATGAAATACAACAAATTACACGGTCTCATAATCATTATGGAACCCTTGAACTTAGGAGAAAAGAGGAATTTATTAAGTGCTTTGTCCTTGCTTAAGGTGGCGTTAACTTGCATTATTTATTAAATTTGTCATTTTTTTTTAATTTGTGAATCAGGTAACCAATATACTGGTAAATCACGTAAAAGTTATTTTATTGTCATTGATACACACAATACTTTATTTGGAAATGAGATTTTGTCCAAATGTTTTATAATTAAGAAATGCATTTTTACATTTTGTGTAAGGCTCTTTAAATGGATGAAATGATTGAAGTAAGCTCAAGCATGATGAGCTTTGAAAGCTTGGTCTAATAAACAAGTTCCTTTAAGAACTACTGGCATAAGACTATATGGGATAAGGTGCAATAAAAATAACTAAGTGCAGATGAAATAAATTTCTGAATACTCTTCTTGCTAGCACAATAGCAGAAATAATTAATTTATGCATGAGTACGTACAGAGGGAATTCCACGTTGAACCCAAACAGGCTATTGTATATCAGATACCTGGGAGGAAGGGATGGAATGAGAGTGCTCTACAGGTGTGGAGGAATCCAGGCAAGCAGCGAGCTGATGTGAGGGTCCCTAACGTGCGCTGGAGATTCATCTCGACTCCAGGGTTTGCCAAGCAGTCACCAGTCACATGGATTTCGACAATGGTCCCCCTGGCAGGTGTGGTAACTACCAGGTCACCCATTCGTCAAGAACAGCAGTTACAATGTGTGAATCCCTCACACAGCAATGCTAACTCAGCCATTGCCAACACTTCTGACCTTGAGGGGGAGGGTATGCTTAAGGGCATTCAACTACTTGGTCATCAGCGCCCTTAAACAAGTCATGGTAAAAGCCAAATTATAAAATAAAATTATTAGTAAAAAGGAAAACAAAATGCATAAAATATAAGACAGGCAGAAGCCAGAACTAAAACAAGTGACAAATATATCAAAAGAGTATAAAAATGAGATATCTAGTTTCAAATTCTCAAGCTAATGTTAAGCTCCACTAGAAAACTTAACAACCTTTTTGACCACTTGCTTATCGTCCGCCATGACCTCTACAAGTCTCCAACCCTGAGGGACTGGTTTGAAAGGAAGTGAAATGAAATGGAGGGACGGGAAATTTGGTTGTTGTGTTTAACGTCCGCTTTTTACTACATACGGCACCGCAGGCGGTGACAATGATGATACAAGGAATGAAGATGGAGCACCGGCAGAATGAGATGGCAGGGGAAACCAGAGAACCTGGAGGAAACCCGCCCCAGTGCCGCTTCGTCTACCACAAATACCACATGCGGTGCCTGGAATCGAACCTGGACCACTTTGGTGAAAAGCAAATGGTCTGACCACACGGCTACGGCACGGCCACGGGAAATTTGGGGGATGTAATTATCCTTCCCAACATTTGCCTGGTGACCTGGGAAAACCCCTGAAAAAACCCATGAATCAGAAAGGTTGGCTGCAGCAGTCAAACCCACTACCTCCCGAATACGAGACTCACACATTACTGCAGAGCCATCTCAGTCAATTTATGTATGACAGTTTCTTATGGAAACAAGGCAAAAAAAAAAAAAAAAAAAAACAACAATGTATAAATTTAATTTTCCAACTCTCACTTTGCTGTAATCAAAGATTCTAACTGAAACAAGAGCCATTCAGTTAACACTAACAGTAAATAGGAAAAAGTTGCTACCTGTTTGACGCTTTCTTTGTCATTGATTCCCACTCATGCTTTCGAACCAGGTTCCCTTCAAACTGATCTTCTTCAGCACCAGGACTTGGACGCTCTGTGTAAGTTATAACACAAATATGATTAATTTAAACACATAATAAAAGTGAAACAAAATATGTTTAGCAGCAAGTTCATCTGTTGCAAATACAACCATCTGCAACATTTGTAATTGTAAAATAACATTTTATGCACTATTAAAATCAGAGGAAAATCTTAGTTAATGTGATTAAAACTAGAAGTCTGAACATTTATTCACACAATAACAATTGAAACCGTAGACTGTAACAACATGTACTCATCATGCCTTAGATCTACATGAAGTTGACGGTGACCTAACGAATTGAACCCCTTTAGCTTAAAGCATTCAAAATACAATGTAGATTCCTAAAACTAATGAACAATTTTGAACCATATATGAATGTTTTGAATACCATATGTCAACAATTGTGTATAATATGTAAAACACGTTTCTATGCAAAAACCCTTAAAGTGTCCCAGAGGTATACTTAAAATAATTTGTACCATTAAAAATGTAGTCTTTCCTTGGAAAACATTTAGTATCATTCACAGTTTAGCCAACTTGCTACCATTCCTGCATTGCATGCATCAACATTTTTACAACATGTGAATGATTCTTCCCTAATTCAGAAAAAGAGTAGCATTTTTGGCAATTTCAAAATATAGCTTATATACACAGCATAGTTTTATTTATACATCTATTTTTAGTACATACAATAGATCTCTCTTACAAGCATATACACAATACTTGTTTGCTTACCATCAACAGGTCTAAGCATTCAGGATGTCAAAGCATGCTGGCCTATATAATCTTAAACAACACCTATAATTAAGCTTCTAGATACAAAACAATTTATGTATGATTTATAAAGTACATAATTTCCGTAACAATTACACAAATGAGAGTAGTTTCTGGACTCCAATCAGTCAATCTTCTTGCTGGCATATCTGCATATCTGAAAGAGTCTGTATTTTGCAATTATTTTGTTTCAGTTCATCTTGCAAGTATCAATTTTCTGCTAAGTGTTTTATAACTTGTTAGCAAAGTAATGTCTATATAATCTTATAAAACACATTACAGTTGAACCTGCTTTACACACAACCCAGTTCTAAGTAATTAATATTTATGCATACATTTTTGAAGGTCCCAGCAAAATGTAATTTAGAAACATGTTAATAGATCCTTATATGAAATTCACTGTTATACATATTAAATTTCAAGAAAATACAACTGAGTTTTACGTAATTATAATCATACGGTATACATCATCTTGAAAGAAACTTGAGGCGTATTTTACTTATTTCTGTTGACAAAGACAACCTTATTGGGCAGCTTCCGGCCGCAGAAGCATAACACAAAGACGTTTGCTGGTAGAGCTGGCAGCTTTCAGCACAATGTTGTAGCAACAAATGAGAAGTAAAGATCAAAATGTTTGGTATCTGGTGCTCACAGTGGTTTTGTCTTTTGGTTCTCAGTTTCTTTTAATCAACCATGGGGAACAGAAAAAGGAAATCAGAAAGCAAAATTCATACGAGAGGTGGAACTTAATCCACACAAAACCAAAACTGAAATTGCTTCAGACTTCTGAAGCAAATGAAGGATTAAGAGCAATATATGTGTGTAGGTGTTATATCAGTGCAAAAAGTCATAGCGAAAAAGCTCTAAGTTCAGTTTCTTCATACATATCTTGTTTGTAAAATTTTACACATGTATGCCAACTGTACTGCTTTTCTTTTAAAAAATTCATTATAAAATCTCATTTATAAGTAATTTTGAGTTACAAGTAATCTTCCCTCTTATATGCATAAATCAGATTCAGCTGTAATTGTAAAGAACAATACAGTGATGGTATTAATAAAATGAAAGTTTTATGAGGATGATGTCATAATTACTGATCTGTAATTAGTAACCTCCTCCTCTGAGGTCAAGTCTATATTGTTAGAGCTGATGCAACGAAACCTTACCAATCTGCAGGATACACAGAAAATTATTTTCATATCGTACCTTTATGCCTGTTGCAGGGTGACAGTATCCCTATTATGGGTCCCAATATCCAACAATATCTTGTGATGTGCAGATTACAGTGAATGAGTAGAGGGGGAGTAGATAGTGGGAGCAGCAGGTACAATGCAGGGAGTGGAAGTGGCATGTGGCCTCTAATCAAGTGATGTAACCCAATTTTATCCAAGAAGCACTAAATTCTCGTGCAGCTTCCATTGGCAGACTTTTGTTGTGTTACCTATAGTTTCTACAAAGAAATGGCACAACAAAAGCAGTTGCTATTGTTACAGTACTTCCACATAATCTGAGCTGGGAAATACTAACATTTACTATATTCTCCATGCATGTCATTATGATTTGCGCTTAATTTTGGAACAAGAAGCGTTTGCAACTTCCAGAATTCCCTAAAATAAATTACGTTTCAGCAGCAATGACATGTCCATTGTCTATAACTAGGAAAATTTAGTTATAAGCAGAAGCCTCTACCTTGTAACTCACAAAACACATGGAGACTATATAAGTGAGTGAGTAGGGCTTAAGGGCCTGTTGACAGCTAGGACCCAAAGTCAAAAAGATAAAAACAGGGAAATTCACCACCCATTAAAACTTAAAAAATTTTAAAAGGGGAAAGTTGAAACATAAAAGTAAAAATATAAAAACTGATCCAAAGCAGTACGTGGTTAAAATGTTAAACATAAAATAACCTCAGTCTTTAAAAAAGAACTATGAAATAAAATAGAAGTTAAACTTGCTTACCGAAGTCAATATTAGTGACAAAGCTCAGTACGGTATTTACAGCTACCAGGTTGTCACCTAAAATTGACTTCAGAGTAGAACCCAGATCAAAGAATTGGCGCTCATGAGCATATCACAGACAATCAAGGACATGTGCTAAGGAGAGTTGAACCCTGCATGTGGGGACTATATAAACCTAACAACTTTTAAAACTAATTATTAAGCACATGGACATACAAAACATGATACATTCATCTTGCTTAGTGAATCTATACAGCTAAGTGTTCACAAATGTTTGCACTAACTTCTCAGACTCTTACCCTACTGTAACTATTCTGAGGGAAGAATGTAACAAATATTATTTTGTCAAGTTGTTTGCAGATAAATTAATAAGATGCTTGTACTTGGTGATATGTTAGCAGTTACCTGCCTCTTACTGGGACAAGCCTACCAATTTACTGCCAAGGCAAGGTCATTCCTGGCAAATTTGCTGAACCTGGGTGTGAACTTATCCACCAGCACTACAGTGCAATAGGATTTTCAACTTCCTAGGAATTTTTTATACAATGAGCACTACCACACTAAGAGATCATTTCTTATAAAATTGATTTCAGATTCTTCTCTTGTGTGTGCTTCTGAAGAGCTAAGGGTGCAAAATTGTGGATGTTGAACTGACATTTTGTAACATTGAAACAACAACGAAAATGGAAGGAAAAGTTCCAGGACAAGTATACGGTACCTTCCTGGCATTTGCAGTTATGAGAACTGAGGAAAACCTGGAAAAAACCTCAATCAGGGAGGGATGGTCCTGACAGGATTTGAACCGCAGATCTCTTGTTCAAATGCAAGCCTTAACAACCAACCTTGACCGTCCATGTAGGTCGGGTCTGATTGATTCTTTGTTTTCTGCTGAATGAATAATTTTCACTGATATGCTAACACAGAAAACTGAAAATCAGCTGATTTCTAAAAGAACGCTTATGAGCTAATTAACAATTAATCAGCACACTACATAAAATAATGAAGTAAAAGCAAAGATCAAGACTAAAATATTTCAATAAAATGACTCACACATCATAAAAAGAAGATAATGATTAAAATCTTCAGTTAGAAGCGCACGAACATGTACGAACTATACAGTATTATAGTAAGTGCTATTACTTTTCTGGTTAGAGTGCTGAACAAATCTATTTTCTACATCTATGAATGTACGTGGGGGACAAAAGATCCCCCTCCTATACATAGATTACCTACAATATGTGATTTGAGACAGCTTCTTTTCTAAGTCCTCATAATCAAATGCAAAACAGAGCCATTGAGAAGTTGTTCTTCACATTTATATAAACAGTAACGATAAATCTAGACATGAATACAAAAGCTGTGATACTTTATATAAATATTTAATTGTGAAATGCCACCAAAAGGTAATACAGCTTGTTAAAAGTAATTCCGAGACAAATTCAATGAAGTTCTCACATCAACTCATTACCACGACCCTTTGAAGACCAAATAGTCAGCTAAAACCATCGCAGCTAGTTTGAGCTGTTTCAGGAAATCTCTGCAAATTTAGTACCAGTTGCGCTTCTATATGGGATCATATAAGAAGAAAAGAAGGGTAATGTTTCACTCATAAGTAAAAATCAATATATTTAAGCCTGCTATAAAAGTGCATCTCAATACAGGAACAGTTATAAAGCAACATTTTATATTATAAGACCTGCTACAGGTTGCTAATTGGAACAATACTCAAATTTCCATTATTTATTTTACAAACTTTTACAACTGGTATGATCTTGTGCAACCCAAATCTAACACAAAACTCTATTCTGTTATCATAACTTTCCTGAACTCATTTTCAACTCTCAAAAGTTATTCTACCTGGCATCCATGGCAACGTCATGTCATGCCAAGGAGGATTCAATTATGGATGCTTCTCAAAGAAGTCTGAAGCAATGTCACAATATCAACAACTCATAGCACTTGTCTCTGGTAGGAATTTGTATACTTCGTTTCTCTGTATCTGTCAGTATTTACCATACTTTTAGTCTTTCATATGTGAAGTTTACCCCAAGAGTACATAACCTAAGCTTGGCTCTTCTAAGCACTTCAAGAGATGGGCAAGACATACAAATGAAGTTCTTTAATCTGTGCTGATAAGTGTAATCATCTCGTGCTACACTGTAAAAAAAGTCTGCCAATAAATTCCAAGGTCATATGACTGCACCTTCAGAAATTATTTGTTACAACAGCTGCAAATTGTTGATGAGAAGGTTAAACACAAATGGTATACTGTTTTAGTTGTACACTGTATTAATGAAGATCAAACTTGTTACATCTATATGCCTAACAATGTATATTATATTGTATTACATAACACTAATTCATAACACAATATTTAGTTGAGATACAAAAATCATCACTAAAATTATAATATAAACATCACCGGTAGAGTTCTGTGAAGGATCTGTGAAATAAAGTCAGCATTTAAACATGATCTTTTAGTCAGACAAGTTTTAGTAAAATGTGGCCTAAAATTGGTATTAGCCTTACGTATTTTAATATCTGCAGTATCAAGTTTCTGTACACACAGTTAACCTTACCTGCTAATCTTTCCAAATTAGCTTCATCATCACTATGAGCACCAGAGCTCCCGGCACCAGTAGGACTCTTAGCTGCTCCCTTCTTCCAACGGAAGCTACGGAATGGGGACTTGGAACGAGCACGATCCTTCTTGCGATCTAGTGTAGCTGACCCTGACTCCTTAGTACTAAGGCGAGGAGCTGTTGGATTTGCAAAATATTGCAGCAAGCAAATTTAGCAACAACATCAATGGCAGCCTGTCATTCTATTTAATCTTTAACATACTTTTTTGGCCTCTCAACTCTTTAATACCGCAAGAGCAAAAGTTCCAAACAGGTTGCACAGTGTTTTGCCTGTCTGCATTGTTGACACTCATTGCCATCTGCCGCTATCCTAGAAAGATGCGGATGAAACCATACAACATTTTTAAAACTACTTTTAAAGGCTTTACTTAAGAACATTATGAAAGGATATGCTAAAACTGGCCACCGTTGTTATCCATACATTTTTGGCACCTGTTTAAGAAAATATCCATCATTCACTAGTTTATGCTGGCAATTCCATGGCGGATATTTTGTTTTAATTCTGCTAGGATGTGTGGGTTTATCTTGTACACTTTGTTTTAGTTACCCCAGAGATAGAAACTGCAGGGGGTTAGGTTAGGGACCACAAATCTCTACTAGTAATTCTGTCCTGAAACACTTTCAATTGTTCTCATCAAAAGATTGGCTGTATGAACTGTTGCAGTCTTGTTGAAGAAAGGCAAAATCATGCTCCCTGTCTATTAGTTCTCTAAAAAAGGAGGCAAAATTGTATTCACATATGTATGGGCATCAACTTTGATTTGGAAAAAAAAAGTGACCCTATAACTCAGCACCCAATACTGTTCAAGTAGTATACCTTCATGGTGAAAAAGTTGGTGTATGATGTGCCATTAGCAGAGAAAGGTTCCTCAGAGCTCCAATAAGCAATTTCTATCTCTGGGATAATTTAAATCATGGTGTACAAGACAAACCCAAACACCCTGGAAGAGTTCAAAATATCTGCCAGGAAATTGCCAGCATTAAGTCAATGTGAAGTACAGCGAGTGATGGATAGTTTTCTAAAGAGGTACCAAAAATGTGTGGTAAAAACAGTGACCAGTTTCAGCATCTCCTTCCATAATGTTGATAAGTAAAACCTTTAAAAGTAGCTTTAAAATGTATTGTTTCATCTGCACCTTCTTATGATAGCAGCAGACAGCAACCAGCACCGGGAAGATGGACAGGCAAAACCCTGTGCAGCCTGTTCAGAACTTTTTGCTCTCCCAGTATCCGAATACTACAAACTCACTCAGTAATTACAATCCAAAGGATTGTGTGGATCACAAATTGTGCTACAAATGGACCAATGGGTTCGCAAAATATTTTAAGCACACGCTCAAATCATTATTTTACAGTACGCTGTGAGGAAAACTGGTGATCCACTGAGTGAGCTAGTAAAATGCATTAAAAATGTTGTTTTATAATTTTCATTTAACTTCAGGTGATTATGTTGAAATCTGGAAGTTGTTAAAGCAAAAGATAATTACTTGGGAACACTGATAAGAGTTTATTTTCAATAATGCAGTGACAAATTTTACTAGAAGTAGATTGACAGTATATTTAGCTCAGAAAATATGCATATTTGTCTTGAAGAATAAAGAGGGGAGTTTCTAAGCCAAAGTTTTCATTAGCCGTGCATTGATGAAAATGTGAATGGCCAAGAGTGCACAGGAAAGAAATATATGTATAGAGATTTCCTTATTAGTAAATAGATGACATGACTGCCTTTAGCTGGGTTCGCTCTTACTTACATTTGTCACAGGAAGAGAGAGATACAGAAACAGCCTGCATGAGTGAGGTCACTGGATTAAAACTGACAGGTTGCAAGCAAAGAAGCCAGTAGTGATCAAAATAAACAGGCAACACATGCAGGTAAACGATGCTAAGTCAAAAATAACCACAAGATCTTGCAAGCATTTTGGCATTCAATAGCATTTCTGATGGCATAGCCTGCCTTGTACAACTATGATATTAATATATGTATTATTGATGCTATGAGGCACATTTTACTTTCTAAATAGTTCATAAACAGAATTCTTCATTTCTGATCCTACCTTATAGAATTCTTTATTTATTGTTATTCATAGAAACATTTGATGTTCTAAGCCTGTTCTGTTTTTTCTTACTGCCCTATGCATGTAGAGTGCAGTTTTACACAAGTGTCTTTGGTCACAAAAGTAATAAGTGAGCCATGAAATTTAAAATGTAAAAAGTTAATTCTTACAATAGCCTAATTACGGACACACACGCATCCTCATTCGTCATGCATAGGTGCAATATTTAACCACCTAAAATGATAGATACTTTTGCTTCACATTATTTGCAATTACCTATTTGCATAGTTTACTCTTGTATGAAAGTTGCCAAGTGTTGACTTGAGCAGTAGTTTACTAAGGAAGTACTGTTCTGTGTTCATCATTCTGTCTTGGATGAAAGCATATGAATGCACTTTGCCTATAGAGCCATTATCTAATATAGGTCTATTGAAGCAAGCATTAGAAAGTGAGAATTTAGGGGATGTCAATCTTCTATTAATAAAAGCCATAATATTTGAAAATGTTGCATGTTAGAAAGCTGAGGATCTCTGCAAGACTCAATACATGAGAGTGTGAAATATTTAAGAGAAAAGTGAAGGGGTGAGAGTAAAATATTCAAGAGAAAAGTGAAGCTGCCTCCATGCTTATGAAATACTTGCATCCAAAATGTCTAATACCATGTTTTACAATGATTATTGGTACGTTCTTATTCTTGCTTAAACAGTGATTGCACAGATAAATTAATTTCTTACTCAAACTCAAAAACCTTCTGATTCAACACAAATGTGTTGAACAACACTCAACACTCGTCTTGCATCACATCCATTATTGCCATGTCCAAAATCAATGAGCTAAAACTAAATATCTTCCTCATGCACACTATTTGCCAGATTTAGCCCCTCTGATTATTTTGTTTCTAAACTTGAAGAAATGACTTGGTGGTAAAAATTTGCCAACAACGAAGAGGTCAAGTCTGCAGTTGATGACTATTTTGCGGAGCTCGATGGTTCTTATTATAAACAGAGTATCGAAGCTATGGAGAATTGCCGAGAAAAATGTTATCGAGCAGAAAAGAGACACTGTACAGAAATAAAGATGTTTTTTCCCCAACCTTTTGTGTTTCTTTGTTGGGCTGAGTATCTCTGGGACAGTCCTCATAATTTGTCCAAAGCACAGAAGCTCCAGAAGATGGAATGGTGCCCAGAAATGCTGCAAAAATGTGGAAAGGCTTGCCATGTTTCAGATATTGTGCAGGAAAGAAAATAGTTGCCTCTTCCTTCTTTACAAGTGATCACATGGCAACAACTGGGTGCCAAAATCAGAGACCTGTTACTGCAGAATGGTACACAGAAGTTGGCCTTCTGTAAGAGTTTGAGAAAATTTAAGAAAGGCATCCAGAGTCAGGGCTAATAGACATTTTGTTATACCATTACAATGCATCACTCATACCAATAATATAACAAGGCAAAACTATTAACTCCTCTACCCTAGTCCTGAACTGGCACTCTACAATTTCTTCCTGTACCCTACGGTGAAGGTCACCAAATTTCTAGCCCAGAAGCAGCAGTTGCAGCATATGAGTTATCTACAATGCCTCAGGGTGAATGCTTTTTGTAGTGGTTCCAGAGGGAGGAATGCCGCACACTGAGTCGGGGAAAATACTATGAGAAACTAGCATGAACAGAACGTTTCTGTGAGTATTATTTATTTCTCAATACTTATCAAGTATGTACCATTACAAACAAGGATATCTTTCTTTCAGCAGTTTAATTTGAATGTTAATACAGCCTAATATGTAAGAATTATACATGCAGATTTTAAAATGCAATGTGCTAGTACGAATACTGACTTCAGAAACAACATACAACAAATGTATCCATACATTTTGAAGAAGGTATTTTTACTTTTTATCATTTAATCGAAAGTGAATCAAAGAGCACACTAAGTAAAATAAGATAAATTAGCACAAATGTAAGTTGTGGTTAGGAAATAATATATGTTCCTTTCTTTTCATTTTCTCTTTTTCTTTTCATCCCCTGTCCCCAAATTTCCCAGGCAAAAATAATACATCTTGCAAGATCATATGGTTTCTATCACACAATATACTTACTGGATGTGGCTGATGAATCTGGAGTAGAACTGAGACGCTCCCGATTTCCTTCAGTGGGAGAGGGCATGCCAGTGTGTTGTGAGGCAGCAGTATCGTGGTTTCTCTCGCCAGCCAGTGGACTTGCATGCGCTGGCAGGACATAACAACCAAACCTCATGCCAGCAGACACCACTACTTTCAGCACTCCCCTACCTTCCTATTTTATTGTTCTGGGCTTGAATTATGTACAAATTTTGTTTCTTTGCTAGCTTAAAATATATGCACTTACATAGTAGGCCAGAAGATAAATTTTGCATACAAAGTATGTCCTTAAATTTCAAATTTAAAGAAGTTAGTAACAGTGAAGCTTATTTGAGTCAATGCTCATTGCACAACTTCAATTACCCTTTTCAAAACGACACATTTCCAGAGATATTACTCTCATCCTTAGCTGCACATGGCTCTCAAAAATATGCTTGTTTTAAAAAGTATAAGTGAAGTTGAGTGACTAAATAATTGAATGTTTTGATACAATATTTCTAAAAATGCATTGAAATGTGAAGTTTCTTTACTATATCAGAGTTTTAATTCACAAATTCAAATGTGTTGTGCATAATATAAGAATTCCCAGAACAACTCTTTGAATGACTATTTACACATCAAGCAACAAAATCCATTTTGGATAGTACAATTAGCTGCTATAACAGCTGTTTCACTGGGCACTAGAAAGTATAGGGGAGAGTGCAATGAAGCATGCAACATGCTCCTATTATAAATATGTGGTATAATACACTGCAAATAAGAAGCAAAATATAGCACATGATATCCCACTTCTTACATGCAGAACTGTGAATAATCCATTTTTCTTGGTTAATGAACATCAAACACCAAAACTTTGCATGGCAACCATAATCAACTTGATATGTAACATAATTACTGATATAAGAAACAGAAAAAGAATGCGGATAAATTTACAATAATTCTCTTAATAAGCACAGTGTGACACAGCGGCTATGGCCAAAGTTATCGACGATTGGTGCTATATGTTACCATTGGGCAGATTGTACCACTTACGCATGGATTATAACCCAAACCATAAAAAAATTTGACTGTAATTTCCCAAAAAGAAAAGATAAACAGTCTTTATTAATTTATGTTTAGTTCCACTACAAAGCTATTAACCCTTTCCTCTCAATATTTTTCACAGATTGATTTACAAGAATGAGGTAGAAATTTATAAAGATGATGCCATGGACACATTGGTGAAGAAAAAATACTGTGTGACACTGGCTGATAGCAGCGGCGCAGATCAAAGGATGTTCAGGGTCACCTCACACCACATGCCAGGCTGGCTCGTGCCACTGCTTTTGAGTATGTGACAATTAGAGCGGCAGAACAAAGAATTTCCAGAACCTTCACAAGTTGTCTGGCTGCTGGCAAATTCAAGAAGAAGGTGCATTTCCAGAAAACTCTGTGCAATGTCATTCCCAGTATAGAAACTTGTGGGACATGAGAGAGCAGTAGTTAGTTTTTGAGGCAAAAGGGTGTTGCGAGTGTTGAATGAGACAGCTATTAGGTGTGTGCAGTCGTGGGAGAATTGTAGCATTGATGTGAAGACAGTGAAGCAGTTTTAGTGAGTGTTGAGTGATTGTGTCATCAAAGCCAGCTGTTTGTGAGACTAAGATAAAACTGAAAGAACAGTTGTGAATTGTAACATCACGAAGAACTGTGTGCTTCAGTTTAGAAGAAAATAAAGTGACAGAAAAAGTAACTGGATCGTTGTTTTTGTCACAATACCAAGACTTGTTCAGATCCATTTTGATAAGGAATCAGGACCTGTGACAAAATGGAGTTCACTTTTATGAATACTCAGGATGTACCAAACGAGGCAATTTCAGCTGTAAGTTTTTGAAGTTTTATGGAAACTGTTTCAAATTGTATAGTAAAATTGTCTAAGTGCAAAGAATAATAGATTATCAAGATCACTTTCTACTGATAAGCTGATCAATAATATTCTCATTGGGCTGTTGTGAACCAAAATGTTGAGTGCTGTTTTGCTTCCCACTCTCTTTACCATTTTGGTTACTGTTACAGTTAAGGCAGCAAATAGAACAAAAAATAAATTGCTGCCAAGTGGCGAAAGCTATATTATCTATTACCTATTTATATTATAACTGCACATGGATGGTATTGAGAATTGTTACATTAACCAGGAAAAAAAGTGCACAAAGAGTATTTGCTTTAAATATGTTGTGCAAAAATATTACATACTATACATAGTGAATATAATTATCTTATGGAGTGGTTTTGTGCAGTAGATGATAAAGGATAAGGGTTTGCCACAAGGTTAAGAACTTATGCTTTACTGAATCTGCAATCTCGCTGAATGAATCATGCATTTCAACATGAAATTGACAATGTTAAGAAAGAAACACAGTGTAAGCAAGCAACCCTTACCTTATGCTGTTGAGAACACAAAAGCAAATGCTGAGCTTATCTATGTGTAGTTAAGCACTTACCTTTTCATAATTATGCACTAGAAGCACAATCATTGCGTTGAACATAAATCCTTCACCTCTCACTACAACTTTCTTCTTTTGCAAAAATGAGTAAAAATTATTAATTTTCTTTTGAGATTACTGGTCAACAAAATCTGTGCTGATATTCTTCAGCAAACATATTTCACAAAAGTGGTTTCTAACCCTGAAAGGCAATCTTTTTTTTCAGCAATTTTCTTTTCTAAGTCGAGGAGTTCAACATGTTCATATGTGAATTTCATTACTCCTTAAAATTACTTGCTGGCTGCATTCCCTAAAAGCTAACCATAATTATGAAATGTTGGAATTACCAGACTTTTGAGTTATACTGCTATGGGTGCACATAGGCATCTCTCTCCCTAATGCCTTTATTGGATTCAACACGATTCAAAATGTGCATTTCTGGTAGAATGTTGGATGAAAGGCACTAACTTCTCTGCCTTTGCTAAGCAGTACAGATCGAAGGAAAATACAAAAAAAAAAAAAAAAAATTACATGGCAACATTAACAAAAACATATCCATACTTGCCACCTTTCTGAAATTGAAACCGATAAACTTGTCCTCCGTGGTTTAAGGGTATATGCTTGCCTCTGATTCCCAAAATCGCGAGTTCAAACCCGGCAGAGGGCGATGGATTTTTGGGTGTAAAAATTCTTAGCATGACTTCCTTCAGAAGAGAAGTACAGTCAGTGGTCTTGTGTTATAGATTTACAGCACACAAAAGAACCTCAAGCTTGATCAAGAGGCCTATGAACAAAATTAAGTGTCCATGAATACTCAATTTCAATGAAACTGGTAAAATTTGCTTCATAGCAATGTATAATAATTTTGTAATGCAATGAAATTTAAAATGAGTAAAATGTTCATTGCAGGAAATGTACAGGAATTAGATGTAAAATGAATGGAAATCTGCTTTATGACATCCTTTGAAACTGCCAGTAATGGTTTGTCACACTACTGGTACCACATTAATATGTAACAGAGCAGAGAACACTGCTTCATAGGCTATCAGATTCTAGTCCATAGTTTATGCTTCATAACATGAATTATAAACAAAAAGTCTCAAAGATGGAAAACTTATATCCTGCAGCTAAAGAATATGAACAAGATGAACAACTTAAGTGAGAGAGTTAATACAAATTCACATCCATTACTAAAATTTACACCCCTTTACTGCTGGTTAATAGAGGTTACTTGTGCTATCATATTTTCCGTGCTCTCTGTGCATTTTGCTCCAATGACCAAATCTGGTCTTTAGAAAACACTGGTACAAACCTCTTTTTTTGGATAAAGAATGCTGATGTACTTCCCCTGTAATGTCCCCCGTGATTTCACCATAAGTTTCTGCAGGCAATTTATTATTTTGTCTTTCAACAGATGTTTTTCTTCCACATGTAATTATTTTACTGTGGACGAGGCATTTGGCCATATCTCGCGTCTATTTTCTTGAAAGTTCCCGCTCTGATATTAATGGACTTTTGCCATCTATTGCTTTCTTTGGACCAGTTGCTCCATTATTAGTTATATTGCACATATCTATTTCACTGATAAGCAACTGATATCAACACATGCTTCCTCACTTCTTTGCTCTGCAGCACATGAATTGAGCAGAGCTTAATCAAGTTATCACTAAGCACAGTGCAAGGAACCTCTGTCCCTTGGGCTGCACAGGTGCAATTTTAAGCTTTGAGAGGCCCTGCATTCAGTCTGTAATCTCAAGTTACAACATAATGCAACAGAATTTAATTGTTTGTCAGGTCCATGGTGAAAATCTGTAATGCTTTGAACCTGCCCAAAAGCTGTAAAGATGTAAAATGGCCTATGTTCCCAAACATTTTACAGCAAACCATAAAAGGTGCCAAGTATGCACTGAGGGAATATATTTCCCATATCTACTGAAGACATCCATGCCCTTTAAACACAGTTCTGTAATTAAAAAATCTGATGTGTTGCACTCACATGACTTTGTCTACTCTTGTACTAACCATTATTACAAACTCTTATTCTTCGTGTTAGTTGAGATAAACATTTGCAGAAATTATCTTAATTGCTCATTTTCTTGCATGTGCAACGGGAATATGGGAATACAGTAGACTTTGAGTGATAGTCAAATCATTTAAAGCTTTCAAAATCTCTCTCTGTTCTCTTTACACGCCTAACGTATACAAAATGAATAGCAATGTTACATTTGGCAGAAGTATAAGTTCTCCAGAACTTATACAAATAACAACGAATATCTCAGAAATGGTTCATTCTACAAACAAATTTATTCGGACATAAATTGTGTGTTTTAGTGAGATCTACATTTTTTGTACAGTAAGATTTTGTCTACCTCTTACGGTTTACAAGTTATTCAAAAGTCATCCAAAGTAAACAGGACTACGTAAGATATAGCCAGAAAATACAAGATATACATTTCATTCGTCACAAAAATATCTCAAGCATACAGCATTTTAATCAAAATTGTTAGAGCCATTTTCAAGAAAATCAAAATTTTCGAAAAATTTTCCATGTAAAGGGTAGTTTAGGGTGGAGCAATTTTCTTCAAAATCTTCGTGTCACATCCTTGAAAGGCATTAAACTTAAATACCAACTTTGGTTTTTAATTGACTTTTCGTTTTTGAGTTATACTGTCCACAGACTGATAGGCTGACTGACTGACTGACAGACAGATACAAACATGGACATTTTTCTAAAAATGCTTTTTTTTATATTTTATTTTTTATTTATTCAGGGGTCCTCGAAACATATTTCTGGTGAAATCTCAACATCAAATGTTTGGGAGGAATAGAATACTTCCTCTACTAAGTAGTGGAGAAAGTAAAACTTTCAAGGCTAGAAACCACTTGCAAATTTAAAATGAACAATTATCAGTAAAATACCACAGCATAATTTTGCTGATTTTCTTCTTTTTAACACTCATTTCAACAAGAGAGAACTAGAAGGTGTCTCGGTTTGACTTTTAACAAGACACCTAAAGACTACCTTCAAAGATCACCAAATTTCACATCCAAGGTCCGCCACTAAAGAGCTAAAGGAAAACGTTTGTTAGTGTTGTGCACTGAAGTTGAAAAGTGAATAATCTATAAGAGCAAGTTATTACCAAAACCAGACAGTGGGAAACACAACCAAATAATACAAATCTGTCTTTACACTATTAATTATCACTTATTACAATTGCAGTTTCAAACAGTGGAACATGGTAAGTAAAGAAGCCCCAAATTCTAAGTTATGGTTTCTGTCTGATTTTGAAATGCATATGGTATTAATTCAATCATAAGCACAGAACATACCAGCTAGAACCCTTCTTTAGACAGAGAAAAACAGTGAATATAGAATAAACTGCAGTGCAGCCACAGCCACCACCTGCACCATAAGCTCACAAAAGAACAATTCATACACTGAAAAAAAAAAAAGGATCATGTTTCCACACCTTCCATGTTAAGCATTCAGAAACTGATTTAACGTAGTCAAGTTTCCCTGCAAGAAATAAGAAAGAACCCAGGCTAGCATGTTAGTCACAAATCATGTCACATACATTCATTTAAAACACATTGGCAATTTCATTTTTGGGCCACATCTATAACGCCTGCAGAAAGAATAAGTGAAGCTTTTAATTCAGCCTCAATTTCATACACCTCTTGCATTTATTTTCTTAAGCAATCACAGACTAAGCTAAATTAAGTTCATTCCACAGTTGTGAAGTTCAGCAATAGCTTGCAAAGCACATTCATTCATATGATCTCAAGTATAAACAAATGTTTTACCTCACACTAAGAGCAGAAAACACATTTAATTTTCTAGAAACACACCAAATAACCAACTTTTTTTTAACAATAACACAAATAAGGTAGTACCAACACCAACTGCATACCTTACAATGTTTTTTATATATCTGTACATAAAATTCACACAAAAGTTTGAAATAATCGATAGATGACAGAAAAAAAATACTAGCACAAGTTGATTAAATAATGTATGCATAAAGCAAACACAAGTTTAGTGTCATGTTTTGAATTAGCTTACAATATATTATCCCAAGGGTTTTACAGGAACCAATCCCTCCCTGACATTCATGCATGCTTCACTGGCTTCACAATAGAAATATTTTGTTTATTTAGCAGCAGTGTGATGGTTCATTAATTCCTTGGATGATCTGATCACTTTTGGTGCTGGCCATTAAAACATTTAATTGTCCTCTATCACCAACTGTCCCCATCTTTAAATTGCTACTTGTTGATATTTGGGTAGTACTAAAAAAATACAGCTCATTAATTCAACTTAAGCAATCAATGCAATGTTTACCATGTGTTCAATTTCAAGGCATTTTGTTTACAATGCTAATGATCATAGAACAAATTTGACATCACACCAGACACATTTTGTGGTGTCTGCTGCCCTAGGCAGTCATAATGTGACTCTCTGGGCAGATTTCTAATATGATTCTGGCTGCAGTGTTAAAGAGACTTATAAAAATCAGCTTTTCCAACTTGTTTTACACTATTGCGTCTTAACAATTTAGTTACCTCTTTGAGAGGTAGAACTGGAACTTAAAAATTCAATGCCACAACTGGGATTTGAACCACAGACCTTCCGCTTACCAGGCGGCTGCTCTAACCATTGAGCTATTGTGACAAACTGCCAGAATGGCATTAAATTCTCAAACCAGTTCGTTTGTTGGCATAAATAAATATTAGTTACCTCTTTCCCAAGCTCGTATCCATTTTTGTTTCAAAATCACAGCTTGTGGAATATTTTAAAGTTGCTGACAAGCAACCAGAATAAGTTATCAGTGGTTATCACTTCAGTTTCCACAATGCTGTATTATGACCAAGGCTATAACTGCCACCCACTTAAAAAGATAAATATGATAGCTGTTTATATTTAAGGTTGTGGTGTTACTTTGCTTTGGTAAAATCAAAACCAACATTTTATTTCTGTCCTATTTACATGAACCAAATGAGCAGAGTACCCATGCATTCAATCGGAGAATAAATTATCATAGCGATGAACTGCATCTCAAAAGATGCTCCAAACCCAAAAAGGAAAGAAAACAGACTGAATCAAATACACTTTACATTTATTAGTGAACAACTTATGAATACGAGGTAAAATCTGGGAACAAAAACTTGCACTAAAACTGGGTAATTAACATTAGGTTTAAAAGGCATGTTTATTTAATAAATCTTTATGCAAGTTTTTTCAATATCTAAATTCATCTTTGCAGCCAAAGGATGAATTTTGGATCATTATTTGATGTTTGAAAATCTAGAAAGGTAAATGCTCTATTATTGACTGCATTTAGCTTATTGGTAAGATACATTTCAAAATGTGTTGGCCCCTTCCTAAATAATAAATATATATGTTATAACGCTGTCAATTGCCAGGATCATATCAGTGGCAGCAGCGTGCTGGAATTTCATCCTACAGGAGTTTCCCCTGACATGAGGCTATCATTTTAAAGCACACTTAAAAACCATCGGTCTTAGTTAGGTTTGAACCTGCAACCTTGGGATCTGAGCCATCCAGATCAAGTCCCTCCCTAAAGGAATCCTAGTTCTGCCTCCGATTATACACATATTAGCAGCAGTATCTCAAAAGCTGTTGTTTTAATAATTTAAATACAGCTGAATTCAAAATTTGGAAAAAATACACAAAGAAGAACGCTCACTTGGCTATGAAACTGACCTTGGTCGACCTTAGGTCAGTCACTTTGAGAATGTCAGCAAGGACTGATGAAGCTATGGTCAGTGTTTCAACTCTTACACCACAAATTTAACATACTTGAAGCCTGTGATCTACATTATTTGCTCTATTGGTGGATTTATTTGCTTCACTGTTAATAGCTTCAGGTTTGTATACCATATCCTTTGAAACTGAACACATGAGATTAAATATGAAGCATTGATTTTCTGCCAACTTCCTTTTAACATTGGAAATTTCAATTGGATATGATAAATCTGAGATCATGGTAAGGACACCAAAGATGGATCTTCAGCTTACTGTATGTTTTTCAAATCTATTCAGCTTTCCAATGTTAGCCTTCATATAACCAATGAAAAGAGCAGTGACTGGACAGTTCTTTATAACAAAAATAATTGCAAATTTAAGAGGTAGAATCAGGACTGAAAAATTCAATGCCATAGCCAGGATTTGAACCATGGATCTTCCGCTTATCGATCGGCTGCTCTAACCACTAAGCTACCATGGCCAGCTTGCCAGTATGACATAAAATTCCCCAGCCGATTTGTACTTTCCCGGTTAGACTACAAGGAAATCTTGCATCAGAGATAAATACCCCAATTATCCACACATGGCTTGTGTTTAAAAACACCAGCAGTAACTTTGTTGGCATAAATAAATAATTGTAAATGTTTCTGATCATTTGAATAATCTTAGACACACTACAAAAAAATTTTTTTAATGATTTTGTGCCATTTCTGAATATAAACATAACTGTCTTATGTTTACAGGTCTATAAGATAACTAATTGCCAATGAAGCAGCATGTTTACTTTTCTATAATGGTTTCTATTTCAAGGTGCTGAAACAGAAAGCTACGAACAACCACCAGGCAGTGTGATAGGACAACAGAGGAACTCACCTTCCCGGGCAGTGGGCCGCTCCGCGGGCATCACCACCTTGGTGGAAGGTTTGCGAGTGGCTGAAGGTGATGAATCACAGCGCAGAATTTGTAGTGAGACCAACCACAGCAAACGCAGATGTGAGAGGAATATTGCAAGGTGGGGTGGAAGAGACAGAGAAACAAATAGCAATCATCACAATAAAACATGCAAGCACACACATGCCAAAGGCTTTCCACATGGTAAGGTATCCCTTTTTCCCTGCTCTTTACAGTAACCAATATGCTTTCATTGTATATGGATGTGATGCTGTTAATACTGGATTTCCACTGTAAGCTTTCACATTGGAACAAAGAAAAGCATAAACAAAAGCAAAAGACTAACGAAAAGAAGGCACCTTTCAAGGAAGGTAAAGGATTCATTTACTCAGGTTAAACAGAAAATCTGCAATCCTAGGCCTAGGCTCTTTACAGAGACCTTTTACGAGTCAAGTTTAGCTGCATTTTCACAGTATTATTTGCATGGCAGTCCCAGCTGCTCCTATTGCTACCTCTCTGTTCACCTTGTTTTTATGTATGTACCTTTCTGCACTGGTAATACTTTATTGGTCTGCCACAGCTATTATGCAATTTCATAACTAAAACTGGTTCTAATTCTGCAATATGATCTACTTACATATTTTTCTCCAATTTTTAACACTGATCCCCATCCATTACCTATTCGTTCATATTCATAAGCATGGAAATTTCTGTAGAACAATGGAGCTTGGATAATTTGAACATTTATAATTCACAATAATAATTAATTTGAAGACTTTTCTTGTTTTAAAGAAATGTAAAAAAACTCACGTGTAATTCTAATTTCATTTTCCTTAATTCAGAGTTTGTTCATTAATGTCAGTCAAAAATTAATCTAAACGTAGAAATTTATTACAATTTTGTCCATGTGTTTCTGTAACAGAGGTAATCGCTCCAGGGTTGTTTGTTTTGTCAGAATGCAGTTTAAGGAAGGAGGGTTGAATAGCTTTCCTAGCTACCAGCCTCAGGCTTCTATACCTGCTCCCACATCCCCTGATTTAAAACATACGTGACTTTAGTTGTCACTTGAGCTGTGACAGTGTTGCTACTGTTCAGTGTGTTGCAAATCAATGCCACTATGTCTCTTAGTAAACTGCGTGTCCAGTCTTGAGAAAAAGTCTATGTTATTCAAGAAGTTGAAATGGGTTTGAAGAAAAAAACTGAAATTGCGAAAGAATACAAGATACCACCAAACACTTTGTCAACTTATGTAAAGAATAAGGAGAAACTTTTAAGCAGTGCCTTGGGTAAAAATGGAGTTGCGAAGGAGTGAGACAACCGAAAAATGCTAATGGATATATGTACCTGTATTGCTAAAACGTAAATCTTATATGTCACTTTTGGAATTCAAATTTTTGGATATTTTAAATGTTTTTCTTGTCCTTTCAGCTTCAAATTATCCAAGTTCCACTGTATTGCCAATAAATATATTCATTCAGTTTTTTAAAGAAATATAATCTATACATAAAAATTGATATTATACAATACAAATATATTTTCTGCTTTCATTACACACATATTATGAAAATAAACTGACTGCTTCTGCTGATTACTAAGATGCAAGGTAAACACACTATATTAATTTTAGTTTTAAGGTCATATACTTAATAAATAATAACTGTCCTTATTAAACATATCAACTGTTTTAGTTCAGAATATACTGTGATCAAGTTTTAATGTTTTACGTGATGGTCAACCACTTCACTTGAAGATAACAGGCCAACACTCGGATAGGTCATGGGTTGAACAGGAAGGTTGTGATGAAAAAGGCACAGGAAGGTTGCAAAGTCTACCGGATTCCTCCGCAGAAGGATGTGAAAGGTGCCCTAAAAAGGATTAATAAATACATGCAAGAAACCCAGCAGAACAAAAGAAACAAAAGTGGAGTACAAGCTAACAATAAACCAAAACTAATGTAGAACTTCAATGATCCTTTTTGAAAGCAATAACAAATGTGACATTTCTTTCACATCTCACTTTGAAGTTATACACTTATTTCTGAAAGATATTGTACTGTAAAGCATTTAAATAAATATAACCACAAAGAAAATGAGCAAAGACCATGTCATTTCTGATGAAGCAATTTTTCTTTTTGTAACTGTTTTACTATTCAGTAACTAGTCACTGTTTCCCTTCAGCTTTCTCTCTCCTGTTTTCTTTCTTCTCACTCCCTAATTTTTTCTTTGGATTCCCAGCTTCAATAGTAGTGTAGGCTTTAACAAATTTATTTGGGGCGAACTAATATAGTTTTGCAACAGAGTTAAGGAGTAAATTCTGCATACTGTTCATTCTATATACTGCCAGCACTCATGGTCAAAAATAGTGTTGTCAAAAAAAGGGTATTCTTACCTAGGTACAAAAAAATTAATTTAAAAATAAGAGAAATTAGAAACAAAACACTTTCGTGTAACATTTTAAGTATTTGCATGCCTCATTTTGGGATACCCTAAGAATTGAGTGCTGAACAAACTTTCAGGAACGATGGTCTAACTAGAAAATGTAATTCTCCTAGGTCTTTCTCCATTAGACCTTAGGACCTTATTGGGATAACACTGCAAAGCTCTTGTAATGTGATATACAGGGTGGAAAGGACAATGATGTTTACACCTTAAGCAACAACTCTATTTGATAAACTGAAAGAAACAAAGTAATTTTTCTTTTTTCTTAGGAGTGCATCTTGTACAAAAAATTGAGATTTTTTTTTGCATAATTATATTATGATACCTTGTAGTATTAAAATCATGTCTCAAGGACATGAATAGTCTAAAAGAAGTGAGTTGATTCCACTCCTCCCATCTAAATATATTTTTTAAATCAAAAGAATGTATTTAACAATAGCAGAGTATCATTCATCGTTTGTGTGAATTAGATACGGTATGAGCCAAAAATTACAGTACTGGTTTTCGTGTAGCCTGCCTGTAGGTCTACGTGTTGTTGCATCACCATTATGTATTCTTAGTTGTGTAACAAACATTGTGCTCTGTGTTTGGAAGTGACAATGGGTCTCACAATGCAGTGGAGTATTATTTTTGCTTGTACGGAAATGGTTATCAAGGCGGGCCAAGTTTAATATTAGTGATGAAAGCTTTAATAAGCAACACAGTTAAGCTGTCTATCATCACAAGAGTTCGTCATAGGGGTGGTGTATTGTGTCAACAGAAGGGAGGGTTGGTAGGCCAGTAACTGTGTCCACAAATGAAAATCATGGACATGTCCTCAACCAGGTGTTGCAGTTACCAAGGCGAAGACTTCGATGAACAGCCCTCAAATTAAACATCAGCAATACGTTTCTTCGACAATGGTTTAAAGACATAGGTGGATTTCTGTATCAAATACAGGTTGGACAACGATTGACAGAGCAAGATAGGCATCTCACGACTGAATATTTTGCATGAATTTTGGCAGATTTCTTGCTCAGGTTCTCCGATGAAAGTCACATTCACTTGGATGGTTCTATCAATCGCCAAACAATTCACTTTCTTGGTTTCGAGAGGTCAGATGTTACCCTCCAGAAACCGCTGTATGTGAAGATTTGGTGTGCAGTGTCAGGAAACGGTGTGCAAGGTCTGTATTTCACTGAGGATGATGATGGTGCACCCCCTGCTGTTAACCAATGTTAAAGGGAAAGTTTTCAGCTGTCCAAATCCACCCCAAACTGTGTCTGCGTTATGTCAGAAGCAACCTAAGTTCCAGAATATGCTTCAAAATCTGCATGAACACTATCTTCAGTGCAATGGAGCACATTTTGAACATTTCCAGTAATAATAAGAGTAATATAATTTTCCAGTACTATATATTTTGGCACATATTGTATGATTGTTCATGCTGTTCAATAGCTAAGGTGATAGGCTTCAAGTAAACACCAGAAGCTGTTGTGTAACATTATGAAAGGTGTGTCAAAGTATATTTTGCAAAATATGGTATTTTCAAGGTTCACAACAATGAGTCGTCAAACAAAAATGTAGGGCCTAAATGCACATCTGCCAAAAACCTTTTGCTAGTGTTACAACCAAGCTTTACCACATAATATAACATGATAAATTCTCATAACGAAACTTGACTTATTTTGTGTTATAATTATACATTCTTTGAAGAATAGTTTGCAATACCATTTATTGCATCATTAGTCATTCTTTTATTTGTCTATAACAAAATAATTGTGACGCCTGCTGCCAGCTACCCGTCAAAGAGATGCTTGGGGTCAAATTACCTCATAACACAACTTGTTAGACAATGTGACCCTTAAACAAGGGCAGTAATCAGGTCAAAACAAAGATCAATTCCAGGCTGTTTGAGAAAACTTTCGACAACCAGCTTGTTTCTGAAAAGTTTCTTGAGAAAAGGTGTATTTTCCAGGGAATTGGCCTGGCCTGTATAAGCAAATCCGGACGGAAAGAGAAGCCAATTTTTTTAAGTTAGTTTTTAAGTTTAAGTTGTGTACAGTCAGTGCTGAGAGAGCTTGAGTATCATCAGAGACAGTTTAGACATTTATCACATCAAAGTTGCTTGTGTGAAGTAGTTTTAGTGAGTGTATCATTGAAGCCAGTTGTTTGAGAGTAGAACCATGAGCAGTATTTGTGTCAAGGTTACAGTAGGACAAAACAGCTGAGAGTTGTTAATTCACAATGAATCCTAAATAATGTTGATAAAACAGCTCTGCTTTTTGTGATTCAGTTTTACAAGGGAAATAAAGTGACAGAAAAAGTAACTGGTCTTGTCGTTTGTCACCTATAATTAATTTTGACTTACAGCATTATTTTGCACAGAACTTGTTCTGGACAATGGTGCAATATTGTCATTTAATGCACTGCAAATTATTTATGTTTTACCAGAATTCCTGGAGAATAACCAGGTGTCAGATATTTATGCTCCTTTTGATGAGAAACATTTGTAGTTTAAGGGTAAATATCTATACCTCTTCCACTCTGCATTGTGGTTCACATAGGCAACACTCCACAAAACAAGGGTGGTGATAAATACAGTACACAGAGCTATACTTATAAACAGTGCTTTTCATACTTTGTGCAACCTTATTTTGCTAAAACGTGATTAGGCACCATATCACTTCTTTGATATTACCAAATAAAGACAGGGATGTTAAGAACCTGACTGGCCAAAACTGTGCTAAAGAGAAAGAAATGTCTTTAGAAACAGCACAGTAAAATGAAAGGCTTTGATAACAAGAACAACAAGTTTTGAAAGATTATTATTCAGAAGGGATAACTATGTCTTAATAATTTTCAGTTTGGTTCGGTACTGTGGCTGTTTTGCTTGTCTATGACCAGGATGCACTTATATCTGAGAACAGCAAAGTGAAACTCAATGGTAAAGCCTTAGTAAGCGTGCCAAAAATCTGACAAACTTTCTTTCAAATTGACTCATCTTTCAAAACTTCTTGTTCCTAAACATGGCTGCTATCAATTGAGTATGAGATGCTCATATTCAAAACCTACCAAGTACCACCACTACTATAAACTTGAGGCTGAATGGAGGGGGGAGGAATATTGCAAGGAAAATCAATTGGAATAACATTTGTTTTTCTGTAAAATAACTTAGTATCCTTACATGTAATTGGATTAATTCCCCACATTTCTATCCATGAAAACTATGAATTAAATATTTAACCTAATAGTGAAGTGCCAAGGGAATGTGAAACAGTAAGTCAAGCAACGGAATCACATGCAGACATATTGATTGTAATAATTCAAAGCAAAAAGGTGCAAATAAATACCAGTACATTTAAATGGAGTTCAGTGAATGCTTTATTCTGTACTGCAACCCAAAATAATAGTAAAAGAACCTTTATTGTTCAACCGGCTCATTTTTAAAATACTGCACCAAATATATTGGAAATAAAATTATTGATAGATTAGATACACCGCACATATAACATTGCATAAATGCATTATTTATATTAGGAAATCAATCAGGCAAATTCTATATTTGCCTTTGACTACCTTGTTGTGGTAATCCATGGCCAGCTTTCATATAACCTGATCAGCTCTGATATGACATTGCTTGCCGAGGTAGCCATTTTACTTTACTTTTGCTACCAAAATTATAGATTAAGGAAATCAATGATTTAAAATAGAATTAATTAATTCCAAATTAACTAGAAGTTTTCAGAACGAAGGCCATTAGAAGAAGAAATACAATAAAAAATGATCGGAATAATAACTCATTATCAATAAAGAATTAGTAGAGAAAGCAGAAGTACAAAAGATTAGCCTCATGGATTTCCAAGAGCTAAGATTGGGGGTTGAAATAGTTTTAAGGAGGAAGGGGAAGATAGAGCCATATATTAGTTCAGAGGAAGCCCTCACTCTTTGCTGGTTCGCCAAAGCAAAACCACATCCTTGTTCTTTGGAGTGTCTAAGTGCAATATCATGTGGAATACATCGAGACCAAGTACGGCATACTTATAATATTATGGAGCATATTTTTCTAGGTGTTTATATATGAGCCCAATTTTGCTTGGCTGGCAAGTTGTTTCATAATCATTATCAGTCAACAACGCTCATTTAAAATATTAGAAACATTCATTAAAAAGGCATCACCATAATTAGCATCATCCTTTCTGAAGAACAAATCCGAGCATACTCTAAGAGAGGAATCTTAATGCTCTACTGGCAGTACAGGGATGAACCAACAGAAGAATTCCTGACATTGTCAAGTTACAAGCTTCCCTGACACCCAAAACAACTGACCTTCACACAGGCAACATGAAGCATCATTGCAACAAATGGCTTCACCTATAAGGAATACATTGTTGCATCAAACTATCACATTAAGGTGTGGCTAATGCATACTTTCTGTTTCACTTTTCACTTACAACCATGTTTCAGATTTCACGACTCGCTGTAAATACTTGCATTTCATTAGCAAAAGCCATCAACTCATTGTCAAATCTTCGGCTGTTTAGGATGAGTCCATATTTGCTTTTAAGACCTAAAAGTGTTCAAAGCAATTTTACAAGAAAAACTGTGAAGTTGTGGAAATTCTTGCTAAGTTTTGCAAAACATAATTTACAAAAATTTGACGAAGTAAAAGGGACTTCAGCCATGCTAATAGAACTGCTGATGACAACTGCAGTTGCCCATTCCTGAAACTGGCATGAGGTACTAAGCTGATGTATACTGACCCCAACCTCTTATTTCAACCAGTATTTCCATTACGTTCCTGGAGATTAAGGAACAGGGGTATTATATATACATTTGTCATTGTGTAGGGCCAAAAAGAAAAAGAACTTCATGGATAAACTTAACAGGTTTTGAATCTAAGCACCTCAAAATATAAAAAGGAAACTAAAACATAAAAGGGGAAAAAATTCCCCTCTCCATTGCTCTTTTAACACTGTTAGGCTCAGTTTCATGAAGAGATGTTAAAAACATGCTAACATATTTAATGCAGCATTCAAATTTTCATTAGCTTTATCTAATGGAGGACCAGAAACTTTTCCTGAAAATGTTAATTAGCACTTCGTAAGTGTTCCCAAACACAAAACCATGAATCCTGAGCCTCAATCCAAGAAGTGAAATTTATATTCATTGACGAGTCTTATACACCGTCTTGTGGTCTGAAATATTTGTGTTCTAGTTATGTGCTATATGACCTATTTCATTAAATGTACTAGTGTGATAGTACCGTGCTCAAGCTAAGTGTAGGGAAAGTTCAAACTCCTTAACTACCAGGGAGGGGGACTGGTTAATGAGCTAAAGTAGTGACAAAATGAGGCGCTTAAGAAAAAAAGATGAAGATAGATACACTTCAACTAGGTTTCCTTTGTTTTATATCTAAAATGCAATATGACAAAAAGTATAGACATTTTTCTGAGGAAATAAGCATTTGGATTAAAACGGTACTTCATTTTCCCCTCAATTTTGTACTTAGAACCCATTCTTTGAGAGAATGACCATCTATACCTATGTGTTCCAGCTAAGCTGCTCAACAGTGAGCAGTGGTATACTTGCTGACTTGTTTGAGTAAGCCTGCAACGTGCAGCACAGCTCTGCTCTGGGGGCAAGCTGCCTTCATGGTATGTTGCGTACTGGCAGATACCTGCACCGCAGAAAGATTGGGGTTGCTATGAACTTTGCCCAGTAACATATTGGCTATCATCCTTCGCTGCCACTTCTACAGCTGTGCTCCATGCAACGCTGCTGCATACTTGCATGTGCTTATACTCAAAAGTTGTGGATTTGGAACAGCCTGATATACAGAATGTCCAAAAATTAGACTGACAAACTTTGGGAGCTGATAGATAACATTATTTTAAATACTTTTTGTTAAGTAAAGTTTTTTGCTGCGGTACTTCGTTTAAGCGCTAGACGAGTTAATGACAGATTACTGTCTCCCACTCAGTTTAAGTATTTACGTTATAATCAACAATGCAAATTAGTATTGCATTTATCTTAGCAAGATACACAATCTTAATCCAAGAAACAAACACAGAACACAAACAAAACACAAACATCTCATTGTTTACAGTAAATCACAGCTTTACTATTCAAAGTAGATGTTGGAGCACATGCCCATTGCGATTAACACAAAGAGTGCATCACGTGCCCTATTCTGCCATACTCTCTGTCACCAGCCATTTTTCTGGTTTAAAAGTTTGTCTAATTTTGAATAGTAAATCTGTGATTAACTGGAAACAATGAGATGTTTGTTTCTTGGATTAAGATTGTGTTCCTTGCTAAGATAAATGCAATACTAATTTGTATTGTTGATTTTGTTGTGAATACTTAAACTGGGTGGGAGGCAGTCATCTAAGACATTAACTCGTCTAGCGCTTAAACGAAACACCGCGGTAAAAAACTTTCCTTAACAAAATGTGTTTAAAATAATGTTATCTATCAGCTCCCAAAGTTTGTTGGTCTAGTTTTGGGACATCCTGTATACCACTTCCACCAATCTTACACAAAAAATTGGCATGTTTTGTCGTCTCCTAACACCTAGAACCAGGTCACAGACTTTGGCATTCTGTATTACTTAAACCTTTCTCTTCTCAGAAGCTCTTTAAAGCTGTTATGGCTATAAGCATGGTTTTATGGGAACATTCAGGAATCTAAAACAACACTGTGCTGTCTGCAGCTTTATTTTATGCCAACGGTTTCTACATGTTCAGGTCTCCAATGAGAATGTGGTGATGAACCTAAGAAATTTTAATAGTTTGAAATGTAATGCAATTTAACATTTCTACATGAAACTGGAACCTTTATGAATGTTTCACCCAACATTTTGCATAACAGAAGACACAGTGTGCTCCTACAACCACTGCAGAAGCTTTGCAACTAACATTTAGGCAGAAATAATGTGCTGGCTTTCAAGCATGGCTTACGTGCTGTTGCAAAGCAACACTGATCTCAAAATTATTAAACATATTAATGAGTGGCATATTTTACTCTGCCTCTACACTTCTACACAACTGAAGTGTGATAGTTCAATATTCGTAATTTCTTTTTGTTTTATTATTCCCATTCCCAGTATCAATGCTCGTAATTATCATGTAGCCTCCTCTCGTGGAATGCTTGTTTCTTTTATTCCTTCCAAAACTTATTTGTAATCCTTGAAGCTATTAATTATAATTAGTGTTATACCTTCATCACAAGTGCTATGATGAAAATACTAGACAACGTATTTCAAAAAGAAAACTCTTCTTCTTATAAACTATTTTCAGTTGTCATAAGGATAATATGTAACACTTTTTCTATTGGTGCGATACCTGTATGACGCATCTAACATGTGCTTGTCCTCCAACTTTTGCTGATAGAATACACCTCATGAATACAACATTTACTCAGCTTGAGCCTAGAGCCTTATAGTAGTAGTATTGGCAATGGAATGCAAGATGTAATCCATTAGGAAGAAATCATTCTGCTTGTTAATCTTGAATGCAGCTTTTTTCTTTAAATGATTTGGATTTTATGCAACAATTTAACACAAGACTATAAAGCTATCTGAGTAACAGTCTACAGATGGATCAGTTTCACTACCCAAGATCAGCTGATGTCTGATTATAGAGGTAAATAGCCTCTGTAGCTGTTATGGGAAATTTCAAAGGTGTTGCTTTGTACCATTAACCAAGTCTGTTTTACTCGATTTCAACAACACTGTCATCAACTTCTAGTATTTGAAGATACTCCTAAATTTGATAGGTTGAATTGGAACTGAAAAATCCAATGCCACAGCTGGGATTTGAACCACAGACCCTCCGCTTAATAGGTGGGTGCTCTAACCATTAAGCTACTGTGACAACCTGTCAGAATGACATCGAATTCTACAACCAATTTGTATTTTTCTCCCGTAAACCACAAAGGCAGTCTCACATCAGAGACAATTACCCCAATAGCAACTTACTATTGTAAGTAAGTTATGTCCCGGGATTAAATAACCTTTAGATGGTAATTATTTATTTACACCACAAACATACTGTTGCTTACCAGGCAGGTGCAGCAAATCTAAATGTGAAGCTGATCTTAGGAATGAAAAAACTGCACTGCAATTTCATTTCTAACACACTCGAATGGTTGAAGTAACTGCAAAATTTGATAGTAATTAGCATTTTTGTCTGCTAAAATTACTTTAAAAGGCTGATTCACAATAACCTGAGAACAGAAACCATAACAGAAAGGAGAACAGAAAGCAAAATAGGACAACAGTTTGGTTCACAATACCTCGATAATGAGAATGGAAATTGCATATCGATGACCCATATTGGCAGCAAAGTGAAAAGTTGATTTTGTGCATTAGGATGTCATTTATTTATCACAGACCAATATTTCTTCACCTGCTTCCAATTCAGCAGCATAACACAAGTTAGCAATGTAAAAATTGTCTAAATGCAGATCAATTAATATTTCTGATTCCTCTTAGTACCAATCGTATTTTCTGACTAATAGCTCATTTTGGAATTTGTTCAAACTTATTTCTCCTGGTCTTTTGTTATTTGTAGTTTTTGCTTTTTTATGGTTTCATTTTCCCAACTTGCATCATGCTGCTTTGAATAATTTATATAGAGAACGGTCAATATATACAATATGGATCTTCTGTGCATGAAAACAAGAAAGTGAGAAACTTGACCAAGTCTTCTTTTCTGTTCCCTGGAAAGCTTCACATTAATTGTAAATGCTCACATTATAACAATCCTGTGGCACAACAGCCTGTCTGGACTAAGGTCTACCGCTCAAGTGCTGTGTCCCCCACCTCTGCCCACCATAGGTGTCATGAGTGGGATGTAGTACTGGAGGTGGGACGTGATTAGCATCCTGGACCCTCCCAGTCGATTATGTGGTATTCTCTTTTCAATCAAGTAGCTCCTCAATTAGCCTCTCAGGGATCTAACGAGGCTGAGTGCACCCCACACCATATCTCCCAATGGGAGAAAATATTTAAGTCGGTAGCAGGAATCAAACCAGGGTCCCCAACTTGGTAAGCAGCAGCGCTACCACTGAGCTAAGGAGATGACCACATAATACTGTATTTTATAGTCCAAATAACATAATATCCAAATGTGCGCAGACATGTCTATACCGCATTTCATCCATGCAGAGATTTTATCCATGAACTTTTCGTCCATTTAATATGTTCACAATGACATTATGTTCAAAATACAAGACATTAGTCAATATATCTTATTAATCACTCTTCATTTCCTTCCTTCTCCTTCTTCTGCTCCTCCTTTTCTACCGTGGAAGACACTTCAAGTTGTACCTGTATTATTCTCCAAAAGCATTAATGCTAACCCTCTACACCACTGTTGGTTCTTTGCGAATCATTGACAACTTGGTTATACACATTTCATATCCAAAATTAATATTGGGACTGTACCACTTGTTACCAGCCTCTGTCACGTGTAAGTCATCTCAACGTTCCATGGATGAAATGACTCATGGTGCAATCTCTTAAGGACAAAATATTTCTGGGCACGTTTACATTTCATGTTATCCGCAGGCATAATGCATTGGACAAAATGTCCCAGAAGCTTTCCAAAAGTTTCTTTATACTCTTTCATGGTAAATAACATACAAAATTATACCAAATCTTAATCATTATTTGTATTTACGAGTTGGGCATGGAATATATTACAGCTCACACAAATTTTGTAGTTCTCATTCAGGTTACCACTCTCCATTATTGTGAACCAGGTTTTATTTACTAAAGAGTGGTCTCATAGGTAAATCCTTTACTTGGATTACAACTTACATCTGGCCAATTTAACACTACTAGCTCAAAGAAAACAAAGAAGCAATTTTATGTACAAGCACACATAAGGCCAAGAAGTAACCTGAAGAAAAGTTCAATAAGATAGAGATTCTTGGAGAACTCTCCACTATCAAGGATTACTGTATTGCCACCACCGCAACGCCACCATTCCCAAACATACAGAGTTCCGGATTACTGAAAATTGGTAATGTTTTCTTCAAAAAGCATAGAAAAACCAGGTCAACATGCGTCAGAGCAGGTTCTATCATGCATCCCAGAAATGTCTCTTTGTGTTGATATTTGGGGGATATGTGAAGGAAATGGGGAAAAATTCTCTTATCTTTCTAGGGTATGCATTATCCCAAAACTTAATGATGCGATATTTCTCCAGTATGCAGTTATTACATAATGTGTCCTACCTTCTCTAGTCTCTGCTTCTTTCTCACCATTCAGCTGCACCTGTTCTGCTTCGGGTGAAGCATCTCCATCAACCCTGTAAGATACATGAATTAGTCATTTGCTGGAAGGACATGGTGGCAACCTTTAGACTGTGTTTCATACTGAATATTTACAATACTATCACACTTAGTAGCTTTAAGCTCTATTATTTCACAGGAATTGCTGAAATAAAAAAGATCAGTTAGAGCAGAGTAATGTAGTACAACTTTTATACATCTTACAGATAGTTTTCTACACTTATACCTCTTTTTTCAGCAGTCCCGTGAAATCCTATAACATATTATTTTGTTTATACGACTTTCATTTATACATTTTTTATATGATTTTTACGCTTATACCACCAAAGCTTATGTCACTGAGAGCAAAATGTACCATTTATATGTTTATGACCGTTTCATTCCTATTTCTCTGAAAACACCCCTTAGCATGGAAGTGAGAGCGACCTTGTAGCTATTTTTGAGCAAAGTTGCGAAATACCAAACTGTACTTGCTTCAGTCATTTGTGCTCTGTGGTTCAGTTGTGATTAATTCATTAGTGAACACGGGGTGAAAGGAAAAGGAAGTGCATTATGAATGCTGAAAAGTTACACATCTTAATGTAGTGAAGGAAAGTGGCAACATGAAACACAGAAATTCTTAAGAAATTATTGCATTAATTTAAGCCTATATGTATCCCAGCATAGTAAATACCACAAACAGAAAGAACTAAATAATCCATGCTCATAATTTCCTGAGTGGAATAATAGTTTTAATACTCCTGAGGACCTGTAACAGCACCAATGTCATATAGATGAAAACAAAACATGAATATTAAAACTAGAAGCAGTATTAACAGTGAATTATTCTTCGTGCACTGAATCTGATTTTTGAGCCACTTTAATAGTCCAGAATTTACCAGATCAACTGAGAGCTGTGAGAAAAAGCTACATAGGAAAAACTAAAAGAAATTTGGAAATCACGATAAAGGAACACCAGAGGAACATAAAACTGAAACAAACAGAAATGTCTGCTGTGTCACACCATTTTTGAATAGATAACCATAACATTGGCTGTAACATAAAATTGTGGAGTGGAGCGGAGTGTTAAGTTTAAGGGCCCGTCGACAATGAGGTCATTTGGACCCGTAGTAAAACAAAATCTAAAACTCAAGGAAAGGGTTAAAATGCCAAAGATTAAAATAGAAGGCTAGAATAGCAGATGATTAAAACAAGGTGTAAGGTAAGAAAGTTAAAAGACCTCAAAGAGAGTCGGAAAAATCTACAAAGTCCCTAGAACTGAAGAACTCTCATTTCTAAAACTCTAAAACGAATCATGTCAGACTTATAAAACCGAAGTAGTTTAAAATACCATAAAATAAATCTGAAAAAGCTAAAAGCTACCTAAAACAGGACTACAAGTCAGACTTTAAAACAATAAGACTTGTTTAGCGAACCCAATATGGACAACAAAATATAAAATTGTTAAAATCACTTACTTCACCAACAGAACTGAACATTTGGGGAAAAATATGCATAAAAAACTGCAATAGAATAGTAAAATTTGAAATCCTGGCGTTGAACAAAGTATTAAAACTTTGTGCCCTTAACAGCAGAAGGCAGCACGACCATAGCAACAGAGGTGGTGGAAGAAGAAGTTGACTTCGGTCACTCACCAGCTGAGGGTGAGATCAAATAATCCAGTTTTTCCAACATGTTATAAGTGAAGGCAAGTGTAAATAAAGTGACTCAAAATATCGGATTCAATACAAAATGTGAGTTTTGTGACTGAAATATGCATACTCACTGGATTAGAGGCAAAGGCACAAATTTTGGATTCTAATTTAATGCACAGTTATCAAAGTTAAGGTCATTAAATAAATACTGATTAATATTTGTTGATTTCATTTGCTTCACTGTGAAGAGCTTCAGTTTTTCGTTGTGCCACAAAATGTCAAGTGATATTGCATTATGTAAACGTTGACATTGCTATAAATAGAAGCAACGGCAAGCAAGATTTGCTAAATAGCAATGGTGGTATATATTGTAAGAAATTGGGAACATCAATCCAAAAACTAATCTTACTTTGAAACTCTGATATGCATTTAACATGGTTAAGATTGCAGCATTTTATGCCTGAAATAAACATTCTCGATCTGTTAACTGTAACAGCTGCAATGGAATAATTATCCACATCCAGTTCTATGCTATGCAGCAAAGAAATAACAAAGGTACATAAAATTCAAATCCTAACTAGGATTACCTTTCACTAGGCTGCTCTTCTGGAGAGCTTGGAGGTGGAGTTTGTTTTGCTGCCAATTCTTCCTGTCGTTTTCTCTCTTCTTCCTCTTGCCTTCTCTTAAGTTCTTTCAATTCAAACTGCAAGTTAACCATTATAAGCATTGGTAGGGAAAAACTTCATCACTGAATTATATTATACTTATTCAAGATCACAAACAGGTTATAAAGTGGTTTTTCAAACTAGCTACTCAACATGCGAAACAGAAACTGCACTCCAGGAAAAAATTATACAAATGTAGCATATCAGCACTATGGCAAGCTGTAAAATAACCTGCTATTATATGAAAGCCAGTTGACTAGCGATTTTGTTATCACCATACTCATGTTAACACTAGTGCCTCAAATGCTCTCTTAAAAACATCATTACTGGATTGTTGCCACATTTTTTTTCTGTTCTTAATGCAGGGAAATGTATTGAGTTACTTAGAACAAAAAATGGTAATGATATAATCTTCACTCTACAAAGAGTTTGAATGGGCTATGTGATGTTTTGCCTGTCTGCATACTCGGTGCATGTTGCCATCTGCTGCTATCTTAGAAAGGCACGGATGAAACCACACAACATTTTAAAAACTACTTTCCAAGACTTTACGTACCAACTTTATGAAAGGAGATGCAGAAACTGGCCAACATTTTTGATACCTCTTTAGGGAACTATTCATCACTAGCGTAGTTCACGTTGAGAAATGCTGGAAATTTCCTGGCAGATATTCTGTTTTAATTCTTCCAGGGTGAGTAGGTTTGTCTTGTACACTTTATGTTTTAAGTCACCCCAGAGACAGGAATCACTTATTGGAGCTCTGAGAAACCTTTCTCTGCTAATGGCGTACCATACACCAATTTTTCATCAGGAAGGGTTACTTGATCAAGTTAGTTCTGAGTTATAGGGTCAATTTTTTTCAAGCCAACAGTTGAAGCCTGTACATATGTGAATACAATTTTGCCCCTTTTCTTAGAGAATTAACTGACAGGGAAGAGGATTTTGCCTTTTTTTCAACACGACTCTGCCACAGCTCATACGTGCAATCTTTCAATGAAAACAATTGAAAGTGTTTCAGGACAGAATTATTAGGACAGATTTGTGATCCCCCAACCAACTTCTTGCAACTTCTATCTCTGGGGTAACTTATAACTAAGTGTGTAAAACAAACCCACACACCCCCGAAGAATTAAAAGAAAATATCTGCCAGGAAACTGCCAACATTTCTCATTTCTCAATGTGAACTAGGCCAAGAGGTGGATAGTTTCCTAAAGAGGTGCTAAAACTGTATGGATGACAGTGGCTGGTTTCAGCATCTCCTGTCAAAGTTCATAAGTACAACCGTTAAAAGTAGTTTTAAAAACATGTATGGTTTCATCCGTACCCTTCTGATAGCAGCAGACAGCAACAAGCTCCAAGGATGCAGACAGGCAAAATGCTGCATAGCTCATTCAAACCTTTTTTGCTCTCCCAGTAGTTGATCTGTAGCTGTCAGCTAATGGAAGAATTTAATTGCAACAAGATTACCAAAAGCGACTTCCACTCCTGTGATAACCAGCCCAGAAACAGAAATACACCACATGTTAATCTCAGAGCAAGGTGATAACAGATTAATTACCATAAGCTAATATATATTTCAAGTGCACCCAACCACACAAAGCATGCAACATTTTCTACAAAAGGATTGGTCAATTCGAGTGTTACAATATTTAATATTCAAAGTTCAGTAACAATAAGTTTGAAGACCTTCACATTATGGGCCTGCAATATCTGGACAACAGATGGTTTGCTATCTCTACATTATAGGACGATATGAATAGAACTGAGAAATGCCTTTTACTCAAGAATATAATTCCATTTTTACTCACCATGCTATACATGAACACTCGTATGTGTTTTCCCTCCCAGTTACTATAAGAACTTCCTCATTCCTTTTACTATAGGTACTCTTTTTAATTGTTGGTAGTCCACAATAGAATCAAGGCAGCCAGCATGAGCAAGAAATAGCTAACCTTTTAACTATTTCTAAGTGATGTAGATACCATTGTTTTGTGTATTAATGAAGCTCCGTGTACTAACTAAGCTAGGCATCATAAAAATCTTGCAGTAAGCTTCAGTAAGCTTCTTTTATAAGACATGGACTTTCACCTTTGTCCCTTACACAAATAAATACACTTTTCAAGTTATTTTGCTACCTATACCATTCTTCCTCTAATTATAAATTTTTGTTTTCAGAGATTGGTAATTAAAATGAATATTAGTATCTGTTTTTTGTTTTCAGAAAAAAATGAAGGATTGTAGCTTTGGTAATGAATTTGTTTGTATAGCTTTGAGAATGAGTTGGAGTCAACTCGAAACTCGAGTGAGTGTTTGAAAAAATAACTTGCAACATTACTAAGATAAGTGAAGTTTTTAGTTTCTAATTTGTTCTTACTTTAGAATCTTGTTGCTTCACTGTTAATAGCTTCAATTTCCTTAATTAAAAGATCCTTTCTTCTTTGATTTCACATTCTTAGCTTCATATTCTAAAACGACGATTGAGGGATTTGGGGAATCTTACCTTTCTTGAAGCTTCTCCGTGATCATCTGAGTGTAGACGAACTCTGCGTGAAGAGCTACTAGCTTCTAATGAATGTGAAGAATCTATAAAAGATTTAGCTTTACGAAGGTGCCTGGAATCAGGATCTCTTTGGGATTTGGGAGTGTCCACATTTTCATATAGAGGACCATACTCATTTTCATCCAAGTGGAATGGCGTGAGCCTCTGACTGTCACAAAGACTGGAATTTGAGGAGATGCTGGATCCAAGTCTATCATACCTATTATCATGAATGCCTATGCTATCCATAGGCGAATGATTCTGTTTTTGTCTATCACTGTCACTTACTGGAGGAAGACTAGATTCAGAACCACTGAAAGGATCAGGGGAATATACTACATCTTTAGGGAAATCATTGCTTTGAAAGGAGGATGTCCTCTGCAGTGACATATCTTGCAAGGATGACTCACTTTCCTCAAAATGATGTATGTTATGTGACTCGCTTGTTGGACTCACTGGTTCTGACTTCTGCTGCCAACCTGAGTCCCATAAAAATGAATGCATTCTTTTTTTGTGTTTTCTTTCTTGTTTATGTTTTGATTTTGCCCTCACCTTTTGGCTTTTAAGATAAAGAGAGTATAACCTCTCACTTCCCATTATAATGTACCTTACAATTTCCTCCAAAGTTCTTTTAGGCTTACTGCGATGTTTTTGTTTAGAGGAAACAGGGGTCTGTTTGGGAGATGAAGGAATTATTACTGGTGGTGCATAGTCTACCATATCATAAACAGAGTAAGTATCATCATGCAAAGGAGCCACAGGTTCCAGCTTCACTACTCTAACACCATCACCACAGCCCTTAGCAGAAACCGACCTGTACCTCTTCTCATGCTATAAAACAAACATACATTTAAGGTGAGCAAATAATACATGCAAACATGTGCAAATACAAGGGCTGTCCCAGAAGTACCTGACCTGACATATAGATAGCGATTGTTTCAAACAAATGACTATGGTAGTGCAGCAGTCGTTTTCATCGTTCGGCTCACCTAGTCATTTCTTTTTGATGAGACTTGCGGGTGCAGGGAAGTTGCTTGAAAATGATACGACTTTCTCCCATAATTTTTATTTACTTCAATAATATTTTATCAATTATGCTTCTTTACAATAACTGGTCTTCTTAAACTGAATAAGGTACAAAAGCTCTTGATCCTTTATTACATCTGTTCCTTGACTATATTTATCCTCCTTCCCTATAATTTATCCACGTTGCTAGCTGTTGTTATCTGTTGTTAGGTGAAAAATTTTGTAACAGTCTGGGTTCATCATTTGTTTGAACCACAGAAGCGGTAATATAACAGAGAGCTGTTTTACCTTACTTATATAATTTAACATCAATTCTTAACAATTCATAAATTATTATATAATAAAATTAAATGTAACAAAATGGTGAACTTGGGGTGTGACCTAAAATGACTGCCACGGTAGCAAATGCCAACTTTATAAAGTTTAAGTTTGAAATTAGACGATGCTATATTGTTTAGTATTTGTTTGGAGCCATCAATAGTGAATGCTCTCAGCTAATTTGTAAACATGGATAAAACTGGTCATCGTTATGCTATGCAATACTTTCATTTGAAAGGTCTTAGTCGACTAACATGAAAGCTGAGCTAGATTCTACTCTCGGGAAGTCTGCTCTTTCATTTACAACAGTAAAATATTGGGTGGCAAAATTTAAGTGAGGAGTACGAACTGCCAAGACAAACATTACAGTGGTTGACCAAATGAGGTGACCACACCAGAAATTGTAAAGAAAATACACAAAATGGTAGTGGATGACAAAGTGCACAAGCTAGCCGACAATGTAGGCATTTCAAAAAGTGCTGTACATCACATACTGACTGAAAATTTACCAAAAAAGAAAGTTTTGTTTCATCAAGACAATGCACCAGTTCATACATCCATTATCACCATGGCCAAAATCAATGAGTTAAAGTTCAAATTGCTTCCTCATGCACCCTATTCGCCATATTTAGCCCCCTCTGATTATAATCAGCTATTGAGCATCACTGAGAAAAGTATATCGAGCTGAAAGGAGACTATATAGAGATATGAAGATATTTTTCCCAAAATGTTTGTGCTTTCTTTGTTAGATCAGGTATTTCTGGGACAGCCCTCTTAAACCATTCCTCAATTTTAACTACATCACATGCCTAAAAGCATTAAAAATTCAAGAGAAAACTAAAATGAAAATAAGGTGCTTTAAAATTTAAAAAGGAACTTTTAATACTAAGCAATCTAAAAAGGAATGTTAATGAAGTTCACAACTAAGATATAAACAACATTAGATGGTTTCATAGCTGCCTAACAAATAGGAAACAAGTCTTGAAAATAAATTAGTATCACACCAAAGCACATTAAGACAATGACCCACATGATTGGGTCAAAATTAAAGGGGCTGTCAGTTTAATTTTGGTAATGTTGCCAAACACGGGCCCAGGGACTGCTTAATGCAGGGCACCAATATATGTGTAATGAAAGCAGCTAATGCTAGAACATTTGAATGACGGAATTGTGTAGATGGCAATGCGTAAAAATAACAAATGGAGGTAACTTCCAGCAATGTGTGTACATAGGTGACGTAGAATGAGGAATTTTGCTACCTATAAGGCAGGAAAGTATTTTACTTACACACACATTACTCAGTTCAACCCAGAAGATCTCCCAAATGTAACATTCGGCACCACAATTACAGAATAAATGAAGATTCCTTCATATTGCAATAAAACAAATTAACTCCTGAATCACATAACCTGAAATAACTATCAAATATAAGCTCATACAGTTGCACAGCAGGTAGACAACCTTTAATGGGAATATAATTTATAAAAGAAATACAAAGTTGCACTTCAGAGGCATAAATTGTATGAGTTGAAATAATTATGAAATCATAAGCTCATGCAGTTGTGCAGTAGATAGATAACCTTAAATGGGAATATATTTCTTACATATATGTAAGTTTATGAAAGAAATACAATGTTGTGTTTTAGAGGTATAAACTGTATAGCCTGAAATAACTATGAAATCATAAGATCATATTATGCAGGAGATACAGTAGATAACCGTAAAATATGAATATATTTCATAATGTACGTTTATGAAACAAGTAGCAAGTTTTATAAGAGAATAGATGTGGTAGGTGATTGACAAACAGAATGCTTTAAACATCGGATTTTACTGGAAATGTCGCAAATTACTGGTGATTTCAACATTTGAAATGCAGATTACCTCAACAGCAAAAGGGAATGAGGAAAAAGCAAATCTTCACTTTGTAGTACTTTCTGCTAATCTTACGCCCCTTTATTTACATTCTCTATGTAATTACAGTTTGTCCAGATCGTGGTCACACTCCACATGTGCAAGAGACGAGACATTAAGGAGAAGTGACTGGAGTGGAGGGGAACAAGCGACTTCTATCAGAACTCAGGCAGCCATGCACAATTAGTGTATGTTCACATATTGTAAACAATTCTACCTCTCAAACATTGCCCACACACGGCTTGTATTTAAAATAAATAATAATTGTGTAGTTATCACGGTCAAAGCGAGGGATACACTAATCCCCACCTCTCCTATTATGCAAGTAGGCACGCCTCTTCTATTGTGCATCTATGCTTCAGAAGCGGGGGAGTGTCACGACGAACTGGATAAACTGTACATTTCAGTTTTACTTTGGTTCCTCTTTGCTAAAATTACTCCACTAGTTAGTCTGCACTTCTATTCCATTGTTTCAGTTTGAGATTGCACTTCCAATCCATTTACTCGTATACCTCTCTAATTCACAGCTCCCACCCTCTTAGTCCACTGCAGGGTATGTAGTGTATTTCTTCATGTCTAGCTGGCATGGCTTAGCAAGATTGTGCTTCATTAAGCCTGTATATGGCAACATTACCTTAAAACTGAACTGTAAGTGTCTGGATAGTATCATCATTAAGTTTTTCATTGCTGAAACTGTGTTAAGCTGAACATTAATTGCACAAATGGAACCGTAGTGTATGCAATACCTTTAAGCTAAATAGAGTGAACAGATGGAATAAATGATAATGATTTAAATTAATTGGCATAGGGAAGTGGCGACCTCATCGTCCAGTGAGAGTACTGGCAGGAAAACCAAAACCTATTTGGGTTGGAGGAAATGCCCTCTAGAAGCAAGGATCTACCCGAGTACCCTGGAGATAAAACAGGGACCTTAAGCATTGGGCTAATCCCCCACCTTAAGTAAACTCGGATTCAAAAGGAAAATGTGAGCCTCGGACACCGAGGTAAACCCCTGACCCATGACAGTGGTAGAACAGCAAAGTTGAAGAACAAGAAGATTTAAATTAACATTTTCAATTTTACTGCAGAGTTCTCTAGGGGAATATTATCTTAAACTTCAATATGGATGGGGAAAGTTCCTGATCAGAAATATATGGCTTAGGTAAATGATTATTATAGGCAATGCGTGAATAAAGACGAATGCAAGCACACAGTCAACTACCTGTTACCCAAAATAATGAGGATGTTATATCTAATTTTTAAGCTTTATGCACTTTAAAAAGCACCACTACAGAATAATGTTTAGTAACCAACAGAGCACCAAATACTTAGCATTAGCTATTTCCTTAACAGGCCTAAGAAGCACCAAAGCCACTATTTGGATTATCCCAAAGGGAAAAATTACTTACAGTTGTTAGCCTTTCAAGAGCACCAAATCTTTCCTCCTGGGCAGCTGCAGACTTCTCAAATGCTTCATGTTTCTTTATTAAATTTTCCACTTCATCTATTGTGTGCTGAAAAGTCAAAATTCTCTTTTATTGCTGGGTTCCTTATTTATATTTTAAATGATGTACAGATTATGCAGGTTAAGTATGCTGGCAGCAGGTGCCAGATAAAATAATAAAGACTTTAAAGCAAATCTCGGAAGTCTCTAATATTTTCATTAACATTTTGAATGTTGTATTAACAACAACTGCTTACCCCAAGCTCTTGGCTCATAAGGTAAGGTTCCTGTGCAATTAACCACGCCTCTGCAACTGCTGCATCTCGAGCAAACTGGTAGACCTCCAAAACTAGAGCAAGAATAAAAAAACAGTTAAAAATGTGCACACTGTAAGGTGTACTAAGAGAAAAAGACAGAAAGAACTTCAAGGTTCTCCCAAAAAAATATGACTGTCAATAATTTGTAACATTTGTAATAATCCTTACATTCAGATCTGTGAGTTTCTGGGCAAACAGGGATATCCAACTACAGTAAAACTTTGTTTATACATTTTCCAGGGGACCAAAAGAAAAATTAAAAATGCATAAATGAAAGTCAGTAAATAAAAACTGGAACATTTATACAGCATATGGGTTATAATTAAGAAGTGAACAACAAGAAATAATAGTATTGTTTAATTCCAATCAGCAATATGAAACAATATAAACACAAGAGAAATGCAATTGAATAAAAATAAATATGTATGAAGAAAGTTGAGTCACCTTGCGAAGTAGTTCATTATCTTGGCTTATTTTTTGTTGGCCACAGCCACTGCATGTACAATGAACAGCATTTTCAAACCAGTACAATTCGACCATTATTTCCTTACAAATGTTATGGCAGGGCACAAAATGTTTGATAGTCTATAAAGCACTAACAGCATCATTAAAATGCACCATTTTATGGTAAAGCTCTTCAGTAGATGGAGCAATACCTAATTTCTTAGCAATTTCTGTGCTTTTCATGCTGTCCCTTTCCTTCACTACATCCAAAATGCGTAAATTTTCAGTAATCATAATTCCTTTCTTTTTCCTTTCACCCATGTTCATTAATGAGGTTAATAACAACTCGAGCACAGAACACAAATGACTGAAGCAAGTATGGTTAGGTATTTCACAACTTTGCTCAAAAATAGCTTCAAGGTCACTGTTACTTCCATGCTGAGGGATGTTTTCTGAGAAATGTACAGTGTGAGTCAAAAGTTTCGGCTTTGAATAGTTCTTGAGATTTTAAAGAGCAAAACCGCCATAAACATATAAATAGTGCATTTTGCTCTCGGAGATGTACGCTATGATCATGTAAGCATAAAAATCATATAAATGAAAGTCATATAAACGAAATAATTTGTCATACCATCCCATAGAATTTTGCTGGGACTACCGGAAGAAAGAAAAGAAATTAAGTCTTTGTTGTTGTTAGCTAATGCTGGATTTCTGACAATGAAGTCATTAATCCTCTTGCTCTCCAATATTTTTCACTGATATTGAAGAGAGCAATAGCAGTAATAGTAACCGCTTTTTAGAGAGCACCATATGTTTACGTTTTGGCGGTCACATCGCTCTCTCACAACCCCCAGAATGTCTGGAGGACCACACCTGTCATTGGTTTACGGGTCTCACCGACCTGACCGGGAGAGTTATCAAAATAAATTCACCGACCATATCCTCTGATCACCAATCAGAGGACGTATTACATGCCATGACAGGTCAGCATGTTAGGGGTTAAGATTTTATAGAGAAATGGAGAGGTTGGAAAAATAAAGACTCCCTAGCCCTCAGGAACCCTAATAGCATTGGGGTCGGAAGAGAGCAAGAGATGACCGAGGTAAGGTCAGATAGAAAAGTTACAGAGAGGAGCAAAACACCAGTAAGTGGAAGTAATGGTCTGCTCAGCTTGGGTACCTTGTGGTTGTTATTCACATAAAAGTCTAGAAAATGCTTAAGTCTAAAATGTATAAAACAAGTTTTACTATGTTTACCTGCATGAAACATGATTTTCAGAGATATCCCACTGTTGTTCTGAGGTATAAAAAGCAATGAGTATAGACAAAAGAGCCAAAATGTTGGCACTGCACAATATATAGTCAAATAAAACTTTTGAACTGTAAATGTGATTTATCTTTAGTTCCTGACCACTGGAATTATTTAAGGAAAGGGGAGATTACACTTCATAATGACACCAGCTTTTTACTGGAAGAAAAAACAGAAAGAAAAAAAGTAGTAAAGTAACAATTTCAAAATTTGCACTTACTGAGCTGTAAATTCTCCCAGCGTTCTTCCCAACGTTGGAGTAATGAATTGCGCTGGTTGGTTAAGGAAACAAGCTTTTCTCTTATTTCATTGGAAGCGTAATGGTTACGTGACAATAACTCCTTGCCAAGAGAGATACATGCTGTGAAATTGTCTTCTCTCGCATCAATTTCTGCTTTTAGGCTCTGGTGATTGTTCATTAGTAGTTCTACTCCACTTACATCCCTGAAAAGATAATTCAAAATTCATTATGTGTACGGTTTTTATTTCATACTTAGTAATGTCCCAATTTTCCCTGACAGGGCACCACAATAAGGAATGACTGCTAAGCCTGCATGTTCTTTCTTTGTGTTGGGTTCACGGTTGCATTTAGAGCACATCTTGTTAAAAGTTGTCTTTATTTCTTGGTTAGTGTATTGATTCTGCTTGAAAACTGTGCAAAGGTGTTGTATTTCAATCTAAGCTTGTCTTAATTTCTGCACTTGTCTGCTACTTCCTTTACTTTAATCTGCAATATTTCATGAGTCACAGCAATGCCTTGCTATTTCTAAGCTCAATTACATAATTCACACTTCAACTTCAGGATATTTTCTGCACTTTGGGCCACGAAACTATCACTGGAAGATTTCCTTTCTTTAATTCTTCTTTCTAAGCCCTTAAATAAATTAATTTCAGTTCCACAACAATTGAAATAACACCTTACAACTATGGCTTTTTTGCCCCGTTATGTACTTTGTGTGCAGAGTACAACACAGTTGTTCTGAAAGTGAAACTGAAGCTGGCATCTGTTGACTTGACAAGCTAGACAGTTGACTTGCTTCTGGTCCAGCCAGATGGGAAGGAGGGCAGGTGGGCCTGAGGGAGGGTGGGAACTAACTCCAATTTTAAAAAAAGATGCACGATAAAAAGTTCTGAAATTAAATCCTAAAATCAGTGTGGGGGAACCGTGCAAAGGGGGCATTTGTGCAAATAAATATGGTAGTAATTATGAATCTACATTGACAAAATGCTATTAACTGTACCTCGGTTTTTCAGATGTGTTCATTTGTCTGACAACATCATCCATCCACAACATCAGTGTGCGCACCATGTTAAAGAACTTGAAAAGATCTCCAGTGTCAGCCAGTTTTTGTCGCCTTCCATCACACTGTGCTTGTAGATTGGCCCATGCAGTAACCACCTCGTTCTCCCTGTTTGTGATTTCTTTTGCCTTATCCGCAGCATATGAAGCCTGAAGCTTGGCAGATTCTTCTTGAACTTGTTGAACCTGAAATGTTCAAAGTGAAAATCTAAGCTGATGTTAAATATGTGGAAAGTACCAAATTGTTTGTTTCAAACCACCAATTCTACTATTTTAAAGTACTGCTTTCCATGTTCTGTTGTTGTTGTTGTTTTCTAGTGCCTTGCTTTTGGCAATGAAGCCATTAGCATTCGTGCTTTCCAATACTTTCAAACTGTCATGTTCTCAAATCATCAAAATTTTCCAATCCTTAACTATAGTTTAGCGGAAATTGTAAGCCCAGAATATTTAATTTAGAAAGAACAGGAATAGCTGATTTATGCTGTATTTGTTGTGTTTATTTTAGATTCACCAATATTATATCAATTTTTTATTATATAAATGTTACGTTTTATTTTGTAAATTTGAATATTGTGCTTGAAACTATTTCGTACAACAATATGGAACATGGTCGACATTCATTACGAGTTTAAATTATAACAAAAACAAATGCTACGCTCCGTAACCAATGCAAATAAATAGTTAATCTTTTACAAGAGTTATGATCTAAGCATTGTATAGGAAACACACGTAATTGTGCAGAATTATTGATAGAAGTGTGTTGCGACAAAATGGAAAACACATTAATCCTTCTAAACAACAAGAAGATCGTGCAGGGAAGAATTACATGGAATATGTATTTCTGGACATAAATATGCGTTAGAGAAAATAAAATTATGATTGTCATGAAAGTGATGCCATCTATGCTTTGAGTCAGAAGTAATTAAAGGAAAAACTTTACCATGGGAATGACCTGAATAGTTTCAGATAGTAGTTCAGGAACACATTAAACAGTTAATTTGTGAATGGATTCTATTTAAACATATAATACAGTTAATTTTGATGAAATCAGGACTTTAATTGGAGAAAATCCTGGCCCTGCCCATTTTGTTATCTGTTCTCTCTTACATACATATGGCCCTGTAATAAAAATATCACTTGAATGCATCCCTTGATAAAACCGCCACATAGTGAATCCGAATATTCAAAGAAAATCAGGAAAAAATAGTAAGTTTATGCTGATGGGCTGACGGAAAAATAAATGGGCCCTTCACTTAGGCCACAAAGGCCCATTGAGCCCCCTGCACTAATCTAATCCATGCTTACTTTTACTATAAAGTTTATTCTGTAAGGCCTAGCAATTAGAAGTACAGATGACTTTGGTTCTTGATTAAATGATTTCATTTAAAAAACAGAACATGAAAGATTTAAGCAAACTTATCTTTATTAATCAAAACTGCTAGTTATAAGCCTCTTTAATTAAGTCACGTACCTGAGATTGCAGTGTGAGAAGATCTTGCAAGAAGTTTTGATGCTTTCTCTGCAAAGCAGACACTGAACCAGCATCACGACCCAATTCGTCTGACATGGAATGCTGCTTTTCCAATATTCTTCCAAGAACATCTTTGCAATCGTGGAAGAATTTGTGAAGTTCACGAGATGCAGCAAGCATCTACAATCATCAGACATATCACATTTGAACCATTTCTTCTAAAAAAGGACAAATCTCACTAACACTTGAAGGTAATGGATAGTTCAAACCCATTTACCTGTGTCCTTGTTTCGATAAGTTCCAAAAGATCCTGCCAGAGCTCGTTTAGACCATCTTTCCTTTCAGCAATGGTCGCAGAATCAGAGTGACCTGCACTGATAAGCTGGTCGGCTATACCATTCACAGCAGCCACTCTCTCATTTCCAATAGCTTCTGTATCTCTTGCAAACTCCTTGAACCTCTCCCATAATAACTAGAAATCAAGATAACAGAATCAGCCGTACCAAAATATAAGAGATTCATAATCTTTTAGCTAACAGTACATTTTCACACACACACTCTTCTTTACATCACGTCCAGCAAATATTTGTTACAACTTCCAACATTAGTTGCAGTATTACATCCCATAGGAAGTCACAAATACAATAGAAACATTAATAAGTAGCTTCAAATACACTCTAAATGGTAGAAATACATAAATTCAGCTGAAATAAAGCAAATACAAGCTAAGTCCAAAACTGCTTACTGTGCATTGGTAGATGTCAACCCAGCTCCCACAATCACCGAAGTTAAAATGTTAAAAAAGTCAATATACTGTACTCAAAAGAAATGGTGAAAGTTGCCACTGATGATGCATCTGTTATCCACTGAGGATATACACATCTCTCAACAACACGTGAACCAATCAGTTGTGCTTCCAATAGAGACAATATGCAAAAAGTCAGGGGAAGCAGACATATCAGCGCTTTGAAATTATGGACAGATGGAAAATTACAGAGGAAAAGAATGAACAGACACTGTAATGGAAAATCATGAAGAGGCGAGACAGGAAACACAGAAGACCAACAAGTCAGCCGTATTGTATTTCAAGGAATTGCTAAGAAGGGGAAAACATTACTCCAAGGTCAGAAGTGAGAGGAAGAAAAAGGGGAAGGAGGGGAAATTAGCAAGTGACAAGGTGACAGAAGAGGGAGAAGAAAGAACATATGATTGGTTACAGCAAATCGACAGAGAAAAAAGATGGCAGCAAGGAACTAGCAAGTAACAAAGGGGCAATTTCAAAGTGGAAATAAATGGAGTGAACAAGATGTGGGGTTTGACCAGACAGAATGGGAGGACAGAGAAACAGGTGTTACATATGAGGGTAGATTGGAATGGGAGAAGGGTAACCAGAAAAAGCCAGCACGAATTTGGAAAGATATTAACTTAAATAAGTGGATACCGGATACTGAACACGTGTCAATATATAAGCTGAAAAAGAGAAAGAGGAAAATGGTGATCTGCACCATGTCATAAGGAAGAGAAAGTGATTAAGTGTAATGTGTTCCGGGTTGCTAAGAGGGAGGGAAAGAAAAGTACATGTCAAATGTAGAGAACCTCAGAGGGCTGTCCAGTGACAGAAGGTCCAGGAAGCTCAAGTTCATGGGCGGCCCAAGATGTATATGCTCCAGTATTCAATTCATTCATTCATAATGAATAGCAGGGAAGGAACAGGATGTTCATTTTCACAATAAATAGCAACGATAGTTTGCTTCTAACATGGTCCACGTGGTGAACATATGTACAGTTTCAATATTGTCTACAAGACATGTCTGGAGCTTGGTGCAGATATTGGCAGCAAATGGCTCTGCAACTATTGAGGTTACCTGCACTACTTCTGGAGCAACTTTAGCAGGTTCCCTCAGCACTCGTTTAATCACACTCAGTGCTGAACTTAACACTAATTTTTGCAGGATGTAAAGTAAAGAATATCCAAACTATGTCCAGTTGTTTCTGAATCCACACGCATAAATACCTACCGTGACATGATCGTAATCTTGTCCCAGTTCATTTGATCCCACAACAACTTCTCTTTCCTCCATCCACTGCTCAAGGTCATCAACTTCTCTCTTAAACATAAAGAGCTGCAATGCTTCATCCAATTTGGCTCTCCTTTCTCCAGCAAGATCCTTCAGTCCAGCGTACAGTTTGTCCACCTGGGATTGCTTAACTGCTATTTGGTCACTGGAAGATAAAGCAATTATTATAGAAAAACCCAGCTACATTTTCTATCGCAAAAAATGCTGGAGGCAACTTATGTGTTCTTTACCAAAATTAATTAGTCTGCACTTTCATACACACAAATAAATAGGAGCCGCTGAACCACATGATAGGCCTGCAATAGCTAGAAGATATTAAGAATGAGAGAACTGGTAGATAAAGGTTGAATCAGATTGAAAAATTCGATACCATTGCTAGGATTTGAACCACAGATGAATGGATTTCCATGCTGTTGCTCTAACTGAGCTACTATGACAACATGCCAGTATGAGATTAAACTCTCCAAATGGATCACCTTTTTCCTGGTAAACCACAAGACATTCTCAAATTCATTTTGAGATGACTTACCCTAATGGCAACTTACAATCTTCTGGCAGGATTGAAGTCAATCCCTCTCTAGCCACTGATTTTTTTTTTAAATCCTCTCCTTCCTTTCCCCCCATGTAGCACTCAATTTACAGATGTGCAACTCAGACTCTTCTCATTTTCGATTACTCATTCACTCACTAACAAACTCAGGCCTCTCCTGCACAGTGTAAAAACTCTGTCACTAAAACAGCAAAATGTAACCAAATCGAACACAGCAACAACAAGGGGCCAGTGATCAGCTTCTTTTTACATCTGAACAAGACTTTACATAAGATTTACTGAAGCCGGAAAGAGGAAGGGATTTTGGAAATGTTTACCCACATCCTGATTGGAGTTCTAGACAGTTCAACAATCAGGAGCCTCTCCCTCTTCAGCCATCTTAGCTCAAGCCAGCAGTAGAGAAACATCCTGGCCAGGTCTGGACAAGCAGGCAGGGGCACCCACCAGTATCTTTTTAGCAAGTCTCCAAGGTAACTTCAATTTGTTGAGTATCAATTTTCACAGGAAAGATAATCCATATGTGAAGGAAGTAGACAAACATATGAAAAGGTTGAGTGCTTTAAATATCTGGATTCATTAATAACAGAACAAAATGAGATCAAGATAGAAATTAACAGATAAGCCAAAAAAGCACCCGAAGACTTGGGAAAGAAAAATACTTCTAAGAATTTATGATCCAGGATTTAAAAAGGACATCTGGAGAAGCCGAACAAACTTACTCCTGACATAATAGCATCAATAACTTCAAAAAGATTGAGATGGCTAGGTCATGCGCAAACAATGAGCCAAGATAGAGCAGTGAAGAAGATTCTACAGGGAAAGATTAGAGCTACATAGTATGGAGAGAGGAAAGCCCAGAGTTAGATGGAGTGATGTAAAAAATTATTTAAGATAGCTGGGAGTACAAAGGTTTTGAATCGAGATATATGGGCATCTATAGTAAAGGAAGGCGAGGCTAAACTCAAAGGGCCATAGTGCTACAGGATGATCATCATTTTTCAGAACCAACCTGTTCCTAAAATACTTCACTTCTGAATTTGTAGCCAAACACTTGTGTCACAGCGACAGTGAAGCCACAGAGGAGCTGAATTAAGACTGCACAATTCAAAATCATGATGGAATTTGAATCATAGACCATATCAATACTTCTCCACCGAGCTACTACGGCTCGTCTGAAAACTGTTTGTCCTATCTCCCACTACAAGTGGCCAGGATTTGAACAGTAATTTGTTCATAGATCACAACAGATTGCAAGATGCTACTCTCAGCTAGTAACATAATTCTGTACCAAATTGAGTTATTGAGAGAGAAAGCTGTTAAAAAGTAATGTGTATCTACCAATAATAATGTTTAATAATTATCTGAATAAAACTGAGCTACATCAGGAACATTAGCATATTATATTTTTTCACTCTGAACAGTATGCCAACCTGTCTGGATGATGTTCACTTGTTAACTGCCTTGCTGTTTCACCAAGTTGCCTGATAGTTTCAGCATAGTCTTCCACAGCCAGTTCAAGGGTCTCATGCTTTTTCATTAGATTCTGTGCTGATATTTCATCTTTGCCACGATCCTCCACCATCATGTATAGTTCTTGTTCACTCATCCATGCTTCCGCTTCACTCGCATCAAAGAAGTACTGAAAGCAGAAATGTTCCACATTAGCAATAAAAGGAAGAAAAATTGGGGCAAAATACTTCATTGCTTTGATTAAATTAGGAAGTAAAAAATGTACAATATTTGTGATATATGCCAAGTGATGGTAATAAAATCTATTTCACACATAAAGCTGAGATTTACTTATATATTGTTGGATGGGCTAAATACTCATCTTAATAAAATACATATGTACATCTTGGTGCTAGATGAACACACTACATCAATTTTAACAGAAAATAAACTAAATGAAGTTGGTGCCAGTTTAGAGTGATCGGCTCAAAAATGGTAAACAAACTAACTCAACAAATTAATATGAACACAGTCAATAGTGAGTGTCAAAAAAAAAAAAAACATGCTATTGTGTTTCACATAATGGTCAATAAATTGAAAGCTTTGGGTTTGTGTCAGACAAACATTCTAGATCAGTTTTAATGGAAGATAAACTACATGAATTATTATTTATTTATGCCAACAGTAAGTTTGTTGGCATAAATAAATAATAATTACCATCTGAAGGTTATTTAATCCTGGGACATAAAGTACTTGCAATAGTATCACCATTGAGGTAATTGTCTCTGATGTGAGACTGCCTTTGTGGTTTACCAGGAAAAATACGAACTGGTTTGAGAATTCAATGTCATTCTGGCAGGTTGTCACAGGAGCTTAATGGTTAGAGCACCCGTCTGGTAAGCGGAGGGTCTGTGGTTCAAATCCCGGCTGTGGCATTGAATTTTTAAGTTCCAGTTCTACCTCTCAAACTAGATGAAATCGGTGACAGTTTAGAGTGAACGCCTCTGAAAATTGTAAACAAACTAGCTCAAAAAATTAATGTGGACACAGTCGATATTGGGCTTCACGAAATGTTTGTCTAACATCGAACTTAAACCTTCAAATTTATTAATGATGGCATCAAATGCCTCACTATTACTTTAAAATTGAAAAGTGATATGTGATAAGAGCTAGAGAACAACAGAACCCATTTTATTAAATTGAACAATGAAACATATACTGCCTGTTTAGGAGGTAAGGGTTTTAGTGCCCCTCTGCTGGCACCATTTCACCAGCGACTATCGGATCTCAGTACACTTTTTGAACCAAGTTCTAAAACAGCAGATTCATTCTTTAAGAAAGAAATCACACATGGTGTGGAACTTAATACTGCAATACTATTATAGCTTTCAAAATATTTTTAAAAGTGAATAGTATAAGTGAAAAATGAAAGCAAGACAACCCTTTTTTCTAAATGAAGATACAATTTCGAGTTCTTATCCGAGAATATGAAATTCCTCATCAGAAATTCCAATAGCTCACAAGGATGAAGGAACAGGAATGAAAATAATGGACGTACTTGCCTGGAATTCTAGATTTATGTATGTAAAATGAACATTCTTTTACTTTCTGAAGTTGTTTAGCTATAATACGTACACATTTAACTTTTAATCCAAGTTCTCATAGCTAGATTCTGTTTGAAAAGCTACACATAAGTTTAAAAATGAACAAAAAAAGTTGTACATTATTCTTACCTGCTGAGCTTTCTCAGACTGCTGCAGCTTATTGCGCCTGTTCTCCACAGCATCCTTCAGCTGCTGCCACTTAGCAAGTAGTTCCTCAATACGATGTGTAAACTCTGGAGCATCCTCATGACCTTCATCAATGAGTTTCTGTCCATTGTTACATACCAAATGTATTCTTGGTTCGTGGTTATCGATTTCTGTGCGTAGTGACTACAACAGATATATTTTACACATTAGATACACATTAGCATCCACTAATAGATATGCTTGGTGGAAGGGGTATAGATATGATCATCTGAACCACAGAGAAGATCTTGGTAAACGTAGTTAAAAAGTCTGAGCACACTTTAGCTACAACTTTTATAGATTAGTAAAATGTTGTTGTTTTCTAGTGCCTTGCATCTGGCAATGAAGCCATTAGCATTCGTGCTTTCCAATACTTTTGAACTGTAGTTTCTTCTGATCTTAATGCTCCACAGGTCTTCAAGTGGTCTTCGTTCATTTCTGCTGGATCGTTACACAGGACACATATTGGTGAGGCTGAGATACCTATTCTGTAGAGATGACTTGCTAAGCAGTCGTGATTTGCCAATAGTCGGAAGGCTGCAGATTAGTAAAATAATACTTTCAAATCCACAAAAATTTGGCGGTAGCCTGTTTTTCCTTGTTAGATGGAGGATAAAGGTGCAGCTATCAGATACAAATAGGTTCATTTACACATTCAGTGACAACAAAGCCTTTTTCTATGCACCATCACACCATCACACCATCACATACTCATCGCCATTGTGTAATGGTCACACCTTAATTTATAGACAAGATTCAGGAACTCAATACACAGATTATTCAGTGAAATGCTAAATACTCCAGGTGTTCATTATCTAGAAATATTGAAAATTAATATGCTGCCACTGTAACCTTAAGCAGGCATAATGAAGTTTGATTTGCCTCCATCAAACCGTTTAGGCAAGTTCATCAGCCCACCTCTAGATCAAACATCAACAAGAACCAGTCAGTTAATTCTGATAATGGAAGCTAGCTAAGCTCTTGAAACCAGTCAAAACTAATTACATGTAAGTGATGTTAAGTGTTTCAATCCAACTCAGTTTTCATTATAATTTAGGTTAGTTCTATTGATTCACTGGAGAGAACAGAGGGTCGGTGTGCAGCATATGCCGATGCTCGGCACTGAGGCACCATTCCTATTCCTATTCCTAAAGCCATTGATGTTTCATTAAGGACAAGATAGGATAGATTGATTCCATCAGCTTGTCAAGATGTTGGCTGCTCATCAATGAATCTGATTAGTTCAAGCACCTTAAGTGTGAGAATTAACAGACGTGACTAGCAAATGGAGTGGATATACCAAGTCAATATTTTATTCCTCAGTTGTCTACAGCCACTAGTTTCTACAGTTATTCGAACAAGTGCTTATTTAATGAAACACCAATGTAGGGCAATACAGAAATTATATGGCAGGTTTTAACTAAGAGTGATTGCATCCGCACACCAGAATGGTAACTGACCTGCAGAAAGGGAGTTTTCAGTAAGTAAAAATCTTTAAAATGAAAGTGCAACTGGGATCAATAAACTATTCACGATACTTTTTGTGATCCTTAAATCTGAAAGTTACTAGAAATTCACACCGAGATGCTAACGTATGTCAAAGAGTTGCTACAATATTTCATAGTTACAATCTGATAATATTGATTCCAGTTAAGAACTAAATGCAATTCAACAGTATGAATGCTTCTGGCAATAAAAATTGATTTACTAAGTCACCATTATTTACCTTCCCCCGCTCCTACTCCTCTCCTACGAAAAGCATAATGCAGCTGTGCTTAAATACACTCGGACTGATTCTTCCTCCGGTAACTGTACACTAGCCACCAAAAGTTAACAAGGTCAGTCTTAAATAATTTATTCTTCACATAATAATTGCATTACATGTTTTTACTTAAAAGAAAAAGCATGAAAAATTGATGATTATGTGATGAAACATGGTAACGCTTTAAGGAAATTCAATACAAACGGGAGATTAATTTATTTAAATATTAAATAAGTAACCAAACTGTTATTTTTATAAAAACATTCAATAAATGAAAACAAAAGTTGGTTACAATGTTTAAACCATTGAAAAACTAAGAGCTTAAGAAAGAGATGATAAAAAATGTAGATTAGGTGCTGTTGTGTAATATATTTCTAAGACTTGCCATGATCACTTAGTAGGTAAAGAAGAGTATGGTAAATTAATTTTTTTCTGCTTATGCATTTAAAGATAAAAATTTTGTCATTCATCTCTGTACATGTCTCCTATACACCTTCCAACCCTTCAGTCCATATAATACAGGAAGCAATCACCTACTTCATATCTATTTCTTTAAATTATGAATTGACTTACATTAGCAGCAAACGCTATAAGAGCTATGTTTTAAGAATTTTGTAAGTACTTCTAAGGTAAGAGTATACTGCTATGGCTTTCTTGAATATATTTATGTAGATTAATATAAGCAACAAAAGCAGGATCAGAACATTAGTTATTATTTCTGCAAAGCAAGTAAGACAGCAAATATTCACATACCTGATTTTTTTTCTTGAGCATATGTACATTGAAAAGGCTATTGCCATACTCTGGTGAGGTAGCCTGTGGCATCTTTTCTGCAATCCACAGTTTTTCATCCTCGACATCGCGGCGGAACTAAACAACAAGTACATAGATCCTTAGCTATATATACCATCAATGTACTCTTAATTATTTGCAAGATAGTAAAATACATTGGTTTTTGTACAACTAACCAATTATAGGTATGTACATGGGTTGCATTCTTATGGAAATGCTTCATTCCTGTACACTAAATTATCAAATCCAACCTTTCAGTATTGTGACACCGGCCACGGTATGTATCAAAGATACTCACAGTCGAGCTTCCCCACAGCAATGGGCAAGCAAACACATGACAATCACAGTGGAAGAACCAAAAGGGCTTTTTTCCAGATGATTCAAGATGTGTCCGGCAGCAGGCTTGTTTGAAGAAGTTTAAGAAAGATCTGACTATGTCATCACCGGTATAAAAGCTTGTGGTGCATGTAAGCCAGGCAGTTTTTGAGTCGGTCAGTATGTCAGTGAGTGCAAGACAGCTGTTAAAGATACACCATGTTGAAGTGAAGAGATAAAGTTTTAACAAATTTTAAACTTTATTAAATCTGGCTCAAAATAATTCCATGTGGGAAGGATTATTTACCTGAAGTTATGCAATCTGTCTGCACTTGCAAGGCTGCCACTTTTGGAGTCAAAAGTGAACAGCAAAAATTTTAGAAAGAGCAGTGTTTAAACAGTGGTATAAAAAATACATTGGTTATGATTTCTCTTATTTGACAAAAACATTAAAAGTGAATGAAATCAAGCCTCAAGCATACAAAAACGGCACAACTAATGGCAATACAAATTCTAAGAGTTCTGTAAACTCAAAATCGATATAATTTACAATGATGAGTGCAATGCAATTTTTCAAAGAGTAAAATTTGTGACACTATCGATGTGGGGAAAAAAGTGCTGCTAGAGGTGTGTTACACTTAACCAATGCTAGAAGGAACAAAAGCCAACGTATTCCTAAAATAAAAAATCCAGGTAAGAGATGTGAGAAAATGGTAATGGAAATGGTTACAAATGGTATATCAGTGATCATGATTTCACTTACCTGGAATGCTTCTTTTTTCTTTTCAAGCTGTCTCTGTCTATCCAGCAATGGAGCTTTAAGCTGCTCAAACCTCTTCTCCACCAGTTGTTTCTTCACCTGGATTTCATCCATTTTCTCTGGAGCTGTTCGTTGCAGATATTCAGCCTGAGTTTCCAGCTCTGAAACTTGTTTTGCTTTTACAGCCATCTGAGTTTCTATCATCTGAAATAATATACATTCAACAAATCAGAAAACTATAATTATAGCTTCTCTTTAACAATATATATCTGTACTTTGATACTGTATAAATATTGCATCTATCTTGATTTAAGGGGTTTTAAAATGGTAACAGCTAGGGACCCTTGATTTCTGCAAAAGGTTTTGGCACAATGAAAGGTATTCAATACTAACAGTATATTCACATATGTACAAACATTTGCAAATGTTTGCATTTTACATTCACAATTTTCTTGCAAAAGGTGACCTAAATTTGTGATGAAACCTGTATAAAAATTGGTCATTAAAATGTGTAAGAATAAATGTTTGAGATCATTTGTTTACAGTTCATTTGTTTTAGTATCTGTGTACAATTACTAGAATGTATAGAAAAATTTTCCAGACTCAAGTGTCAGTTTTGCAGTAGTACAGAGATGCTCAACATCATGAGAGTATCAAAGAAAGTTTCAAAAGTGTTTAATACCAAACTTGTTATAAAAGTTGGTTTGAAATAATGTTTTATGAATTTGTGATAAAGAGTTAATTTTGAATTTAAATTTATTTATAATTTTCCAGAATGCGTTTCAGAGGCTAACTTTCCTCCATTATCAACTGGATAATGTCTGGTTGAAGGAAAGTTAGCCTCCGAAACGCGTTCTGGAAAAATGTAAATGTAAGTGTTGTTTAGTGTTATTGACTCACCTTTTAGATTAAATTGATTATAACAACACCGTTTTCAAACTTCTAAGAAAGGAAGATAATTGAATTTAAATGTTTATTTAGCCTCTTTTTGCATACCGTAAGACCCTGAGGTCTTACAAGAATGTATCACATTGCTGCAAATGTGTAAGCATGTCAGTAATAATATGTTGTTAGCTAATGCTGGATTTCTGACAATGAAGTCATTAATCCTCTTGCTCTCAAATATAAAGAGAGCAATAGCAGTAATAGTAACCACTTTTTAAAGAGCACCATATTTTTATGTTTTGGCGGTCACATCGCTCTCAAACAACCCCCAGAATGTCTGGAGGACCACACCTGTCGTTGGTTTACAGGTCTCACTGACCTGACCGGGAGAATTATCAAAATAAATTCACCGACCATATCCTCTGATTACCAATCAGAGGACGTATTACATGCCATGACAGGTCAGCATGTTAGGGGTTAAGATTTTATAGAGGAATTAGAGAAATGGAGAGGTTGGAAAAATGAAAACTCCCTAGCTCTCAGGAACCCTAATAGCATCGGGGTCGGAAGAGAACAAGAGATGACCAAGGTAAGGTCAGATGGAAAAGTTACAGTGAGGAGCAAAACACCAGTAAGTGGAAGTGATGTTCTGCTCAGCTTGGGTACCTTGTGGTTGCCATTCACATATCCCCTAGACGGAGACCCCTGAGTCAGTCAGTCAGTAATAATATTGAGATGGTTATTATATATGACCCCAGAGATGATCAAACCAAACATGAATTTGACTTTGTTTATACACATATTTGACTGTATTTTGAATGTAAGTAGCTTTGTTTCCTTGGCATGCCCAAAATTATTAGAATATGCAAAATATGACATCACAAGACAGCACAAGAAAGCATATCTGAGCGAGACAATATACGAACACATTCCCATAGCGACATGGTAACTCAATTCCTTCTTGAATTGATGGTTCCAAAAGAGACAGACATTTTTCTTAGCAAGGATTTGAGAAATAATATAAGTAATTTTATCTTCTCAGACTGAAGCGTCTGTATAGGAATGACATTTGTTATACTTCAAGAAATTGAAATATATTGTATTATATAGCACAATACTCTTTAATCAACACAATACAAGAAGTTAGGTGCTGTGTCTAGCGAGATTCCACTAAACTATACGATATATAATTTCAGACATGCCAAAACATATGAAGCAGGAAAGAAAAGTATTGATGTTGTGTTAATTTACAATGTTGCGAATAAATATTTCAACAAGCATAAAAATGGAGTCCAATAATATGCCTTGCCCTGTATTATGCTCAGAGATAGTACAGGAGTCTTCATAACTACAACTACATAGTAACACTTCATAGTAAAAAATGCACCAATATTTTTGCTCTTTTATAGTGTGATTGCTGCCAAAGTGATGAAATACAATGGCTATGGGATCTGGTGAGTAAAGCTGTGTCATTTATGAAGAATTGGTAGGTTGAAATGGAGCACTAAAGCTGATTAATGTTCAGCCATGGCACCACCCTAAAAATCATATAAATAGTCAAAATTCAACTGCCAGCCTTTTCCCACTATGAATAAAAAGCTAGTTTAAATGTCAATTCAACATAAAGCAACTTGAAGTGTTATAATTCTTTTGATTATACAATTTTGACAATATTTTCTACACTTTTCATATGTTCTACTACAATCTTCAGAGAAATCTCATCCCACCAAACATTGACTGGACCCATTCATTAACTCAGTAGTTGGTCTTATCACCAATGGCAGGATAACAATGATGGGACAACAGGACCTACAGCTTTTACTATGGAATCTCTATCACGCTGGACTACAGGGATATTTTACATGAGCTAATCAAAAAAGGAGGCCTTTGGTGGTGATCTTACAAATTCCAACCCAGCAGCTGGGAATCAAACTATGGACCCTCCATATGACAGCCATAAAGGAAACCACAAACTCCAGTGTCCCTGACAAAAATGTAGAATATACTTCTCACTTTGCAAGATTACACATTAACAGAAAACGTAATCACCAAAGAATTACCAAACATTACCTGCTGTTTCTGCATCAGAATGTTGACAGAGGCAAGATCACTGCCGGTATCTTCCGACTCAATCTGCTTCTCCAGCTCGTTCATCCATGTGTCAATGTCATCACAAGTCTGGTGAAGCAGGACCTCACGATTAGCATCAAACAGCCGCTCACCCTTATCTTTAGTTGTTCTTTCAAGATCATCAAAATGCTGTTCAAGCTCTGAAATTTTTGGTTCAATTAGCTCAGCTAGCTCGGGCTTCTCCTTAACCAACTCTTCTGCAGCCTGCAAATATATCAATGATGTTGTTAGTATCTCTTTTTCTCAAACTGAAGCCTTAATACAGGTACTCTTAATTGCAACACATATCTCACCTGCTGAATGCGGAAGAGCCTGTCCTTATTGGACGCAATCTCTGCCTCAAAGGCCTGGTGCCGAGTCCATTTGCTATGCACTGTTTTGGCACTGCGATACGTTTCATCTTGTGCTGTGATATGCTTCTCCTGCACCCATTCACTCAGTTCCTCACAGTCCTGTAATCACATTTATTCATTATGAATTAATCGGTCCAGCCAACAGTAACATATTGCACAAACCTGCCTTTGAACAAATCTATTAAAGAATTATTTATTTTATCTAGTTTATAGCACTGAATGGTAAAGTTACTAAATTAAATATAAAGCAGATACTGCTAAGTGCTAAGAATTTGTTTTCGTTATGGATTCCTCTAGAAACATTTTCCAAAATGAAGAATTTTAACATGTTATGCATTTATGAAGTCATTTTTCTGGTGAAAATAAATGGAACAGGAGAGCAAAGACAAGTACATATTCTGACTACTAAAATCGAAGTTAGAATGACTGGGTAAGGTAAAAGTAAAATCTTTATAATAAAACTCCACATGTAAATTAGAGTTTAATGAAAAACTAATAAGGAAGAATTTAATAAGAAATATAAAAACATTATCATACTGAGGTAATTAATGGTTTTAATACAGATTTTGCACATAGAAAAACACAGAAATTTAAATATCAAAAGGCTGTTGAAGTTTCTACCTCTCAAGAGAGAAAAAGGATTGCAATTTTAAAAAGATTACTTATCAATAAAAGGTTTACAAAAATTATATTTCCAAATTTTTCTAAAAAGGATAACATTCCAAATTATAAAAATCCTCAATAAAGGAACATTTTACAAATATTAAACGTAAACAGATTGATGAATCAGCTGTGGCAGATCATTTTTGGTCATTTAATCATGAAATAAATCCAGAGGTTAAATTATTAAAACAATTATATGGACCCATAGATTTAATAGTTTGGGAAAGATATTCATTTTGAAAGGTAAGGACCGCAAAATGAATTTTGGAACACCGCCAATTGATTCCATTAAATTGTTTTGTTTTCAGCAGCTGGTAACGTAGAAATATTAATATAGTGTCCGTAACGATGGTGACCAGTGTAAACAAGAGTAGCACTAAGGATGTGATAGAACTATACTTTACACTTAATTTCAAGACCTTGCAGCAAATACTAATATAAGTGAAGCTCATAGTCTCCACATTTGTTATACCTGTAGATCAGTATACATTCTTATTTTAACAGCAGCTTCATCCAATCCGGCCTTAGAGTGGGTACGGATATCAACATTATGCCGCAGCACAACTCTTGGAGTGAATTGTAATTCAACTGTCAAAGCACTTAAACACACATGTGCATGCATGCAATCATTATGGTGTGTTCAGATCAGAGTAGTGTGCAGAAAAATAAATGCAGCAACCCTCTAAAAGTGATGAAAAGGCAATTGCATTAAAGGTGTTTAACTAAAATCTGAAATAAGAACAAATTGGAAACTATGTATTTCAACTTAAGATGAAGTGTTAAGACATCTTTCAATGTAAACAAACTGATATCAGATGGCATATAACACTGTTGAAGTAAAACGAACAGAAACTGTAAAACCCCGAAAAAGAAAAGGGAAAAGCCATTTAGCGTTTTAGGGAAACAGATGATTTTGTTAAAAGTTCCATTTGCTTTAAAGTGCATAGATTCTTTTTAAACAATGAGCTGCCAGCCACTGATAAGGTGCTTTCTTTAGTGAGCAGTGACCCAGATCTGTTCTATATCCAAACCCTGAATTGCACATTGTGCCTCTATCTGACAATTCCGGTTAACATAAGTTTTTACTCAGAAAATTACATTTGATAAAGTGTCTTCATTTTCTGAACTAGTTAATTTATTTTATTTAATATGAGCCAAGTACAATTCCAACCCTGAAAGATGTCATGGTTACGATAACCCTGAGTAAGCTGTATACAGCTAGCACAGGGAACGGCAACATGTGTACTGGCAGAATGACACAATCAGCTATGTTTATGTGACAACCCACTCCAAGCGTGGAAGGATTATACATATTATATATGTGTAGTATTATTATTAAAATTAAACGTAATAAAGGTTTATAATAAACTTTTAGGTTATAACATTGTACTATAGAAATTAACAAGCTGTATGAAAGAAAAGAAAAATAAGATTCTAAAACCTAATCCTCAAATGTCTACACTCACCTGAAGGAATTGGTGAAGCTGCAATTGATCTTTCAATTTCTCCATTTGCTGAAGGGCTCTGTCACGGTTAGCATTGCGACGTTCATTGATGCTTTCTGCCTTCTTATGCACTTTATCAGCTATAAAATAAAAAGGAATGTTAATGTAAATATTAACAATATGAAGAAATTCGGAGATAATTCCTTCTTTATTTATGAAAAAATCCTTCCAATATGACATGCTTAGACAATGATGTAATTTCTCAAGAATTTCCTTCCCTTGTAAATAACTTGTGTTTCTTGTATGAACCTTTCAAAACAATACCTTACCCTCCAAAATAAAAATGTTGTAGCTACCCTAATTTTAGTTTCCTACTTGGGAAGTTACAGCAAAGTACTTATGTACAGCTTACAGAAAATTCCAGAAAATATTAAAAAACTACAACATAATGTTTTTATAAGAAAAAGCAATTTAAATATTGGATCACTGATCAAAGATCATAAAGATGAATGTATCACAAAGTCAGCTTTGCAATTTATACCACAAAGTTGTTTCTTCTTAGTCATAAACAGAAATTCCACTCGGTTATTGTCATTTAAATCAGAACCACTGATTTGGAAGAACATTTTTTAATTTAAACCAAAAAGGTAAGTCGATTAATAACACTACACAACACTTACTTATAATTTACCAATGTTTCGGTAAATTATGTGTTGTGTAGTGTTATTAATCTACTCACCTTTTCGGTTTAAGTTGACCATTGCAACACTGTTTTCAAACTTCCAAGAAACAATACAGTAAAATTTTTTAAGTTAGAAAAATACAGTGCATTAAGAATTTTGAAATAAATACTGTCCAATAATTCTGTGAATATTGTTTGGGTTCTTGTATACTAATACTGGAAACAATGCTTCTTCTATATAATAATCAGTCGAGGAAAGAACAATGGGCTCCTGCGAATAATTCATGAAACATATCTCATGTTTACCATTTAAAAAAGAATGCAATCTCAATTTTTTTTAACTGAACACAAATGATTTACTTTTAATTCATCATTTATTCTCCCTGGCAGTGTTTGTTAAAATACTGGTTCAATTGAGTTGTAGAAGTATTTGAGTCAACCTATAGATAGTTTAGTTATCTGAAGAATCGAGAAGCTGTTGAAATATGTTCAGATAAAAAAATAAGTGGAACAAAGTGTCTATAGGTCAACTCAAATACTTCTACAAATCATTTGAAAAATTTTACTGTTTATGTCACTTTGAGAATATTAAGTGGAATACTGGATCAATACCTGCAAAGTGGCCCTCGTCACAAAGACGACCAGCAAACTGTACAACATTGTTGATTTTATCATCATTAGCTTCCATGGTTGTGAGGAAAGCCTCATGGCGTTTGATCAGGTTCTCTGCCTGCTCCAGATTGATCTGTATAAAGATAAATTTCATTAAGTACCTTTCATACCTTATGCAAAGCTACAGTAATATACCTCATGCGAGCAGAACATTCAACTTACAGGTGTTTCATCCTTGCTGAGAACATGTTCTTGTTGTGAGAGTAAAACTTCTGCCTGCTTGGCATCCCTGTTGAACATCTGGAGGTTCAGGGACTGAGACAACAACTGCTGTCTGTTCTCCCACATTTGGTGAAGCTCTTCCCAACCATCCTTTAGAGCCTTCAGTCGTTCCCGAAGGAACATGTACTGTGGATCATCCTGTGTAGATGGCTCCTGAAAATACCACATTGCTTTGTGACATATGCACTTCAAAATGTCAACCTGACATGCTGAAAGGTCATTTTTTTGAAGAGGGACCTACATCCTTTTTTATTGTTCTACACTTGGTAGTCTGTTCAATGGGTTCATAGGAATTAAAAAGAAAATATCCAAAAATAAGACAATATCAAATTCATGAACATCTAAAAATGTAATTGTTAATGTTGAAATGAACTAAGTCCATTTTTTAAAATTTTGAGATAATCGTAAACAACTTCTGTGTGTGAATACATTCAACATCGAATGACAAGATTGACAACCACAAAAAAAAAGAAATAGGGGGTCGGGGCAAAGAATGCATATAACTAATTTTGAACACCAACAAATGCAACTTGCTTTCTGCATTACAAATGAATAAATAGGTCAAATTGCTTTCAACAACTAATGATTCAACTGTATGTTATCTAATCAACAATTGACAAACAGTCAACAGTGGAAAGGCATAACAGAGGATCAATTGTTATCCAGATTACATGAGAATAGTGTACAGAAAACAGGAGTTTAAAATAATATTAATGAAGCATTTTCTAAAACTAGATGATTTCCACTACATTAGGGCCAATAAGATTCAATTATCAGTTACTTTAAGCTGAGTAAAATCAAGAACACACATGCGTGCCTAAAACTGAACAATTTAAAACACATTCACAGCCCATCTGGTATCGATTTTCTTGAATAATTCAGGACTACTCAGATAACAGATCATTTACTTTACTGATGTGCAGATAATTCATGGTCTGTTTTACGTTTCTTTAATGACTAAAAGTAAATAAATAACTAAGTTATCTACAGGAAGTTCACCTACTAGCATTATGAAATTTAAGTAGGACTCCCACACAGATGTACGGCAGTGCTTAACTATTATTTGCATGTAATTTATTAGGAAAAGTATGGAAATTAATCATAAAATCTATGAAACACATTATGGAGCAAGCAAAGAGGAAAGCTAAATCTAAGATTACCTAGAATTTGTTGCTCATTACAGCATTGACTGATCGCAAAGACAATTCTATGCAGGCACTTCAAGAATGTTAATTAATTGCAAACTACATTGGAGTATAGACAAATGAATTAGTTGTACAAGATTAGTTTATAAACTTCTCCAGTGTTCAGGAACATATTTCGTCAAGGCATATGGCCTTACTAAGATCTGCACAAGTGACATGCCAATTGATGGTGGGGGAAACTTCTCAGTTTCTTTCCTTGATATAAACAAGATTGATAATGTGAGGGAGCACTGTACTTAATTATGTACTGTTCCTGATGTTTACAGAAGTTGGAGAGATACTAACCTGACACCCCTATGGTCTTACAAATACATAAGTGAACTCACCCATAAATCACTGCACAGCTATCGCCTATTTGCCACATCTAAAAAATACCTCTGTATTTCAATATGTTATACAACAGCTGCAATTAACACCATAAGTGTTAACAAACAGAATGTCACCAAAAGTAACCAGAAATATGCCAGTTTCTTTTGGTGAATTCCAATAACTTGCATTTCTGCTGCTCTTTATCAACAGATGCCTAGCATTGAAAGGGGGCTCTGTATTTTGGTTTATAGCTGGTAACTAGGTTATGGTACTTTCTCCCCATTTCTGCAACATCAATAAGCATTTGAAAGCATTAGAAAACCAAAATGAGCAATTTCATTTTTGTTTTAAATACTTACTGCAGTAATGCGTTCTCCATACTCCATCATCTTTGTATAATCATCCGTGTAATTATCAATTTCTTCTCGGATGCTCTGGTGCTGATTAAGAAGTTTCTCAGCTTCAGCCAAAGAGGCAGGAGTATCCTCTGATGCAACGTCTGTCTGGGTCTTTGTCAGCCATGCCTGGAAATGATCCAGGTCTCGCAGGAAGCGATGAAGATCTCCAGCTTCCTCCAGTTTTGAATCCCTCTCCTTGAGCTGTGATAGAAACAAATTTATTATTTAAAATATTACAAGGATTTATTTGTAAATAAATGCAAGCAGCCAACTTTATAGTTCTTACCATTTGTGTAAGCTGCTCCCAGATTTGTTGGATTTGCATAATTCTTTCTCGGATAACAGCAGCATCTTCAGGATGTTCTGTGCCAATGGAATCTGCTTCCTGTTCCAGTGAATCAAGCTTGGCCTGAATAGCTGCCAAATCTCGCTCCATTCCAGACAGGCGACGCTGTAACCAATTGATATAGGCTCAATTTTACAATCACATACCTAATGCCTTTCAAGAATCCATACAGAACTAAAATAGAAAAGTGGATTAATTAATATAATAATAATATGATACAATAATTAATTTAATAATAATTAATATATGCATAATCTGATTATACATGTGCACAATAACTATGACAGTTTTATAGAAAATCAACACCAATGATCATAACACAAGGGGAAAAAGAGAAATTAAATACCCAGCTCATAGGCTTGCACTGTTCGGTAAAAGTACACAATACATAGGGTGTAAAATATATAATAAATTGCCACAAGGGATTAGGAAAATCCTAAATCCAAATCTTTTTAAAAACACAGTCAAAAGGTAATTATTATTATTTATTTATGCCAACAAACTTACTGTTGGTGTTTTTAAACACACAAGCCGTGTGTGGGCAAAGTTTGAGAGGTAGAACTGGAACTTAAAAATTCAATGCCACAACTGGGATTTGAACCACAGACCTTCCGCTTACCATCTGAAGGTTATTTAATCCTGGGATATAAAGTACTTACAATAGTAAGTCACCATTGGGGTAATTTGTCTCTGATGTGAGACTGCCTTTGTGGTTTACCAGGAGAAATACGAACTGGTTTGAGAATTTAATGCCATTCTGGCAGTTTGTCACAATAGCTCAGTGGTTAGAGCATCCGCCCGGTAAGCGGAAGGTCTGTGGTTCAAATCCCAGTTGTGGCATTGAATTTTTAAGTTCCAGTTCTACCTCTCACACAGTCAAAAGTTTATTTGCCAACAAGGCATACTACTTGGTCACAGAATACATGGAAGATGTACTGTGACCTTAACTTTAATTGTCTTTAATCTTAGCAAATCTTTAAGTCTCTTCAATATTTATGAAGTGAAAAATATTGGAGAGCAAGAGGATTAATGACTTATTTTAATCCTTATGTTGTAATTATGTGAAAATCTGAAATTCTATACAAAAGATTTTGTAGGGCCACTCAAATTGCTTCAATTTCTCCATCAAAGTTTGTAGTTCCATAACTTAAAGATTTTTAATAAGAAAAGAGGTGATACGTGACTCCAGTCCCTGCTCCATCTCGGTTTCATATCAATGATCCATCAGTATAAATATGGAGCCATTCATGTTCTGGAAATCTAGTATGGATTGTCTCTAATGCCAATAATGTTAGAACACTAGTTTGGAGTATCACTTTTCTTAACTTCTTCTGTCAGGTGTAAGTAATATGTGATGTCTAACGTATGTGTTGGATTGACTTTAGATATGAAGTTTTCCTTTGAATTAGGAAGGTATACATTCTTCTTGATGTCTTGAATTTTGGAAATAAAGCTCTCCTGAGTCTTTAGTGTATGTGTAAAATTTATCTTGTGCCATGTATTGAATGGGAGTTTGATTAACTTTTCGTGTTGAATAAGAGCCGCTTTTTCTATTTCATATTCAATGGGGTATTGGTTGGTTAGTATTTCCATAGCTGCTATTGGTGTGGTTTTGATAGCACCTGTAATTTAGTCTCAGACTTTGGTTTTGAAAGATTTGAATTTTTGTGTGCTTGCTGTTACAAGAACTTAGCTGCAGTAAGTAAATAATGGCTTTATATATACATTGTATGTTGTGTTAAGAGTTGCTCTGGAACATCCCCACTTCATTCCTGTTAGACGTTTTAACAGTGAAAGGCGCCTCTCTGCTCTTTGTATTACATTTTCTATTTGTTTGGTCCATGTAAGTTTGGTATCAAATGTAACTCCTGAATACTTTGTTTCTGGTAATTGTTGACCCTCAAAATTTAGTTTTATTTTTAGTGGTTTTTTTCTTAGTGAAAAGATTTGGTAGTTTGATTTTGTTGTATCAACAGTCATTAAATTTTCTTTGATCCACTTTTGTAGGTTGTTTAAGGATTGTTGCATGGTTTTTTCTAGTTCTGTACTTTTGTTTTTTGGTTTTGAGTCCACATTACTAAGTCATCAGCAAATAGTGCACACTTCACGCCTGATTCTTGTATTTGTTGTGGCAGATCATTAATAAATATATTAAAAAGTGTAGTGCTGAGCACTGCGCCTGGCACAAGAGAATATCACCATGAAAAAGTGAAATTAAAAATGTCCAAGCTTTAGTGATGCAACCTCTGTGGTTGAGAAAATACTGGTCTTTTGTCAACATAGTTACTAAAAAGGCATGACCCAAGTTTTATCATTTTCTCTCTGTTGTTTTCTAGTGCCTTGCTCATTTTCTCTCTTATTTGCTTGAAAAGGTTTCTTTTATGTTTATTTATGGATAATGAAGAGAATAAGTGGCTGGCTCACACGAAAAGTTGCTGTTAAATTTTGAATTATGGAAATAAGAGTGCTGGACCCCTTTTTAATGTATGACAAAGAAATTTTTTAATTATTAAAAAACAACTGTAACAAAATTTGGTTATTCCCTTTTCAATTATACACACTATTCACCAACCTACAATCTAAGTGAACCAAAGCATTGTATAATTTCAGTTAAAACATTTACATAAAAAATTAATGATTAAAACATACTGTAAGTAAGGACAAACTCACCTGCAATGTCATGATGCCTGTAAGATCCATTTCCAAGCTATCTGTAGACTGCAGTATTCTCTTCTTGTCCTCAATCCATGACATTGTCTCTCTGCACTCAATGTGGAACGATTGCACACCATGGGCTGAATTGAGCTCATCTCTCTTTGCTTCAGCCTTTTCTCGCAGTTCAGCCCATTCATGGTTAAGCTGCAAGGATAAAAATATTGCATCAATAGTTATTTCGATGAAACTTTTATACTATTCATATGATTGTGTGTTAAAAGGTGCTAGTTAAAATTACATTTATGTAAAGTGCCCCACTATTATGCCTACAAGCTGTCCTTGTTGGTCTCATTGAATCTCTCTAACTCATACAGACTTTTAAAGATATTTTACTGAGCTCTCTGTATATTCAAAATAAAATGGAATCTACAAATTAGATAGCAAAAAGAATTAATAAAGCATTGAATTTATAAGTTAATGCTTTTTGAAATAATCAAAGGTATATACAGTTGCAATTTCTAAATTTTGGATATGAAGTTGTAGGAGAAATTGTAAGCTCAGTTCATTTAATTTAGGAAAAGCAAGACACCAGAAGAGATGACTCATGCTGGTATTTATATTTATTTTAGGTTCACCAATATTATCAATATTTTGTTATAGAAATGTTACATTTTGTTTTTGTGTAATTTTAATATTGCGTCTGAAACTATTCAGTAAAATAATATGGAGTATGAACGACATTGATTACAAATAGAATTTATAAGGAAAACAAGAAAAATAATTGTTGCTTGGCTCGTAACCAAGGCAAATAGTTCATCTTTTGCCAGAGAGTTATGAACTAAGCGCCGTATAAAAAAAGATTGTGTACTTGTGTAGAATTATCAATAGAAGTGTGTCACAATAAAACAGAAAATGCATTAACTCTTCTAAATAACAAGCGGAAAGAGCAAACAATCCACTGCTGATTGCATGGAGAAGAAATAACGTGAAATATATGTTTCTGGACATAAGTATGCATTAGGGAAAGTAAAAATTAAAATAATTGTGAAAGTGACGCCATTTATGCTTTGAGTCTGAAGCAATTAAAGGAAAAACTTTGTTGCAGAAACAACCTGAATAGTTTCAGATGGTGGTTTCAGGAACATGTTAAACAGTTAATTTATTTAAACAAATTTAATTTTGGTAAAAGCTGGACTTTAATTGGAAAAATCCTAACCCTTGTCATTGTTATTTATCTGTTGCCCATTACATACAAGCCTGTAATACAGATCTAATCGCTCTCACGAGTCCCTTTAATAGAAACAGCCACAAAGTGGTTATAAAAGGTTTTCCCGTTTTTTATAGTCAGTGTATTAAGCAGAAAATGTACGATGCTTTGCTGCATTTGTCTGGTAATAAATAGAAATTTCAGCTAATAAATCTCAAGCAAAAATAAAAATATATGAATTATTTTTATCTCTGGTACTTAAATTGTTTTAGTACAAGTTTATGTAAAGGTGAACGTTTCAGTTTAGAATATAAAATGCTAAACTCATCCCTTATGCTCTGCATAGTTTACAAGTATTACAAGTGTTTTCATAGTAAAAATGAACAAAATCAGCATTAAAGAAACCTAGTCAATGAGCTAGTAAATTCTGATATGGCTATTGAGCTTATAGAAGCTTTAGACAACAAAAAATAGCAACTTTAAAATGTTTAGAAAGCTTAAAACACGTACCTGATTCTGCCGTGCAACAATCTGCTCTGAGTTAGGATGTTCAACATGGAGAAGCTGACGAGCCAGTTGGTTTACTACTGCTACTCGAGATGCATTAGCATTCATTTCCTTCTCAAAACCATCATAACGATGTTTCATTATCTCAACATCCTCGATGTCTTTAGCAGGAACCATAGTCTGGAGCATTCGATCCTGTGGGCAAACAAATCATAAATGCATATCTTTATCACTTCGGTATCAAACATAAAATTACCATAAACAATTATATTTTGGAATTTCCTCAGTGAAGCACTTAATAGTGTTGATACAAGTTAAATTATAGCCAGCCTACCTCGCTATTAAACCACTACTTTTGTGATAAAAAGTTTTTACGTTTAGTAAGAAAGTTCATAAACTTTTTTGCTAGATGTTCTATTAACCTCTGTATTAAACTGTTCACATAAAGCATACACACAAAGTGTTCACCAATGCACACTCAGAGGTAAAGGTAACTAGGGTTGCATTGATGCGCACACATTCATATGTGATTTTGGTTGGCACCCAGTGAATGCAAAATTTAAAGCTCCCCATCTATCATACACTTAAGAGTACTTTGATAATGCCATCTTAATTTGTTTGTTTGCCAATATATTTACATATATCCACTAATGTACGAAACATAATTTAAATCTAAACAAATGTAGCTGTATTTTAAAAGCTGGATGCTGTGGAAATGAGTTATCTTCAGGGCATAATTGGGTCAAGCAAATAAAAAAGGGCGATAATTATTATATTCCTAACAAATATTCAATTTTCCGCTAATTCAACTTTATTGTTATAAATTTGTCATAACATTACAAATTATCTTCACTCGTTTACAAATATTGATTCTTTCAGGTACCAAAGCTATTCAAGATCTTCATGGTTTTTGTATAAGTTAAATTCGCATTTCTGTCATAAATATCTTCAAATATTTACGAGATAATCCCATGTTATAAATATCTACGTGCAGTATTCTATTAGATATTCTTCAGCAAATACAATTCATCATTAGATTGCTGACAAAATCTCTTTACATTCAGCAGCAGGAATATGTGTCCGTTTTGATCGACATACATATCATTAGTACCCTATTGGGGTAATTGTTTATTTCTCCTTGTTACGGACATAGCAAGTGCTGCTTATTGACTACCTGTCATTAACATATCGATCATAAGGTGTTATGATCAACCTTGGGAATATTTTCTTTGATTTGAATAGCCTTGTGACATAAGCTGAGAAATATAACTGATATTTACATTACATATGAGATTTACAGATATTATGTGGAAACAGCTTGGCATATTAAATACTGATGTATATCTTTCCTTAATTAATTTTGACTTACAATTTCTGCCAAACAAACACCAAAATTATAAAACTTAAATGACCGTCACTAAGCTATCTTCATCCAATATCACAGAGAAACATAACCAAGTACATTTTGCTACCATCACCCTAGGTGCACTAACTATGGAACAGAAAATTTTGCAGATATTGTAATTTCAGCATCAGTTCAGCCGGATGCATCAAAAGCCTCTCTGTGCATTAATAAAACAAGAAAAGTAAGTTCTGGGCATAATAATTTATTGAAATTTTATCTTTAACAGCAAGTTCTTTTTGTATTCATTTTAAAAAATTATTTAAAATAAGTTACATTTTATCAAAATTGAAATTATTAATTTAAAACCTTGCTATCTGTCACCACCTCCTGTAAATAACCACCACAGTGAAAAGGTGTAAATTCATTAAAATATTTAGTGATCGAGTTTTTCTCCTTAAAATATGTTTCGAAAAAGCCTATGTCTTATTTTCGAGCAGCAATTTGCTTCAAGTAAACATTGGCATATAAAGCAAGAAAGAATAATTTCACTTGTTTTGTATGTGATTTTAGTGAATTTGGGCTATTTACCTTTTCTCCAATCCATTGCTCCACACCATCTGATTCACTCAGCAGTTTGTACAGTGACAAAGCATCAAGTAGACGCTGCTTGCGCAATTTTGCCAAATCTAGTAGCTCCTTGTAGCGATGATCAATGCTTGCCAACCTCTCCACAACCTTTATAAGAGCAATAAGAATTATCAACAAATCTCTACCAATATATTGCATTTATCTACCAACTTTGTTCATCTTAGATCATTAGTTTTTCCTGAATTTTTCAAAACTAGTTTTATGTTAGTTACCTCTGGAGATTGCCTGTCTTGTTCTCCCAATTGCTCTGCCTGTTTGTGTAACGACTCAATGGTAGAGCTGTAATTCTTCAGCTCATCTGTTACATCCTTGTGCTTCTTCAACAGGGACTGTACATTAGCTTCATCACGTCCCACATCTTCGCTTGATACAAGGCGTAAAGTGTCAAGCATCCAGATGTCCACGTCATCGGCATCAGCGAAGAACTGTGAACAGTAATAAGCATCATTACACATTCCATACTATGCAAAAGAGCTTTAGCATTTACATGCCTTCAAATTCCTTACATCCTCTAGGAGAAATCATATTGAGTTATTTATGGACACACTAACTACTACAATTCTCAGTCTCCCATTCTATATTGGGCAATAAAGACCACTTAATTTTGCTCAGAGGACTCCATCAGGCTAGAGGTTCTTTTACAGGCTGTAAATATACAAGGGACCACCTGCTTTACTTCCCTTCCAAAGGAAGCCACACTAAGTATTTTTGTGCCCGAAAAAAATCCATGTTTGAATCTGCAACCTTGGAGCATTTACCCCTAGACCACAGAAGACAACCTAGGTTTTTTATAACATCTTTTTAAGAGACATTAAGAGCCTATATAAGGAAACTAATATTGTCATATCAATCAAGATAGGTAGGAGTAAAACATAACTAGATCTTCAGCTTTCCTTGCTGACGTTTTACCACTAAGCTACCATGACCAATACAAGGCACATTTTCCATGTCACACTGACTTAATTGTCCAAAAAACCTATTTTTAAGCAGGAATAGCACAATAATTAATATTAATGCCCAATAATACTTGTTAATGATTGTAATATGTTGTGCAAGATTATTTTGATTCAGCAATAAAAATCTGAAATTATAAGAATATCTTCACAGAAAAAGTTCCCCGAAAATTCTTAATATGAGAGTTGTCTCAAAAACAATTGATACTTTTTATATAAACAGTAATAAAACATTCAAATATTTTAAAAAGGGTGCATTTTGAAAGCTACATTCAATAATCATTTTTCTTCACAATCTCCTTGAATATTAATACATTTTTGGTAACGTAAGGACAGCTTTTAAATTCAGCATCAAACCCCTATTCCTGCCCAACTGGCTAGCCATTTTTCTACTGTTTGGTTAAGTCATTCTCATTTACAAAGCACTTTCCTCCAAGATGTGGAAAAGGTGGTAGTGATTCAGTGCAAGGTCAGGAGAGTAATATGGATGGGCAAAAACATGCCATCAAAACTTCTCAAAATGAGTCAAGTTCCACAAGCATTATCGTGGAACAAAAACTGTTTTGCTCAATTTTCCCCTCCTTTTGTTTTCAATCACAATTCTGAGATTTCCCACGCCTCCCAATAACGAGCAGTTGTGATCCTGGTCCCATGGGACAGGTAACTGATCAACAATGCTCCTTTGAAATCCCCGAAGATTGTTGCCATGACTTTGCCAGCTGATTCCACAGCTTTTAGCTTTTTTGGCATTGGCCCATCCTTCTCTTTCCACGCCATATGTTTGTCTTTTGAATTTGCTATCTAGTGATGATCCATGTTTAGTACCAAGTCACTATTCAGTCAAATACACCATCTTCAAAAATACTGCAAAAATTATACTGCAGTGTCAATTCTCAGCTCTTTGTGTTGGTCTGAAAGCACATGGGGAACCCGTCTTATGCACAATTTTGATAGACACAGATCTCAGAAATGATGATCAAGTGTTGCATGGCTTATTTGAATATTCAGAGCAAGTTGAAACAGAATTTCATCAAGCATAAGGCGGCTATCAGTGCCCTAACCCTTTGGACCTTGTTGACCATAGTCAGATTGTGGGAATTGGAGGGTCTGCTGCTTTGTTGTTCGTTCAACATTCTCCCTTTGATAAGTGATTGATGCCAAGAAACCATGAGTCTTGACATAACTTTACATACTGCATAACTCGTAATAAATTTCAGTCACACTTTTATTTCACTCAGCCTCACTAGGTCCCGGGGGGACCAATTGAGGAGCTACTTGATGGAGAAGTAGCAGCACCAGGTCGAGAAGACCGCATAACTGGCCGGGAGGGCTCAGGGCACTGACCACATCTCACCCTCCAGTACTGCACCTCACCAATGATGCCTGTAATGGGCAGAGGTGGGGGACGCAGCGGCTGGGCGGTAGGCCTTGGCCCTTCATGGGCTGTCGCGCCAGGGTTTAGTAGTTTATTGCTTGCCATCACATAACAGATAATATGAACTTTGCAATCAGTGGTAGAAGCAAGTGGTGTCTCCATTGTTACTGACACCTGAAGTCCAAGCGGAAAAGATAGGTGCATAGTAATTTTACAGTGCTGCCACTACACCCCAACAAAAGTTCCCTGTGACTCCCATACCTTTTCAACCTACCATACAGATTTAAAAAGCAGTAACTTACTTTTGAGATGTCCCTCATACATTCACAGTCTAATACATTAAAGAAAATCAGTATCTACCTTTTTTAATTATAATTTCTATACAACTGCCTGAAACTTGAAGTGGTTAGATTAATGGCTAGTCTAAGTAGCATAAATTCTTTGAAGTTCTGGCAGTTCTATGAAAATAAATTGAAAAATTCTTTTACTACTTCTGAAAAGCTGTATGGTTTATGCCCTGATGAGATGAAGTTATCTGTAATATTGACATGTCAGAAGAACTTACTTGATGGAAGTCTACAGCTTCCTCCAGTCTCTTTCGCCTGTACGCAGCAGCATCAATAAGATGTTGCCACATTCCAAGGATTTCTTGTAGTCTCTCCTGTATACGGTCTGCACCAAAGTGCTGGCGCTGTACCAAGTCATCTCCCACAGCCACTACTGACATCAGTTGAGGCTCATGACTGCTGATTTCATTTTCTAGTGCCTGGAAAACAAAAGTGCATTTGAATTTTCTGCTACAGATCTATTGAATTTCATGCTATAAGCATCAGACCTTGCAAAAGAATTCTTGACTATATAAAAATAAGCTTTAACATTTAATAGATATGTACCTTATGTTTAGACAGCAGTAGATTAATGGTCGTCAAGTCATGACCAATGTCACCATTAGTAACAATTTGTTCTTTTTCTTTTATCCAGTTCTCCTCATCAGCCATGTCCCAGTAGAACTGCCATAACTTACGGCTTTCATCCAAACGTGCACGCCTTTCTACTGCAAGTTTAACTAGCTCTGCATAAGCATCCTAAAAAAAGAAGAAAATATTTATATTATCTTCCATTTCCTAGATCATTAGTGCTGCCAAATACTTGCATGTTGCCCGATATGATATACTGCTATTAACTAATATTCCTTGAACAATACTTTAATCTATCTGGCTATCTTATACACAAAAACTAAAAAGCAGAAGACCTAGACCTACTAACAATCTACTTAACAAAGTTTGAATGCAATTTTATTATGTTAACGAGAAAAAAAACGGAAAAGCAAATCAAGACTTAAGAAGTGAAGTCAGTGCTCTTTCGACAACGCACTAAATAGATGCCAACAGTTCTTATGAAAACATTACAGTAACTGGTTTTCGAGCCTCAGAATGTAGTTGGAAAAAAATTCCTTTAATTTTCATATAAAAATAACAATCTATGAAAAAGTTAACATCTTTCTTATTTTGGGAATATGGTGACTATATTTTACCCAATTTTCTTGATTACTGTCTAATCCCTATTTACTTATGATCACAACTGCAACTAGAGAGCTCCTGCAAGCTATGTTCTATAAATGATCCTGATGCTGACAAAATATTAAATCAGGTGGGTGTGTTCATTATTGCCCAAGAATTAAAGCATTACTCTACAAAACATTGCTAACTGACAGTCTAACATCATCTGGAATTGTACAGAATTTACAAAATGAGGTGAAAATGACATGACGCATGAAAAAAAAAAAAAACATTTAACAGTTATTTTTCGGACATGGAACTGAAACTGTAGAAGTAAGTTACGACTGAAAGAAAATTTAATGGCAAGTGGCTCAAAACAAAATCAAATCAGAGGCTTGCCATGTTGAGGCAGTATTTCTGTGTAAGCCCTCTGCAATGATATGAAATGTGAACATAGAGGCAGCAGAAAGGCCCCCTGACATTATCAAGTTAAGATATAGACAGCATAGGTGGACTTCTTTTGTCTTGTGCTATGAAGTAGAAAGTGAGATGAATTAAAAATTTAACATCTTGATGTAAGGTATTGATTATAAAACAAACTGAAAGAGAACAGTGAATTTGTTGCAATTTTTCAAGAGTGAACTATAATGCAAGTAATAATTATTGTGATTGAACTATCGCACGAGTTTTACCAGAAAAATTGACTTTAAAATAATTACTCCATTAGAGACAAAACACGCCATTGTTTAGCGGATTTTCTTTGCGAGTGATTTGTTGAAAAATAATGATTTACGAGTATCAATGAAACATTAAAAAATTCTTAAAAGTGAAATAGGTTATTTAATCTATCTGATGTATCCATACAACCCCTGAGATTAGTGATTATTAAAAGAATCTTCAGGCTTGCCGGCAGAGGCTAGGCCGTGGATACTGGGTATAATAAATTAAATGTTCCAATGTCTTGCAGTGTTATGTACTTAAACATGTCATGAAATCACGCTGTAAAGCTGGTGATATATCATTTGCACCCACCAAATTTAATTACACAACAGGAAACAGACTCATAAGAACATTTGGCATATGAGTAGCATACATTTCCTATAATTATCTTACCTCAAGTTGCTGCACCCTTTCAACAATAATAGCAGGGTCACAAGGCCTGTAACCTTCTGTTGTTTCCTGATCAAGGAACCGCTGGGACTGTTGCACAACGGCCTTCACCCTCTCTCCCAACACGTTGATGTCAGCTTCTACAAGAGAATGTTTCTGCAGGAGATCTTCTACACCCATCAGATGTTTTCCATAATCATCTGATAGCAGCCGCAGTTTCAGCTCCTCCATCGAATCCAAAATGTATAACATCTCTTGGAAGTTCTGTTGCAGCTGCAGTGAAAGTTCCAGGCGCATCCTCCTTGCACGCAGCAGCTCCAATAGATAATTCCACAGCCGAAGAACATTATCTTTCCTGTATCAAAGTAATAATTGCACCTTTAACAAAGCTCATTACATATTTTGAAGCTACTGTCACCTTGGATAATAATCCAACGCAAATGACCTCCAAAACATATTTAGCTGTTAGTACAACTAGTGCATAAATGTCACTAATGATTCCTATTCTTCACAAATTATTTAACTACACCACTGTTTTTAATTTTCTGAAAAGAAGTTTCATGAAGACATTAGAATCTATGGAACTATAAAATCAGTTGCAACATACAGTGAATTCCATACAGTTTTTCAAGATGGAGAACTAGATAGGATCAAATTCTATTCATCCTGTTAAATTAACATTTTAGTGGACACAAACAAAAAATTAAAATCTACCAAAAGTTACAAGAGAAAAAGAACATTTTTGCAAACAACATTTATTAGGTATGATTATGAAAAAAGTAACCCAAAAGTTTGTTTGGAAATTTGCTAAACACAAGAACAAAAGTGCCAAAAAGGTTATGGGAAATGAAATAGAATTATTGCAAACACCTTCATGATACTGGAAAAAAATATTCTTGAAACTCGTCAAAATACTGACAAATGAAATCTGGTCTAATTTCGAACACAAATGCTTAAAAATCCTCATTCATAAAACAAGCTATAGATAAAACCATTGAATGGGAAACACTTGAGGAGCAAGATACATCACACCATTGAAAGTAAATCTATGTGTCGTCAAAAATTGTATCAAGTTACCGACAACCAACCATGATTTCAGCCAGTGTGAAAATATAACTGCACTGTGTTCACAGTTTAATTTTCTTTGGTTTAAATGGTTCTGAGACAGATGAAGTTTACCCTTGAGTAAGGTATCGCCCATATTATAAAATAATGCATGTTTTCCTTAAAAAAAAAATAGTAACAATAATAATAAGAGTAACAATAAATGTAATAATAACAACAATGGTCTCCTAGAACAGAAATAAATTAGAACAAGAATATACCTTGCATACATGTCTCTTGCATTATATAGTAATTTGCATGAGTGATGGACAAGTTTTAACATTGTACAATGACATCTGATCTGTTGAATTGTGTTAATCCAAGCTAAATATGCATAAAATGAGCAAAAGAGCATGGAAATCAAAACAACATTAAAGGGAAGAAATATCATTCCAAAAAACATTGTTTATGATATATTTATATTCAAAGATGACCTTTTGCATGAAATGAAATAAAATATCAATTAAAAAATGAGATAATTTATTTCTGTTTCCTGGCTGTTTTTAGATGGACTGACCCAGTAACGCTAGTGAGCACATGTTTGCATAAATACCTGGCATTGATCCTGTCTATATCGTGGTAATTTTCTGCTTCCAGCTCTTGAGATACAGCAACAACTGCCTGGACTCTCTCTTCATAGGCAAAAATGTCTGTTTCAATGGCTTCATGCTTCTTAGCTGCAGCTTCCACTGCGGCAAGATCAAACCCAAAGTTGTCCTGCGACACAAGACGCTGGTTCTCACTAAGCCAAGTCTCTCGCATGCTTGCTTTGCGATTGAACCTTGCTGCAAGTTGCTCAAGTTTCTCCTGGCGAATGAGCTCTTCTCGTAGAGCCAATTCCCTTTAAAATAAAATTAGCTGTTTCATTTTCTGGTACGGTTTAGTCATTACAATAAACATACTACTTATAATTATTATTTATTTATGCCAACAAACTCACTGTTGGCATAAATAAATAATAATTACCATCTGAAGGTTATTTAATCCTGGGATATAAAGTACTTACAATAGTAAGTCACCATTGGGGTAATTTGTCTCTGATGTAAGACTGCCTTTGTGGTTTACCAGGAGAAATACGAACTGGTTTGAGAATTTAATGCCATTCTGGCAGTTTGTCACAATAGCTCAGTGGTAGAGCATCCGCCCGGTAAGCGGAAGGTCTGTGGTTCAAATCCCAGTTATGGCATTGAATTTTTAAGTTCCAGTTCTACCTCTCATACTACTTATAAGTTTAATAAACACAGATCTGCTTTTCTTAAGTTATTAAGGTACTTTCAAAAGTACTTATAAAGGTACAACAGGGTCTAAAATCAAACAGGTTTTTAAAAAATGTCTGCAAAAGCTGAATGAAACCTTTTCTATGGTGCATCTGGGCAATGTGAGATAAACATAGAAGCCTATACCACTGACTTCAAAGCAAATAGATTTGAAAGTTTGTTCTTATTAAAGGTATATTAGATTTCTCTTGAAATATTGAATGTGAGTCTTCAGTTTCTTCTGTATTTCCAATTTAAAACAATAAAAGAACCAACTTTTAGATCCTGTCTATCCTTAAGAATGAATACTAACAGGTTATCAACAAATTCCTCCGCACCATGCTTGTGCCTATCGTTTGAGATAATGCTGGTACTCCTAGATTTGCCTCACTCCACTACACCAAATGACTGGTTGCTACTGCTTCCCCCATGTATATCGCATGTAATCATTGGCTACAGTAGCCCAGTTGTTATTGTGATATGAGTTTTGATGGTATTGACAAATGTATAAAGAGACAGCAACCAGTGCTGCCACCAGTATTCCGGTCTCTAGAAGAATCTTGGTTACATGAGAGCTGCAGAGCCACTTCTCGTTAACCCGTTAGCACCCAGAGCATTTGATTTGCTTCTATTTTAAAAAATCTGATGGAGCAATTTTCTTCAAAATCTTTGTCCCATCCTTGAAAGACATTAAACTTAAATCCAACTTCGGTTTTTAACCAACTTTGAATTTTTTGAGCTGTGCTGCCCACAGACTGAGACACACAGATACACATACAGATCTTTTTCTAAAAATACTTTTTTTTTTGGATTGAGGGGGCCTCAAAACATATATTTCCAGTGAAACCTTGACATCAAATTTTTGGGTGAAATACATTACTTCCTCTACTTCACTGAACTAGTAGAGAAAGCAAAAATGGATTAAATGTTATTCCTTATATACCTGCTTGGGTAGCAAACAGTAATATGCAATAAGTGAGTGTTTGAAGTGTAATTACCTCTCGTGCTCAGCTTTTTCAAGTCGTTCCCAAGCCTTGTTGATGTCGGAAATCATTTTGCCCTCTTTTGGAGTGTATGGCTTTTGATTATTTGCTCTCATGCGAGATTGAAGAGTGAAAAGTAAAACTTCTAAATTGCCTTTCTCCACAAACCTGCAAAAATTGTTGAAGTTCAGAGTTACATACAGCTACACATTTTGCACAAGAATAGCACTGTAAATTAAACACACTTAATAAGCTAATAAGAAAGAAAATATTTGCTTACTGTTTTAGAAAAAAATGTAAGTTAATTTACAACTTACTTTGGAGGCTTTTCTACTGTGCGGTAAGTATTGAACTGTGTGAGCTGGGCTTGGACACCGGCAAGAGAGTTGGCAAAATCACGTTCTCCCAGGGCTGAGATGGTAGCTTCGATCCAGCGCAGCAGATCCGAGGTTAGGCTTTCGTATTCCTGGATCATACGATCATTTTCCATTGCAATACCAACTACTTTACCAATACGTTTCCCTTGAACTGTTTCTTGTTTCATTTTGCTGAAGTAGTGGTAATATGTTACTACATACGTGATTATTGATTTTTCATCTGGATGCTCCACAAAGATATCTGAAAAATTAATTGATGTGTTGAACCACAAGATATAATAATGCACACACTAAAACAGTTTATTTTAACTGTAGACATTTGATGAACCTGTCTGAATAGCAGAGTGGAATATTTGCAAATAAGCCTCTCTCTAGCACGTCAAGTAACTTTCTAAACAATATGCACAAAAAAGTTTGGAAACTTTTACTTTAATATTTGCACAATTTAAAGCAGCACTCATGGGCATTTCATATGATTAAGGAGTACAAATATCATATCCCATAAGAAAAAATTGAAGCTATTAACTGTGAAGCAACAAGATTCTAAAGTAAGTATGGCTTTGAGAATGAGTTGGAGACAACTTGAAAACCAGGGTCAGCAAAAAGAACTGCAACATTACTAAGATAAGTGAAGTTTTTAGTTTCTAATTTGTTCTTACTTTAGAATCATATCCCATGTCTGATCTATATACATACAGTACCACCAAAAAGTTTCCGCACAAACCTCTAATAACGTCCTATACAACATTAATAATAGTTTCAGCATAGAATCAATTCTAATTTGATTTAAAAATACATAAATAAGCAAGGATATTTTGAGGAATCAAAAGTATAGAAAATAACGAAGTATAAGTATCAGTTGCATATGTTTGCAGATTAGACAAGATTTTGTGCTATGGAAAGGTGGTTTATGTTTAATTAAATTATTTTCATGAATCTGTTATGCTTAATTATGAAATATATAACTAAATCTGTATGTGGGGAAACTTTTCAGGGGTAGTGCACAAACACATTTTTAATCCAATAAGCCAGCACTGGTAAGAAACAAATCATCTTTATCACAACAAACACTTATTTTCTGCAGGGTCAGCAAAAAGAACTGCAACATTACTAAGATAAGTGAAGTTTTTAGTTTCTAATTTGTTCTTACTTTAGAATCATATCCCATGTCTGATCTATATACATACAGTACCACCAAAAAGTTTCCGCACAAACCTCTAATAACGTCCTATACAACATTAATAATAGTTTCAGCATAGAATCAATTCTAATTTGATTTAAAAATACATAAATAAGCAAGGATATTTTGAGGAATCAAAAGTATAGAAAATAACGAAGTATAAGTATCAGTTGCATATGTTTGCAGATTAGACAAGATTTTGTGCTATGGAAAGGTGGTTTATGTTTAATTAAATTATTTTCATGAATCTGTTATGCTTAATTATGAAATATATAACTAAATCTGTATGTGGGGAAACTTTTCAGGGGTAGTGCACAAACACATTTTTAATCCAATAAGCCAGCACTGGTAAGAAACAAATCATCTTTATCACAACAAACACTTATTTTCTGCAGGCAACATTCCCAATTCTCCTGGTTTACCATAAATTGCAATCCAACAGCATATTTGTCAACTTTATGAAACTAAAACCTACAAAATTTTCTCTCGTCCAGCAAAGCATAATAATTTTGCAATGACATGAAATTTAGAAATTTAGAGTGCGTAAAATGTTCAGTACAGTAAATGCACAAACATTACATTTAAAATAAATAGGAATTGTTTTATATGAATTCTTGAAGGAATGGTAGTACTACTTTTTAACATAGATGATGTAATTCTTCCTGATATTAGCATAGAAGATCCCTTCCTAGATTAATAATGCATAACACAAACCAAAAACTGCCACCAAAACATGGAGAACCCATATCTCACAGCCATGAATGCTTATGTGAGGGAGTTGACTTTATAATCAGGTGTCCATTGCACCTATTTACTATTCATCAGTCATTAGTGGAGCCATACAATTTTAAATTTGCCTTCTAAGCATTTTACTGCAGTCCTGTTAAGGGGGACCATGACACTGATGTGGATGCACACACAAATAAGTTCGGCCCTCTCACAGCAATGTGTGCCAATTAGTGCACTACATTGTCTGTATGATTTTGTGTGTGTTAAAAATTAGGCTCAGTATGCCTTGTCAGAGCAGCAACCTTAAGACTGGGGAACCAAAAGATAAACACTGATTCTATTTCATCTAAGGATATAAAATTCATCTAAGTCCTTACCTTCTGCATCCAGAAGCTTTGTAAGTCCAAGTTTCTCTTCTGCGACATTGAAAGCATTATTAAGATTGTACATAGCATTAGATTTGGAGAGTTTTTCAAACTGGATAAGGTCTGGGCGATGCTTATGTATAATGGCATTAAATGCCAGGCCATCTCGCCACGATGTTGTGAAGTTTCTTACATTCACATTATGGTAGCCTGCTGTCTTCATTTGACACCACAGCAACAGTGCATCTTTAGCAGATTTGGTTTCTTGGTTATCGGTTTCTTCTATTGTAATGTCTTGAATCTACATAAAAGAGAAGAATGTTATTTAAAACTCAAGGAGTATTTTGGTTAAAAAAATTAAGGGAGCAAAGGGGAAACTTTGCACTTTTGGTTCAAAAGCTGTATCTTTTGTCTTTTACATTAAAAAAATGTTAAAGAGGACAATTTTGTAGTATTATGGTACGAGAGGGTTACTCTTATTTCAAGCCCACTGATATACTATTTAACAGGATGCACTTTTAAGGTATTTTCCCATACATTAATTCTCGATTTTGATACCAAATACAATCTCCAGCTGATATACTAGAAAGTTGATATATTATTATTTTTCGTGTAAATAAATTTTGTTACAAAATGTAATGAAGCTCAAGATACAGAAACAGAAGAAAAATGCAAGAGGGGGCATACTCTTCTGCATCATTAGTTTTGATGAAGGATACCCACAATTTGATGCAGCTACAACAATTGCTAGAATTTTATTTTTGAATGCCAGTTGGACCAAGTAACACATGCTTGAAATGTAGAACTGAAACAAAAATACATATAGACACTGGCAAACAAACCCCAAATGTGCAGTTCTTTAAGTACCTGATAGCCATTTCAAATATTTAGCTAACCTACCAGTTTAAGGCTAGGCTTATACTTATACTTACAATGCTAATTCAGATGGGACTGAACTAATCCTGCATATTTTTCATTTATTTAGATTTTAATATCACTAAGACAACATTTTTGAAAACTCTGGTTGAAAATCACGAAACACATCAATACTTGTTACTTTTTATATTTCTTTTATTTTTACTCCAAATATTTGCATGGTACCTTTGATTTTGGCCATATATACCAGCTTCATATACTGGTTCAAAACTATATGGATAATTGCAAATTCAAGTTCTAAAAGTTATTTTTCTTCAAACATTTTATCTTTGCATGTTTCAATCTTTCAAACCAAAATTTTATCAAATAATATGAAATTTTTAGCGGTGGTATATTAAAATCCTCATATGCATACTATAAAGGTCCTTAGTTACTTTTATTTTTAATGAATACTTTCATCAATTGATAATAAAATTTAAGAAAACTCATAAATGAAAACTGAACATTTTTGTTCTTTCGCATAATTTTACTATAATAAAAAATTGAAATGGTTCTCTCTATTATGGTCTTTTATAACCAAAATAAAATGCACGATAAAACATTACAATCTATTTGACAAATGAACATTCCTTTAGCATATGGAAGTGGTGAAATTAACACAAATATCAGAAATGAGTGCGCATAGCTCAGTGAAAAGAGATATTGCATAATCTTTTTATCAAAAGTGCAATTACTTATTTCCTGCTCATTAAGAGTTAATAAGAGCTTCTCCATTACAAACACATACCTGGAACCTGAGGATGATGGTCCATATGAGTCCAAGGCTAAGGCGAGGGTTTCCATCTACGATATCATGTGAACCCATATTTTCTAAGTGTACTCTTTGATCTCTCAAAAACTGCAAGGCCTTGTCTACGTTTTCCAGACAGTGGATTCTCATTTTTCCTTTTGTTGGGCGAGGCTGGAAAGGGAAAGAAAAACAAATTATATTGTGCTAATAATAATCATATGAAAGTAACCACCAACTACTTCAATTTATTTGTACACCTACCAATCTTTCTCCAGAAAGCACTTCAAGGAGTTTCAACAGCATTTTGCCATCTCTGAGGTCTACATATAGGTCGCCGATGCGGCATGATACTCGTACTAAATGTGAATTAACCCATTTTTGGAAAGTTTTCTTCTGTACACTTTCTCGTTCGTCTGAAAAGAGGCATTTACTATAAGTGATCACTGCTGGATATAACATAGATATAATTTCTGTACCTCCTAAACCAACTTAATTTACATACTTTCTTTTGTTTTAAACTACTAAGTTTTAAGGCAAACAATGTGAGGTCTTATATTCATATAACTTTGTCTACACGTTCTTCAGAAGACCATTCTTAAAAAAAAATATTCTTTTTCTACTTCACGTTGATTATGGTAAAACATTTTTAGAAATACATTTATTATACATTTCCTTGCAGATACACTGGGTATAGGGAATAGAGCAGGCTCAAGTGATAATCAAATCCTTTAAGAGCTGATTGCTCTGTGATGACTTTAAAATTCCATTCCGTTGGCATGACCAGAAGGAGAAAAAGTCGAATATGAACTTCCCATTTGAGAATAGAATAAGTAATTGAAAATTCAAGGCAACAACAAGGAATATCTCAGAAACAATTTACTCCACAAAAAAATATTTGACATAAATGTGTGCTTCAACATCCACATTTTTTTGTGCAGTAAGATTTCGACTATCTCTTACACGATCAGTTATGCAAAAGTCAATCAAAATGAAAGGACTTCAGAGGTTGCTCCCAGAAAAGTCAAGACAAGTTTATTTTTCATAAAAATATATTAAATGTGTGGAATTTTAATCAAAATTGTTAATGCCGTTTTCAAGACTATCAACATTTTAAAAAACATATTCTATTTAATTAGTACTTTGAGGTGGGTGAGTGTCTTAAAAGTCTTTGTACCTCTTACTTGAGAGATGGACAGCTTAACTGGTATTTAACCAACTTTTCACTTTTGAGTTATAGTTTCTCTCGTACATAGCCCCATAAAGACTTTGTGGGAAGAGGGGAGGATATTTAAATGAACTCTTGGTATTGAATCTTTGGTTGGAATGTAGTAACTTCTGTATCTACTAAGTGCGTCCTAGAGAAAGTGAAGACAGACTATTAAACGGTTTTAATCAAATCACTAATTTAAAATAATAGCAATCTGTGAATGTATATTTATTGAATACCAAAGCATATACAAGTTGGGCTGCTCATGAACTTGAGCCCTAGCCCCTCTGTCATAGGACAGCCCTCTGTGATTCTCTACATACAATTTGATGTGTGCTGTTTATTCTTTGACTACAGTTAAATTAGCCATCTTCATGGAAACTGTGCAACTTATAGTAGTGATATGTGATTTGACTGACTAGTTGGATTGTTATAAAGAAAGTATAAGTATTTTTATGTGCAAATATTAGTAGTGAAATAAATATTCTTAGTGATACTCAAAAATGTGAATTGTAGAAAATTAAAAATCAAAATTACATTTACTTCCAGAATATAAAGTACAATTATTTTATTTATTTATTTATTTACTAAGCTATATACATGTGAATATGACCGGTGTTCAGCCCTGGCTCATTGCCAGTCATATTCTTATTCTACAATAATTCCTTAATTCTAACTTATTCTATCACTTATATCTTATTGTTCAACTCTATTTACTGTCCAGATCCATTTATTTTTCACCTTATGTAAAAATCTTCCTACCCTCTTACTGTCTTTATGAAGCATTTTAACTATAGATCTATTTCTATTCATATTCGACCATTTCTTATTAATATATTCTTTTCTCCAACCTTCAGTCCCAATACATTTAAATATTATATGTTCTACGTCTTCATTTCCACCACATATAGGACATTGGTTTTGAGGAATGCCCTTCCTTAGACCCTTTAATCTCCATACTCCTGCTTTCATCCATGCAATGCCTTCTCGCTCCTCTTTATCTGTCACGTCTATATACTTCTCCCTACCCCAAGAGTTTTTCATTTGTACATAAAAAATTAAGGATCTCTTTTCAGCTATCTCACTAAATATGTTTTGTATTTCTATATCGTCAAATCTTTTTCTTGCCAGTTTCCAAAAATTGTGTATATTATTTTCTCTATTCCTCCATACTTCCCCTAAACCACTACTTTCCAAGTTATTTCTGAGACAGTCTGCCCAACCCTTATTCTTTAGGCTTTTTTCTTGATATAGTAGGCACTGTTTCAACAGGTTCCTTTCTTCCAAATTCAATATTCTAAACCAGTATTTCAGTGCCCTCTCCATAATCTTCCCCTTACTTGTTACCCTTCCCAGTTCTATTTGTGCTACCTGCCTAACAGTTGCATTTGGTAATCCAAGCAATTCTTTGCAGAAAGTTCTATGCACCTCATCTATGACTTCCCAACCTCCTCCTAATCCCCATACTTCTGTCCCATATAACATCTTTGCTTCAACTACCATATTGTATACATTTTCTAACCATTTAACATTTATATTAGGTACTTTGTATTTGCAGTTTCTGGTTGCTGATAAAGCCCCTTTTCCTTTTGCTAATGCAAATTTCTTTTGTTTTTCCCAATTACCACTACTATCTAACTTCACTCCTAGATAAATGCATTCTCTCACTACCCTATACTCTTTTTTATTTTCATTCCTCCATTTTTCATATTTGCTCAATTTCCCTCCTTTTTTAAAAACTATGATCTGTGTCTTGTCCTGGTTCACTTTTAGGCTCCATTCTTTACAGTAATTATTTAATACTTGTAAGGACTGATTTAAGCCATTCACTGTGATTGAACCTACAACTAGATCATCTGCAAAAAGTAGTCCTGGAATCTGTATGTTATTAATAACAGGCATAAAGTTATTATTTCTCCCAATATCCATTAATACATCATCAATATAAAGATTAAAAAGAACCGGACTCAACTTACATCCTTGCCTAAGGCCTTTCTCTTGTTGGATTTCTCTTGTTACAACTCCCTCCTCCACTCTTATACAAAAGGTATTGTCTTTATATAATGCTTTGAGAGTTTTCACCATTTGTTCACTCACTCCTTTACTCAACAGTTTGTGCCATAACAAATGAAGCTCAATTCGATCATATGCTTTTTCTAAATCAACAAAAGCCATATACAACTTTCCTCTTTTAACTTTCAAATATTTATCTACCAAAGTTTTTATAATAAATAGATTATCAACTGTTCTCCTCCCTCTTCTAAACCCCATCTGAAATTCCGAGAGAATATTAAATTTCTCAACCCACGTTTGTAACCTACTTGCCATAATTCCAGTAAAAATTTTCCCTACATTTGATAATAAAGCAATACCTCTATAGTGGTTTGGTTTGTCGACACTACCCTTACCTTTGTATATTGGATGTATGATTGCTTTCCCCCACTTTTTCGGTATATAACCCTTCTCTTTAATTTGATTGAATAAGTCTACAAGAACCTTGACTCTATTTTTTTCAGTACACCATTCCTTAAGGAACTCTGTTGGGATCCCATCTATCCCAGTTGCTTTATTTCTCTTCATTAATTTAACTTGCTGTATTATTTCTTCCCCTCTTATTTCATCATCCAGCAAATCTACATAATTGTTACCTATTTCCCTTCTTCCTATTTCTATTTTGCTCTTTTCTCCCCCATACAATTCTTTAAAGTAATCCACCCATTCACCTGGATATACATCAGGTTTTATTACATAATTATTATACATTGATTTTATAACTTTCCATACTGCATTTACATTATTTTCGTTTAGAACCCTTATCAGTTTACTTTCTTGTTTTTTCCTCCAGTTTATTTTCTTTTGTTCTAATAATGAATTATATAAATCCCTACCTTGCATATATTCTTCCCTTAATTCTTTGCCACCTATTTCCCTCCATTTTATAAGCATCTGTTTAACTTGTCTTTTTATTACTCTGCATTCTTCATCAAACCAACCCTCGTCTCTTTTGTAAACCCTCTTATTTACTTTCATTTCGTCCCCAGCTCTTACCAGCACATTATTTAGAATATCCATCGCATTTTCAATTTTTTGTTCTTTTTTCATACAATTTATTCCACACTGACATATCTGGCCATAGTTAGAGCTTAACACCTGCTTAAATTTAATGCCATACTCCTCCTTCCATTTGTATCTGCTATACTTTTCTACCATACATCCATCCTCTCTTAAATTGTCAATCATTTGTTCAGAGTGTATTTTTATATCCACTATCAGTGGAAAATGACCACTACTAGAGCTTAAATTTAATACCTTAAAATTACTTAAAATGTATCCCATGTTAGTTGGCCACAGAACATAATCGATCACACTTTGCCCATTGCTGCTTACAAAAGTATATTCCCCATTCACATCTTCTCCGAATTTCCCATTCAAAATATCAAAAGAATTCAATTCACAAAATTCTATAAATTTTTCATATCCTTTATCTACCATCTTATCTTTACTCTGTCTAATTCTTTCTGATTTTTCTAATACATCACAACTCATCCAACCATTCCCTCCATTAACATCATTTTCCCCAATCCTAGTATTAAAGTCTCCCAATAGTATAACCTCCGAATTTATATATTTCTCCTTTAAAGTTTGAATATCTAGCTCTAGATCCTTAAGGAGTTCCGGATTATGAAATCGCGAGGAAAGAGGAGGATTGTATATTATTCCTATACAAATCACTTTTTCGTCTATTTGTTCGTCCTCTAATACCACCCATAATATCTCTTTCCTCCTTGACCATGATTTTTTAAATCCTTTATTTAACGTCTTCCTTACAAGAAATCCTATGCCTCCTGAAACCCTTCCCTTCCTTGCTAGAGTATGACCTTTTAATCCTACGTACTCAAAACCCTTTACATAAATTTGTTCCTCTTTTAACCATGTTTCGACTACCGCAAGGTAATCAAGTTTTGTCAATAACTGAAGTACAATTAAAAGTGATTGGAATGGAATATCAGAATATTTGGAAATCTCTCCTTCAAATGTATGATCCAACAAGTAAAAATTTCAAAAGGCCCACTTCTTCACCTCCTTTAGAAAAGAAGCAATGAAATGTGAGAAAAATGATCAGGAACCATTAGCAATTTACAACGTTGTAGAAATATATAAGAAAGTTAACAAGATCGTTTTGTGCATTTAATAATTTAAACTTTACATTTTGGAGAGAACACATCATAGATTCTGAGTTTAAGAAAACATAAGAGACGAAATAGCAGTATTATTATAAATTATCCAAGTTCAACTTTACGAAAATCTGTATACTTTTTAGCTTTTGTTTGTTAAGACTTGGATGGGGGCAGAGCTCAAAACCATTTGTTAACTTCATTAATGTAGCAGAAGCAGTGATTTGAGAAAAGATCACATGCATAAAAATAGTGCTATTATGTTAAGCACCTATATAAAATATAATCATATGAACTAACAAAATCACAGTTCCATTGTAATTGTCAACTTTTTCATCACAATGCCACATGCCTGAAACAAAAGAGACTTGTTTCAAAGACCACCACCTATCTAGGTTTGAGAGAGTTTTCTAAAGGTCACAAAGATCTATTCAGGACACATAATTGCCACAGCCCTCTTCACGTGGGGCAGCTTTTGATGCTGCCTTGCGAGAGAGATTAGCAACAAAATGAACATGCTGCCAGTAAATATTTACTCAAGATGTGGCCTGAACTGCAGTAATGAAACACTTTCTTCCTATCTAACTCATTAAAGTAACCACATAAACTTTCATTTGCTGGTTAAAATATTGAATATCCCTAAAAGATTTCCTTTCGTTTTGCTTTTTATACCTTCCTGCTTTATTTTGGTTTATTGTTTCTCAAAACATGAACAGAAGTATAGACAATGATAGAAGTGTAGAAGCATTAGTGCTTTATGTTGCTTTGTTTCACTCCACATATACCACGTGTTTATAAAAAGTGTATGATATTGCAACAGGAGTTGGGATTGGTCAAAACTAGAATAAATGTTCCTATAAACATATGTCCAGAGACAAATACTGTTGAGATGTGAGAATTTACTTGTGCTGAGTACTTAGAGACAATGGATTTCATCCAACAAATGCATTCTATGGAACATTTCACTGTGACAAACGGTTAACAGAACAATCGTTGCGTGAACATCCATAAACACCACACAGGAGTTAAGACGATTCCTGCCATTCTGTCCTCTGATAACATGTGCATGATATATCAATAGGTACTACTACAGGAAATACCCCATTTATTTACCATGCATTCTTACACATATTTCAATTCCTCTTCTCAAAGAATCCACAACTCTTTTCATTATACTTGGCACATGCATTGGTCACATGCTCTTGTAACTTATGCACATTGTCAATGGGTTTGACATACAACAATGCCCTTAAATGTCCCCATAGCCAAAAATCCAATGGACTGAGGTCTGGCAAACGGGGAGACCATGCTATTGGATCTCTCTGACCAATCCATCCATTGGTAGAAGTCCATTGTCTGGTGTAAATACTCGACAAGTAAAATGGCATATATCTCAACAGGTAATGTAAAAACAGGATAATTTCAGCCACCTTGGGTAACAGTCATTAGCTTGAACTTTACTTTTTATTCTGTCATCTAGAATATTAATATTATAACGATTTCATAAGGTTTATTGTACAGCCAATGGACCGAATTAGTTGCAAAGCTGTATTCTATGCATCCTGGTGCATAAAGTGCAGCTGACGTTCTACTGTTCCGAAGAGTGAAAAACTTGCTAAAACTTGAAGGTGTGGGTGGTTTCTGTTCCACATAATTGATGAATAAGTATCTTTAAATATACAAAATTTAAGATTGAAACAATTAAACAATTACTGTTTCACTGAACTAGTTCTACATTCATTGATGTGAATTTTCAGGGGTAACTTTGGCCATGTCAAAATACCAAAGAAAAAATTCCAGATGGTGCTGTTGCCACGATACAGCACCAACTATATTGAAATAGTCCCTAAATATGAGTTTTACACCAGCACGTCTGAAAAGGATCAAAACTAGACCAAATTAAATAAAGATATTATAGACCAAACCAATACAGCATCACAGTAACTTACTTTACAGAATATTAACCAAAAAAAAGGGAAATTAAAACTGTGAGGTGTCTTGGAGTGACTCATTCATGGAACTCCTGAAATCTGCATGCATAGGAGAGAAAAAAAAATAACCAAAGAGGATAAATGTAAAATCTGGAAACTGTGTGTCAGTAGTAAACACCTTTTCAAGAGAAATGGACCCCAAGAAACCTGTTCTATGTTAGAAGCAGATGATTATTCTAGGTTTGACCAATCCAAAGTCCTGTTGCAATATCAGACACCTTTTTTTAAACACCTATATACCAACACCAATCTATCTGAAAGCACAAGAGAAAGCAAGCTGGGAAGGGAGATGGTTAGTTCAAGCAAAAGGGCTGATACAAGAAACTGGAATGGGAAATGTAGAATATAGGTGTAATCACGAGAAAAAAGGCTAAATTTAAAGCAAGGATTGAAAACATGGAAAAAAGGAAATATGTGCCAACTTAAATTTGAAATATACAAAATAAGGGAGATAAAAGTGTGCAACTATCTGCAATAAAACAGAAGAGGAAAACTTGCTAGCATGGGCAAGAACAAGGTCTATGATGCTAAGGGGACAAAAAATTATTAAAGAATTGTGCCAATTATATAAAGATAATTCACAGTGTATAATGGAATGCAAGAAAACTAAGGTATGGAGGGAAGAACTGTGGAGAAACAAATGGGATGACTTAGGGCTAGAAATTATAGTTCTAAAAATCTTCGGAAATAGCAAAAGAAAATTGCTAAGATGAAAGAAGACTTTTTTAACATGTGAGGAATGAATTAGGAGAAAATGAAAGAGAGAAATAGAACTAATTACGTTTAGTATAGATATCAAAGAACAAAATAAGGGCAGGTACTCTATGCACAAATAACCAGTGTTAAAAGTGTGTGGGAAACCAAAACAAGCAATTCTAGGTAGAGTAGTGCACATTATACTATAAATGTTATATGTTTATTGTACTATAAAATGTAATATTATGGCGTAATATGAAGTAAATCTACAAAAACCAATTTACATAACCCACCTCTGAATTCAAGTACAAGTTTATCATAATACTCTTCCAAAGATTCCATAATCACCATGTAAACACAGAAGCACTAAATCCTAACATGACATCACTTATTTTATCTCTGACTAATATGCTTTGCCAAGAACAGTCATACAAACTGCTTGAGGTTGCCACTAACTAGACTTAGCAGCACAAGAAAATATCCTAGCTCCATGTGACAAGGCAGTTCTTACTGCCAGTTTCAAGCCTTCATGCAACCAATGTGATAAGTAGAAGTGATAACAAGGGGCAACGGAAATCTCAGTAGGCAACAAACATCCTGCCTGTGTACTGGAAGTGTTCACTAGCAAGGATTTCAATCAATAGAACTCAACAATTATTTTAAATAATTATCATTATTTAACTGTAACTGTAATTTGTCAATGAAGTCTCTCTCCTTAACTTCTAAACTCCACCTCTCAAATATATATCATCAATCAATTTGATATCATCAAATATCAATGGAAGTTTTGTTGTTTGTTCCTTATGAGTCACCATTCATCCAACTGCAATTAACTTTGATAAGTTGTGCACATTCCAGCAAAGGTTTTTGAGTTGGCCCAAAGTAATTTGCAGTAAGTACTACACAAATAGTTTCAACAAACTAGTGTATGTATTGCACATAAAAATCGATGTTGGTATGTATGAAGTCGATAAACACCAACACCTGTTGACCAATCACCATGAAAATAGCACATCGTGTTTTTTTCATGGAAAAGATTTTATGCTATCCATTCACAGGATTTTCTCAATTCACTTTTATGTAACACATTCACATGTCCATCTCTACTCGCTCTTCAACATACAATTTTCTAAGGTTGAAATAGAAATGCAATGTATTAAATTCAGTTTTCTACACTCGCTTTTTCCTGTGGTATTTGTGGTCATAAAAAAGTGCTTTTGCAAAGTCTTCCCAGTGTTTTATTTATTATTTTTATTTATTGTTCTTTATAGTATTCCTAAGAGTTTTAATTGACACTTTAGGTGAATTAATTCATAATTTTGTTAAATGTATCCAAAAAAACAAGGCTATTGGGCAAGTGCAACCTAAGCCTAAAAGTTATAGGGATAGATCAACAAACTGCAGCAATGCTAGGTATTTCAGTCAGTCAACTTATAAAGCTCATTCAAGAATGCTTATTACTTCTGTATTAGTAAAAATATGTATTCAATGTATGAAGCTATTTAAGCATTAGGCATGAACAATTCATATAACTATTATTTATTTATGCCAACAAACTTACTGTTGGTGTTTTTAAACACACAAGCCGTGTGTGGGCAAAGTAATACGAACTGGTTTGAGAATTTAATGCCATTCTGGCAGTTTGTCACAACAGCGTCCGCCCGGTAAGCGGAAGGTCTGTGGTTCAAATCCCAGTTGTGGCATTGAATTTTTAAGTTCCAGTTCTACCTCTCAATTCATATAACGTTTGTATCTACATTTACATGACTTTCTCTACCCATTCTTCAACAAACTATTCCAACAAACACTTCTTTTCATTTTATATTAATGAGGATAAATCTTTGCAGAAATGTCAATATGTATTTCCTTGCAGATAGTTGGGGATTACAGGAATATAGTAGGCTTTAGCAATAGCCAAATATTTTAAGAGCAAATTGGTATGCGATGCCTTTGAAATATGTTCTTTGCATAACCAAGTGGAAAAAAATACCTATTTTCCACTTGAATAAAATATTTGCAAACTGAAACCATGAATAAGGTATATCTTGCAGTCAATGTCACTAACTTTTGACATAAATTGAGCACTTAACGAGATCTATATTTTTTGTGCAATACAATATTTTTCTATCTGTTACAGTTACCAGTTATACTGAAGTCATCCAGAATGAAGAGGATTTCAGGGGCTATTCCCAGAAAATTCAAGATATACATTTCAATTGTCAAGATGATATCTTAAACATACATTTTAAGAGTCACTTTTGAGAAAACCAAAATTTTCGAAAAATGATTCAGGAATGATGTATGTTTAAGGACGTTCAACTACTAGGGCCATTGAATTCTTTGATAAATTTTTAATATAAAGGATAGTTTGGTGTGGGGGATTTTCTTGAAAATCTTCATTTCCAATTCTTGAAAAATTTTGAACTTAAATTCAGTACCTAACTTTCTGCTTTTGAGTTATGATGCTGTTTTCTTACACATGCATATACCCTTTTCTAAAAATGCTTCTTTTGTGTGCATTTCCAGGTGCCTCAAAACATGTAGCTGTTGGTGAAAAAACTCGCAACAGTTCATATCATTTGCAGTGCAATAAAATTGTTAGTGACTTGGTGAACTATTCATACATTAATTACGATCTAATGCGTGCATTCCTCTTTGCGGTTTTAAAGCTTACGAGTATTTTCATAGCTATTAAAAATACAATCACAAATTTTCAGGACAATCTGTATGGGGTTAGGACTCTGTAAGGGATTACAAATTTGTATGGAGCTAGTAGAAATTATTCAGACTGTTTTAAAAACTGGTATATTAAAAAGGTAACTATTTTTAAATTAAATATTAATTTACTGGAGACTAAGAAGCAACTCTAGAGATACAGGCGGAGCTTAAATTTGCTCATGGAAGCTCTTGGTTTAATTAGAACGCTATTGCTCAAAGTAAATGAATCCCTTTACAAAGCGGGAGAAGATGGCAAAGTTCTTCCAATACCTTCAAAGTAAATGAATGAATTCTATAGCTTGATAAAATATGAACTGAAAAGACTAACGAGAAAACTATGTAAATAGCAGGAGTATTTAGCAGAGTTGTTTTAGGGTTCTTTGATCTTTACCATTAGTTATGTATCTCAACCAATGGAATTTAGAACCCATACAGGATTTTGTCCACCGGTGCTATGTCACCATAGGTATATTATCAGCTGGATAGTGATAAGGCATGCTTTACAGAACCCATTCTTGGCTAGGGGGAAGGATAAATAGCTTGTAACATTCACATGGCTCTTGCAAAAGTGTATTCCCTCTGTCTCAACATATTAAGGGCAATAAACATTTACAGAAACTGTTTTATTATATATATTATATCCTTGTAGGTAGAATGGGAATAGGGGAAGAAAGCAGGCTTAAATGACAAACTCTTTCTAGAGCTGGTCGTTATGTGATAACTTTGCATGAGAGACCGGAAGATAGGGGAGATAATGACTAACGATGTCTCATTTGAGAACAGTTTAAGTATTGTAAAATTCAAACCTTGCTGAATACCTCAGAAATGGCCAACTCCACAGTAAAATGAATTTGACATTAATGCTGTGCTTTGATAAACATTTTTTGCATTGTGAGACTTTGTCTATCTCTTATGGTTTACTGATTATGCAAAAGTCATTCAGAATGAAGGTTCCTCAGAAACTATTTCCAGAAAATCCAAGAGAAGTGCACATTTAATTTTTCATGAAATTATCTTATACATATAGTATTTTAATAAAAATCATCAGCCATTTTTGAGAAAATAAACTTCCGAAACGTTTTTCATTTAAACTGTAGTTTGGGATGTGGGGATTTTCTTCAAAATCTTCGTGTGGTTCTAAGATGCAAAACATTCGTTTTTACTCTCTTTAGCAGGCATAGTAGAGGAAGTATTGTATTCCACCCAAAAATCCGATGTCGAGATTTTACCGGAAATATGTTTTGACGCCCCCTGAAAGAGGAAGCAAAACGAAAAGTCGGTTAAGACCCAAATTTGGTATTTAAGTTGAATATATTTTAAATATGCGACACGAACATTTTGAAGACAATTCTTCCGCCCTAAACTACCCTTTACATGGAACATGTTTCCAAGCTATTGATTTTCTCGAAAATGGCCAACGATTTTGATTAAAATGCCATAAGTTTAAGATATTTTTATAACAAATAAAATGTATATTTTATCAGCCAGTGAAGGGTGTGGTATCTCGCGGACCAATAACTTCAGGAAGAAACTCAGGTCAGCGTTCATTGGTTACTAGATTACAAGCCCTAGCGGAATTCCCCGGCAAGAGTTTGTGTCAATCACAAGGTAATTTCTCACCACTCCAAATTACCCTCCAAACGATAAACGTTGAATATTCATACTGCCCATGTTTGACCACATCAACAACGCTAAGAAGCTATTGTGCTTGGTCCCCTTCGGATGGTTGCGCTTAAATTCGTTACATCACAAAAGGAGGTCACATCTTAACCTGACTTTAGCAATAAGTACACTATGGCTAGTGAGAAATTACCTTGTGATTGACACGTGCGATGCATTGTCAGCTGGAAGGAGCCCGACAGAACGCTGACCAGTCAGGTAATATGAATGCATTATCCTCAGTACTGTTACACAACGATGTTGGCGAGCTAAGGAATCATCTGATGTTAGCGCTATCAGTCATTTGTAGCATGCATCTCAATATTTCATTTGTCAAGAAAGTTTCAAGTTTTCTTTATTCATAATTTTGGCCTGGTGCCGGTACAAGGGCCCCGGCTTACAGGCTATAAATTTACATTTATTTACAATTTTTCTTTTTACAAGCTTATAGTTTTGGGTATCACCAAAAACCCATACGGTGGCCAAGAAAATACCACCTTTCCACCGCTAAGTATACTTCTCGAAAACAGAGATCCTGTGTACTGATTGGAGCGCAAGGACCTTGTTTTCACTACATTCTGAACACTTTCTGCACCATTTTATTGTTTGTCTTGTTCAAACCTGATGCATCGATTAGCTCTGCTGAGTGTTGGCGTGATTATTAGCTATCTACGAAGGTAGGACAAACCAACAGGACGTACGTGTGTGTGTGTGTGTGTGTGTGTGTGTGTGTGTGTGTGTGTGTGTGTGTGTGTGTGTGTGCGCGCGCGTGTGCGTGCGCGTGCGCGTGCGGTGTAGACATCAGCTGTACACGACACAAGTAATATCCATATAAAATAAACACAGTCACTTTTCTGTTAGCTAAAACAAAACCCCCCAAAAGGGGACAAAGTTACTCAGAAGACGGTACATTTCAGATTACATAGACGTTTCCAGGGAAGCAACCAAATAAAGCTGCAGACGACCATCACGAAGGGCTCCGGCGGGTCTGCATGTGTTAGCAGTGACAGCGTTAAAAAAATCCATCCCAGGCAAAACTGCATGCTTATTAATAATATATGAAGCCTGCTACTCCCGAGCAGGGTTTTGGTTGAAAAATTAAAATTACCGATACCCAACTTTTCCAGGCTGGCTATGGATGTTATCCTGAAGTCGTCGTTCTTTTACAACAGCAGATTCCTTTTTACCTTCTCTACTATGTATAGAAAGTATTGTATTTCACCCAAAAACTCGATGTCGAAATTTCGCCGGAAATATGTTTTGAGGCCCCCTAAATAAAAAAGGCATTTTTAGAAAAATAATGTGTGTGTGTGTGTGGGGGGGGGGGGGGGGAGTCAGTGAAGCTCCAGTAGAATACGCAAAAGACCACTACTTGGCACACTTCTCTGTGTATTCAGGATTTTCTTACTGAAAATAAGCAGATAAAGCATTTCCTTATTAAATAATGGTCAGTGGGAAGCAAAAGACAATGTTTTGACAAGGACGCTTGAGTTCAACTATAATCTATTTGCTATTAGAATGAAGTAGTGTATTCCTCCGCCCTCCACACTGAGCCCCACCTCTAGTACGCTATTGGTTAACATTTCTGCACATGCGCATGTAAACAACAATATTTATGTTGCCATTGCCCAATTTATCTCGTTCAGATAATCTGAATTTAACTGCTCTCTTTGTTGTTACATAAACCACAGCATTACTGAACATATGAGAGCCATTGCTAATGCAGTAGTCACATTGTAAGGATTCTTAGATCTCAGCTAAGATAACACCAGGTTTTTTTTTTTTTTTTTTTTTTTTTTTTTTTTTTTTTTTTTTTTTTTTTTTTTTTTTTTTTTCCCTTCTCCATGTATTGTTTGGAATGCGCTCAGCTCTTGCTGGATGGTAAGAGGCGTTATCCGTTATCATGCTTTACCAGATCTTTATAGCCACGGTAGGATACTTCACCGAAAACGTATTGAATATATTCATTATAATAATCTTTTCACTGTTCCTCGAAGATGTTAAAACCACTTCTACCGATCTTGTTTCCATTTTGCACGTATAGATGGCGCTGATGCAACTGGCAAATCCTACAGTTGGCGACTGGTATTCAAAACTTGAGAACTGAATGTTCTGGGATTGGCGATAAGGTATATAGTATATTACATTACAACATTATGTACTATATTATAGCAACAATTTAAGTGGTTTGTTGAACGCAAGTAAAGCAAGAAACTAAATAGGCCGTGGAACTATATTGCGGAAGAATACACAGGTTCATTTCCGCCACGTGCTTCTGCTTACGTCTACTTTATCTTTACAGTAAACCGATTGTAGTAGTGAACAGAAATGTGAAATAAACCCAACTGCTTTTCCCACCACCCGAGGTCACCGCTCCTTTTACCAAAGGATAGGGCCCATGGTTTATCAATGAGCCAATGGTGGCACTAGCCGAGGACGGGCATCAAACCCAGGACAGAATGACAACGAAGTAAGAAGTTAGCAGGAGCCATCAAGGAGAACAGCGACCACTACAGCGAGGTACGAACCAGGTACTGCCTCAACCGTTACATCACAAATATTCTTCGATATACAATTTTAACTTGGTTTGTCCACAACAAATATTCTTTCATGTTGGTAAAATTAGCTCATTCTTCCTTCGACTCTTTTACACACAGCGTATGGTAAATACAAATATTTTTTTCAATATTCGTCTTTCCTCCATTAGATACTGTAAGGTTATTTCTGACCAGTAAATTATTAGAATCTTATCCAAACAAATAAACATCGATGGTAAGAGCAATGCGCACTGCATGTTTGAGAACTCCCAGTACTCACCTCGGACAACTCAAGCCCTGCTCCAAAGTTTAAACCAAAGATTGCAAATGTAGGTTAAATCGGAAACATAAGTCATATGGGTACTTACCAGCCAACGCTTTGATACGGGATCGTTCGAAGAGACGAGATGAGGAGTTGCCTCCATCATATTCGTAGTCCTCGACAATTTCTTGCTGCAACGTCGGGTCCCAACGGACCAACGAAATATCCGTCGTCATGGTGACGACGCTGGGTCAAACCCTGCAACAAACACAATCACTCTTAGAGCAAACTTATCCTGGATGCAACAGTAGCATTAGTATTGCTATAATCGCTCCACCCTTAGATCCGCACTTGAAGTAAACACAACTAACTCGCGGTACGTCAAAACCGAAGCACACCATAACATACAGTACCTGAAATATTGGCAATTATCTGAGTTTTCAAAATATATGATAACTCTGGTGAAGACTACCTGAATGTAACGCGATAGCAGCGATATTCCTGAGTTCCTGAGTAAATATCGTTCTGTTGCGTCATAAACACGAGGTATGAGTCCACGTGGAGTTTGGTTGTATTAGTCGCCGGTAATATGAACACCAGGTTATCGCGGAAGGATACAAGGTGCGGATCTAAGGCTGGATGGAGTATAGGCAATTTCCAGTAGCCAAATCACAATATTTTACAGAAATATCCAGAGGGTCATTCAGAAACAGGCTGTAGCAGTGCTTAATGATAAGTGCTTAGTGTAACTGACCACTCCCAACAATATCCACGTGTCGACAACGCCCACCAATGTACCCGCATATCCAATGAGGACATGTGCCCGTATAATGTGGTTAAGATGCAACAACGAACCAGGTGCGATGACTCAGCTCCTGTCATCGCGCCTATAGCAATAAACTGTTTTTCAGCCGCCAAACGTGACTTGCTCGCTCGCTGAACCAATGAGCGGTGAAACGCTTCCGCCCTCCCTACTTCAAGCTTAGGCTCCGTAAATCCCGTCAGACTACAACATGAGGACGAGAAAGTTTTGGCGTATGTACGCGACCACAATTTAGTCACTTAAAAACAAACCCTTTTTGGCATGAGCGACAGAATGAGAAGGCTTAATAGAAATGTCAGCATACAAGCTATATTTAAGATTAGAAGATCAAGAAAATATATGGAGCTGAATCGAACTCGCGTTACGCCAGAAGTAGCTTCCTTAACCGGCAATACCAAGGAGAACTTTTTAAATCTGGAATGGCGATTTAATTTCACGTAACACTTTTATGAAATGCTTGTGCTTTATCTGAAGATTTTTCATGCAGAATCACTTAAATCAGCACCCATGCATTCAGTTGTACGTTATCAAAGTCGTCAACAGTAAACTCTACACCAATTTCAATTAGCAGTAATCGTAAGTTACAGTAGAATACTCTACAATCTAATTTAATGCTTTGTAATGTCGGTGACAATCTGGAATATTTCAAGCTCTGCGTAGTAGAGCTGGCGCAACTAAAGCTGCAGGATACGCAGAAGACTGTCTTCGTAAACGTACTGTTACACCTGTTGTAGGGCGACAGTATTCTAGTATCTAACAACGTCTCGAGGTGTGCATATCGCAGTGAATGAGCAGAGGAAGAATAGACAGTGGGAGCAGTAGATGCAATGCGTTAGATGGAATTTTGCAGAAGCCCTGCAATCGAATGAGGTAACGCACTTTACACGCGTAGTACAAGTTTTGCGCAGTTCTCGTTGATAAGATATCGCTGCGTTACATCTTGTAAGGTTTAACGCAATACTACTACATACGATATATATCCATAGTAAGTGTAAAGAAATCATATTTGGCAAGGAAACGTTCCAGGCTTAAGTTTGATGCACCTCAATGGGACTGAGAAAAACCTTAAACTGAAGTCAGGAAGGACGGACCTGACAGGATTTAAACCACGAACCTTTTGAATGCGAGCTTCACCTTTTACGCGGAACCAAAGATGCGAAAACGCCTCCACTCCCAGAGCAAACCGTAAAAGTTGGCAAGTATGCACAAGAGATTAACCTAAAAGGTTTGCCTAACCAGAACATATACACATTTGCATCAAGCTGAAAGGACTTCCAGTAAGCCGAGGCAACACAAAGAATTTGCTTGACATACTGCCTAGAAGTTGCAACAAGAACTTTCTATATACTTGCAGATAATTATGTGTTGGTATGTAAGGCGTTTTAAACTAGGACTTTGATAATTTGTTTCTAATCATAATATAAATAGGGAGTGGGAAATGTTATCTTTTCTCCCTCTTTTAGATACAGCTTAGCAGGTGGATAACAAGCAAAGCACCCCTCTTCACCCTACAGTGCACATTTACTTGAACTATACGCACTACCTGCTCCCTCCCTGAGTTGTCCCCTGTTCCTCGGGGTAGTTCAATGTGCTTCAGTGCATGTTTTGACATTACAGGGCAACATATCCTGGCCTCTCCACCCCTCATAATAAAAGCATCAACATCAGCTTTAACAGCAAGGGGAGAAAAATGCAAATGTTGCTGTTGATCCTGCAGCGTCCTAAAAAAATATCAAACAGGGGACAACGGCTGAATAAAATGTGTGCACCTTACGTGTTGTATGTCCACCTGAGGAAGTGCACGCTAATACTCAATCATACACTGGATCTTCAGTAATCTTGTTATGCACCTATAGAAACATTTTAAATTTCGATTTTACGTATTCTTAAAGTGGTGTTAACATGCAAAATATATTTTTCCCTCTCCGTTAACAGAAAAAAATATTTCTGGATAGATATATCCAATTTATTTGAAATGTTGTGTGCTTATTATCATCGTAAATATAAATTTCAATGTTTTATATCTAATGCAAATCGATTTACAAGATGTTTCACCCATTAATAAAAAATAAAGGTAATTTACTGTGGAATGGAAGGCATAATAACACCCGGGCGAATGGTCTAACCACTCTGCCACGGCGCGGCCTGATTTTGATTAAAATAAATTATGTCTAAGATACTGAAATGACAAATTAAATATCTCTCTAATTTTGTGAGAACTGCCTGTGAAGTCCCTGTCATTCTGAATGACTCCGCAACTGTTAAACCGTAAGAGATAAACAAAATCTTACTGGACACAAAATGAAGATTTCGTAAAAGCACACTTTTGTGGAATTAAAACTTTCCGAGATATTCCTCGTTATTACTTTGTATTTTATAAAATAGAGCCCGCTAAAGACATATCTTAACCGAAATAGATGCGAAACTGCTTGTTGTTGCATTATGCATAGAACTTTTTGAACTTCTGAAGTAACCATGTGGGAACTGAAGTTAATAGGTACTACGTGTGTGATCAGTATTTAAATGTAAAACAGATACATAATTTACGTTCCTTAAAGTGTGTGAATACATTGGCGGACACTATAGGTGAAGATACCTATATTTTTCTCATATGCCCCCCACCCCACCCCTTCTTGGACATACAAAGTGGGATTTCAAATCCATTACAAAGCGATCCGCTCTTAACATTTCAAGATTCGACTATCGTTTACATTCTACTGCATTCCCCTAACCCCACTCCACCTACAAGAAAGCATGTAATAAGACAATTTATGCAAATGTTCATCTCGACTAACATGAAGGTGATAGAACAACAGTTTCTACGAGAGTAAACAAAGACGCTTTAAAATGGACACCAGAAATCTGTACACCAAAATGCTTGCTAGCGAAACCTATACGAAACGTTATAGCAAGGGAGATTAAATCTAAATCCACTCCAGTAACTGGTTCTTGAGCTACGAAGGTGCTTATTACTCATGTTAGTATTTCAGCCACGTCTGATACACGGTTCTGAAATAGCTCATGATCTTATACTAACCTACATGCATAAACACGTCACCGTTCTTAACATCTAAGGACAAAGCTTGTTGCATTGGAGATCAAAACTGTGAAATGCACTTCTAAATAACTGGCCTAAGTTGTATACACCGTCCATTGGAATAGCAAGGGATAGACGTGTGCCTCTTTGTCTACAGCAAATGCATCAGATTTCGTTTAAATAATTCCGAACTGCTAAGTATGTATATATGTAACCGACGATGTAGGAATAGAAGGTACGTAAAGTTGTTAGAAGTCCAGGTTCATGGTAAATTAGGACACTTTAAAGTAATAAACCAATATTTAATAGACCTGCTGAGCTGGACCTACACTCCCATACCTATAGAGGTGAGGAAGGGGCCCTTGCACAGGCTGAATTTCCGCCAAGAAATGACAACTTGACTGGACTGAAAGCTTCAACACACATTAATCCAATTTGATAAAGTGACAAGCAGCGTTTGTAGTTCGTATCTGGATACACACTGTCAAACAACACGATCTAAAAGGTTAAAGCGATCTTAAATAAAGCTTTAATAATAATAAAAATTGTAATAACAAAATAAGAGTGTTGTAGCCTCTTGCACGAGCAGAAAGAAGTTGAGTAGGTTTTCCGTTTGTTTTCTTACCGGAGGCACCAATCGATAGTTGGGAAGTACGTATCCCTAGCTTTGACTGTACTTGACCAGTGCAAGTCTCCATGGCGTCTGTCGCGTGAACGGGAACCACCCTCGCTTACGGGTCGTCGACCTTCCTGTTTTCTCGAGTGCACTTTATCCATGGCAGTGCATTCATCGCATTCACAAAGACAAGCTTCGATAATCAATGACATGACATTCTATTCACTTCCTGAAAGGCGGAAGTTACTTTCAAACTATCGACAAACTCGCTGTGTAACTCCAAGTTGCTTAGAACCCCTTCAACCTTGCAAATCGATTGAGCTCGTGAGAGCATAATCGCCGACAGTGATTAGTTTCTCTTGAAAGCTATATTAGTTGCATATACGAAAGCATTATGCAGCTAACAGCTGAACTCAGATTAAACTAAACTGTGTCAACTATTAGTTTAAGCCCTGAATGTAATAATCAATTCCCAAGATGCGTAGCTTCATGAATACTATCAAAGAAATATTCATTCCTTCTATATAGAAGACATAAGAGGGGAAAAACAAAAAATAAACAAGGTTGCCTCGTATCACTGGTAGTAGGAAAAGGAGTAATAAATTGACACTGCTGTTCTTCCTTAGAAATTACACTTAAATTTAGTAAAAATTAATTTCCTTCTTGTATTACAGTTAAATACAGAATGTAATTTTAAATATGCATTTAATAATACTGTAATCAAATACAAATTCGACAAATCCCACTTCTGACACCAGCATGACGACAAAGTCCAGTCCCTGTCCGTCATATTACATTTCACAACTGTTTTCCTCTCTTATTCCTTGAACAGTTTTCTGTTTTGCAGTTCCCTCCGTCTCACAAACAGCTAACCTCACTATCTTCCTTCACGACGCGCCGGTTCTGTCGCGATAAACACACACGCACGCACACACGCACGCACGCACACACACACACACACACAGACACACACACACAGACACACACAGAGACACACACACACAGACACACACACTAAAACTGTCTGTTGCGACAACTCATGTCTGTATCTTCTACCAAAACCTCAATCCGACGCCTCTCCTCTTTTACAGTGAGGATGACGTAACACAGACCCTTTCTCGAACTTCACCTTTTCTGAAACCATTACAAATACGCCGGCCGCCGGACACTTCTCGAATGAACTTGAAACCCCCTTTTGATTCTGCCGCTCTGGTTATGTGCTTGCTTCCGTTAGTGGTGTGGGACAACTTGACCTTGAGCGCCTTTGATACACACCGTACCTGATATGTGGCTTGAGGTAGATTGGCCCCGACCGTCCTTTGTTGTGCGCCAAGGCCGGCGTCACAATATTAAGTTCAAAAGTGTTAAAGTTAAAAAGAGAAAAGAATGGATCTTTCTGCACAAAGGTGCCCATATCCATATAATCCAGACAAACTGGGAGTATCTCGCTATTCTCTAATATATTTTTGACAAGAGTTGTCTTCTCTTTTCGTTCAGTCTATGGAAAAGGATGCAATGCTGAGCGCCACTGCCTTGTTATATTTTCAACAATGAACATCAAATGCCCTTTGGTTTGCAAAGCAAAATGTCACAAAAATAAGTGCACCTTCGAAGTGGTATTCTAATTACATAACACACGTAAAGGTAGGCTAGGAATCAACCTATCAGATCTCTGATTCACTGAAAATGTATCCAAATTTTCTTCTGTAGAACAATGTTTTAAGTTCCGATCAGTTAACAGTCCGTGTATAGAGTATACCACAAGGAGAGCAATTTATATACTGGATAAAGTGATTGTATAAGAAAATCTGATGACAGTTGGACGTTCAGAAATGTTAATGTTCGAAGAAGGTGTGGCAAATTGCCATTAGTCGTGTTCAGGGTTTTGCCAAATCACTGACCGCGCCCAATTTAGATCACAAACAGAGCGCAACTCAGCGATAGGTTCCGATGCACGGAATGCTCAGTTGTTGATGCTCGACTGTTATCCATCATGTCCTTGTCACCAGAATTCCCCTCGGCCGGCTTGAGTAGTTTGAATTAATGGACTATGTTGGGCGTTCCTCAACACGTATCAGCAATCAAGCATTCTCTGGATGCACAGACCTACATTACTAATGCAATCCAGGGTTTCTGTAGCGAACAACCTAATTTTCAAGGCAGTAAAAGGATGTCGCGTTTATTTACAATTCTTTTCTTCTTTCTTCAAGACACGGTTCTGTGCCAGTTGGTATAAAAAGCTATTCAACTTTCTACTTGAAAGATTCGATAGTTTTTCATATCCATGAAGTCACTTCCTACAGTTCTGACACATAGTTCAAATTAAGCACAAAACTGCAGTAACTCAAGCTGTGCACGGTTCAGTGGCTTTACTATAACAAAGGGCCAAAAACTAGGAACGAAACCCAGATACTACCCAGTGAAACCATCAGAGACTATCGAACTAAAGATACTCCAACATACAAACGGATATCAGCAGTAAAGCTTGTTCCTGTAATGTTACTGTTTATTTCTGTGTTGATAATATGCAGGCTTATAATTTAATTTACTAGTGGATATTGCTAGAAAAAGGGTTGTGTTGACTTGATATTTCTTCGTTTCTACCATTAAACATATTTCTGCTGCGTGCACACATTTGGGTTATAAAAAACAAACCCCTTGAGTTTTCTGTTGCCCTTAACGTGATGAGAGCATGCTTTAAACAGGAGCGTTGTCAAGAATATTCTCTTTAGAATACATCTTCCTCCCTTGCTTTGGCGCTCTATATTGTCTCTCCATTGCCAACACAAGAAAATGAAATTCCACTGATGCTAAGCTGTTACGTATAGAGTTAATGCATCTTTATGACGGTCCAAATGACACGCGAATGTGTATGTGGCATTATTCAGCTATAATTATTTGAATACGAGAAAGAAGTTACGGGATAAGTGAACTATCACTTGTAACTTAATCTGATACGTGTTTACTTCGCAAACGCTTATATGCACATTTGTAACAATGTCTATTACAAGATACTGTACAAACGGCTATTGGTCGTCTAAAATCACCTGGTGAATCATGACATTCGAGACACAGGTGATGAACTTGGCCGTTTTTAACGTGCCAGAAGTCTGTTTTCCTTCAGTGTTGTTTATTAACATCTTATGAAGAGAATGCTACCTGTGAAGTCATTAAAGGCAATGTCAAACACCCAAACATTTTTATTTATATATGAGTAAGATAATAGAAGAATGGAGAATCAAGAGTAAACCAAAAGGAATCACATTAAATGACACTAGTCTTTATACAGTTGCATTTACTGGCAGAGAATGAGGAAGATGTGCAAAAATCAGTATTTAATTTGAATGAAACAATACAAGAACATAATATACAAATTTTGGGAGAAAAAACAGAAGCAACGACTATGATAGGAAAAGAACTATTTCGGCCTAAGATCGTAATAGGACAACCTTTAAATATTTGGAATCACATATCAGTAATTGATAGAAAGACAGAAATGGAAGAAAATGTTAAAGCATATAATAAAATCAATGGGTGTATAAAAAGACACTTTGGTAGGAACATGAGGAAGGATCTTACACTAAGATCATATAGAATAGTGTCCAAAACCTCGTTAAAATATGCGTGTGGGACATGGGTAATGAAAACCAAGGAACAATCAAGGCTGGAAGCATCTCAAATAAGATGAAGGTACTTAGTGGGTGTTACTAGAAAAGATCGTCTCCAGAATGTAGATGTAAGAGAAGAACTAGAGGAAGAAAGCATTTTATAAGAAATTAAAAGATATCAGAGCAAGTAGAACGATCATGTTAAGAGGATGGATGAAACCTTCTAGATTGCCACGACAAGCCATTAGGATGAAGATACCGGACGACCCCGAATGAGGTGGAGAGCAGTTTGCCTCGGAACAGGTCCAAGGCCTAATCCATGTTAAGAGAACACCCAAAGTATTTTTCTGGTAACATCATGGGAATCGGATGAGCTAAATTCAAAGAAACTAACAGATTTTTCAGTCTCAGATATTCCAATGTACTTTTAACGACTGCTTCGTTGTCTTGCCTACGAAATATATTTGCAGTTCGGCTCTTTTTTACTTTTTTCCACTTTAAAACTTCAACAAAAATAAAACGTCTGGAACTTCCATGGTAAATACCACGGAAAGGTGTAGCAATGAGTGTAGGTTAAGTCTGAAAGATTAAAACTGCAGAGACGCAAATGTACATGGAAAGAAAGTTGATCCTCCTATTCGATTTCCACAACTCAAGCGTAATTTATATTTAGTCATATTATCATACTGGAGTTATGCAACACATTTCGATCGTAAAATGATTTCAAGTGAAACAACTAGTAATACAATTCGACGGAATAAACAAGTCAGGATTAAGAATAATATAAATTTCAGCTCCATAATGCTCGATCCTCTGACTCCAACTGTACCGTTCAGCTTCCATTCTGACAAAATTCGTCACACAATTCAAATCTGAACATCACAACACGGGTCACTAGTCGCTTGTGATTCCATAGCTGTGATTCCACAATCCCCTTATCGGAACTTCACACGAATGCCACTGATTCCTTTCCGAATGAATTCATTCCATCGACTATGTTGTACTGTTGACCTCAATATACCAAGGTATATGTACATTTTTTTTCCACGTCCTAAGCAAAAGTTATTTTTCGCTCGATTATATATTTTCTTGGTTATATCAAGCGAAGTTAGAATTCAAGGAGTCTTAGGGGATTTCCTACACATTATAATCCGTAAGAATTGCACTCCGTTACAAATTTGAGGTAATTTCATTCGATACCCAATTTTTAACTAGATCTCCCCCATTTGGAAATTATTTTGGTGGATCCTACAGTTGTTTTCCATGCTAACTTCGAGAATGTGTCTGAGGAAGTTCACGATACGATGTATCGTATTTTCAGCTCATTTCGCCTGACTTGATGATAGAGAAGTGAATTCAATTTTATGCTTCAAGTAAATCAATGCCATCGCTGCTAAACTCGAAATATTCCCAGTTATTCCTCATAAATCGACTGAATTTCTCTGCTAAACTGCTATTTCTCTAAGTTAATTTCCTTCCCAGACATATCTGGATAAATACGTATCGTTATTCAAGTTGCACATTCATTGCAATGATTGAGCAAGATTTGCAAGTTGGTAAATCTTACGCAAGGATCCTTGATTGCTTTTGTTTTTAAATATTGTTAAGGATTTGGCCCCATCTAGTGTCGGATTAGTTATGCGGATGCCAGATTTACTGTCACAATCAAAACGCTTGGCATGTGCGCTCAGGGTTAGGCCCAGCGGAATTTTAAAGTAATATTAAAGGGCGATTCGTTTTATTAAATGACCGACAACGAACACAAAAGCCTTTACAAACAAAAATGCATCGTAGCCAGCTGAGAATCTACCTCGGAAACCTCTCAGACCACAAGCAGGCTGTACCAATTGAGACACGCGAACTGTAAACTGTTGTTTTTGTGGTCCAAAATAGGTATTTAAATTCCTGTATGCGTTGAGCACATAAACACTTCGTTGTTTATTTGCTTCGCTGAAATCCTTGGCAAATTCCAGTGGATTATTATGAAACGCTCAACCATAGCAAACAAAAAAGCATTCCGATGTTATCAGTGTCTCCGCTTTATATGCAAATATCCGCTATCGATCGGTCATTCGACCCACATCCATTACAATAGTGCAGACGGAAGCATATGGTCAACAATTGCCAGCGTCGCTCGGAGGGAACGGTGCACTCTGGATTCTGCTGTACACCGTCCCCTGGGCCCGGAAGTACGTCACGGTATGTTATCGCTGCAACTCTACACCGAGCAATACGGCTCATAAAATGGGTGTGTCGCCAAACACTTCCTCCGGGAAGCCCTCATTTTTTTATCCTCACTAGAAACATAAACATAGGTTTGAAAGAATGTCAGTGACACAAATTCTGCTTGAAGATATGGTATTTTAACTGAATCATCGAAGTTAATGGGGAAATGTGTAGCGCAAGTTTATCTCGTTACAACATAGGAAGCGAAAACGCCTTCTGCCGCTGAATCACCAAATATAGATCGGAGAAAAATTACGTTGCGATTGGCACAAGCTCCAATCAGGATACTGCGTAAGCGCTTATCAGCGACGTAACTAATCAATGGTGACCTGAACTTGTTGGTCCGCAAGATCCACACCCTCCACTGGCTGATTCAAAGAATCTTGTGTCAATCACAAGGTAATTTCTCACCGACCGCACAAGACAGCAGCACGTAAACTGGTAAGAGGGGAGGCTTTGGGAGTCCAAATGTAACATGAATAATTTTTTCGCCGCACCTATTAACACAGGCAAGTTGCACTTCAGGGCGATTGTAAAGTTATTAAATTTCCTCTTGAACCCTAGAAAAGAATAACTTAAGCTTTCGTGGCACTACCATATCAGTTAACTATAAGAAACGAATGAGACGAATTTTAAACCACAACGTACACAAAAGTGTGACCCTCGTACAGAGGAACTACTGCCGACCGTGCAACGGCCACCGATATGCCACCGTCACATGCCTACGCTACTTCTGCATATATTGCAAGTGCTTAAAATTCGCCAAATCTTCCAGGAAACCACCCATTCAATGACGAACAACTTGTCGCATGCATAAACTGTAACCCATAAATGGAGTTCAAGCAATAAGGGAAACAGTAATTATTTATGCCAACAAACTGTTTAAGTCATGTGTGAGCTTAGACCACCGGCCTGGTAAGCGGAGGGTCTGTGGTTCAAATCCCAGCTGTAGCATTGCATTTTTCAGTTCCGATTCTGCCACTCAAGGGAAAACAGTGGTTCAGCAAATGCCCGACAAGGTGTTTCATGAGCGTATGCTGGACGGGTGTAACTTTCTTTCTTCCACGAGAACAGTAAAATGGCATTGTATTAGCACCGCAGGCTGCGGGTTCCATTGAGTTTTATGAAGTAAACACGGTTGATGAAATAGTGCAAACAATTAATACTGAAGAACTCACATACAGATGCTTCATTGTATCAAAGCAGAATTTATTAAAACGATTCGGTATGTTTGTCCATATTTACAATGTTGGTGCATGTTCCACGCCCATTTTAAGGTATCTGTACATAATTATGTTTTGTGAAGAGAGCTGCTATAGACACTTGTTTCACTTGGCTAAACACGTAACAGGCACTGTGTTCTGATCACAAACTATCAATTTAAAGTACCACTGTTGCTGGGCGTAGTAGTTCTTCCTGAATGAGGGCATGCTGCAGAAGATATAGATCAGGGATACCAATTTGTGACCCGGCGTGTCATTCTACTTTACCTCCACCACTGTGTGTTGCGGGTGGTCGGACTTCACGGCGACATAGCGGCAAGAGTACAACCTCCTTGGACGGTAACCAAACCAAAGAACAAAACAAGAGGACGGGATAAACCTCGTGTCCCCTGCATCAGCACCACTGACACAGAACCCCGCTAATGCGTCTGGAAAAGCTTAGGCAAAAGTTCATTATTTCAGGAAAGTGCCGACGTGGGCGCAAATCCAAGTGATTGCCAGATTTTCTTTTACCTCCTCATAACAGATGGAAACATATTTCTCTCAGTATGCACGTAAATACAGCATAAACTAGTTGGATCATGGAAACCTTGCCAAAACGTACTGCCTCATTCGAAGCTGCGATATATTACAGAATTATCTTTCTATAAATCTCGTAACTGGAATATTTCCTATCATATTCCCAATTGTTATGGGATCTTTTTCTACGACAAGTCCGCCAGGGTAAACGTTTTCAGATATTTATGGAATAATCATTCTGAACATTTGTCTTGAAAACTGAAGCTCAAAAACTGAATTGGCCTGTGAAAACCTGTAACATTACTTTACATCTCATATTCCAAAGAACATTTCGTAATATCTATGCAAAATGTATTTTGACAAAGAGCAGTACATTTAACACCTTATGGTCCTCCCAAGCGCTTTCCATCCCCAACCTCCAAAACGCTCACTTAACTTTCACTTTGCAAGCCGACACAGCAAACGGAAACAACCCCAGTGAATAAGATAAAGCACGTAGGCTTTTATTCCGTTGCCAGGAACACGGAAGTTGTATCTCATACTCAAGAGAAAATGTCCTACAAGGGCGAGGGTGGGTATTTTCGCCCTTTCAGCAGTATACGGCAGTCGAAACGGCTTGATGAAGGTTTTGTTTGCCTTAGTCTGCAGTTATTCCCCGACAGAAAATATATCGCGAGTTATACAGAAAAATGTTGCTTCTATTAAAAGTACAATTAAAATGGCATCAACAGACCCCTTAAGCTCTTTGAGCTTTCGTTTCTGGGTCATTACACGTGAAATGGTTCCCTTGATAAAACGTGAAGACTTACAAACTTAGTCATTAACCTATTTGGACTAACTAAAGTGTATAATATTGACATCTGGCTGGAGCAGAGGATTTTGTCCAGCAACAGATTCTTGGGACATACTTCCTTGAAGCACCGTATCGAGCGAGATGATTCAGCGATAAAGGGTGGGGCTCGCATTCGAAAGATCGGGGTTCAAGTCCCGCCATGATCATCCTCACTGGCAGGTTTATTCCGGCTTTTCCTGTCTTAGCAAATGCCGGGAGGTACCCTAAACCTAGGCGTGGAAGATTTCCTTTCCCAAATATCTCGTATGTGGGTATTCCTCAGTGTCCACCCCCTGTGGTGCCGTATGCAACATGCGTTAAACACCACTGAAAAAAATTGAAGCACTTGCATTCTTTATAGCATCTTTGGAAACTATAGTGATTCAAAGCAGTTTAAAATAAACGTATGAAAGGAAGTGTCTGGGTAAGGTGACATGTTATAATTACCTGCGATCTAGCACTTCCATACTTAAATTACTAAGATTTTAAACGCTCAACTGGTTGGAAACACACTAACATGCAGATAGTTCAGCAGAAAAACGAGCAAAAATCTGCCTCTGAACAAAGCAAGCTGAGGAAGAAAAACTTCATGTTGTTACTGTCGTAAAACTCGTGCTTAAAAGAATTAAGCGTCTGATTGGATGTGTAACGCTATCCGGTCACTATAAAAATAGCTAGCAAGAAAACGCTCGAGCACTAACTGATTGCCATAAATCACCTGTCATCTGATGGAAGAATTCCAGCCGCTGCGGTGGAATCTGTATCTCAGCTATGTGCTAAACGCGGACAACTCAATTACTGGTTATAATAAGCTCTGTTCCCTCAAACTGAACCATTTCAAAAAAATAACTAGCAAACAACGGATTAACAATCACGTGCTTTAAAGAGATTCAAACAATGCTTTCCTCTTTCCTTGTAGCACAAATGTATCAACTTTAACCTCCAACAGATGGGAAGATGACATGACCTACTGTACAACTCAAATTTTTGCTTCAGCCTTTATAGGGATATTTTTGGACGTAGCGAATGGCTTCAAGTTGCGCACTGGTTTACGGTCGAGTTCACTTTCGTATTATAAGACCAGAGGGGTGTAGGGCTAGATTAGGTGACACAAACATAAGGCGTATCGGAAAGAATGTGAAACAGCGTAATTGCTTACGCGAGCCTATCGCACACACAAGGCGAGACAGCGTATGTAATGTATTTGACTCAAGAGTGTGCTGTTGTGGTTGACCAAGTGAACCTGAGAAAATGCGCTGTTTGTTCCTCTGATCCTGCTTCAAAAGTGACCTAACCTTTCTTTCCTGGTACAATAAATATTACATCACTAATACATTTCATTATCGCATCAAACAAAGCAATTGTCATGCTTTCAATAATATCACTAATGAATTATGTTTATTGGAGGCTTAAGAAGCCATAAGATATACTTCAACAGTACTGCTTGAAGTCCAACTGCCTTGTAGATAGTAATTTTGAAGTGCTGGTGTTACTCTATTTACATCGTAGCAAGAAGCTCCCCACTCTACAGCGCGATTGCGCGTTCAAAGTCATTCTCCTGAGTGAGTAACAATGCACTGTTCAGATGCAAGCATGACTTCAGGACAGCAAAGTGTCACATGAATTACATCTCGTGCCTGCCAATTTGTGTGTTCCATTACTGACTGTACGCTTCGCTGTTCTAGTAAACAAGATAAGCAAGCGCAGCACTCGACAATCAGGGTCAATACGCCTTGTCGCTTTGCCAAGTAGTAGGTATCTCTGCGACTTCAGTGTAGTAAACATCGCGGGTCAGTGCGTGATCAAGTATAGGTCGCGCGTTGGTTCTTGAATATGTTATATGAGAGTTTAGATGCGAGTCGCTACACACCTTTGATTGGAACACTGGTATCGAGAGGCAGGTACAGTCTGCAGTCAAACGCTGTGCACGTTGACACACATGTTTCTGAGCTGAAATACTATTGCTACACTACTACAAAGTAAATTGTCACACTTGCAGTCGTATCGGCCACACTGGAAAACCCCAGGTAACTGTTTGGACTTAATTTTCTTGCATTTCTTTTATCCCAACAAATCTCTCATCTTTTTCATCGTCTGAATTGATATATACATCCACCCCACACAGAACTTCTGCAGCCAACTGTATACACAAATGCAACAGAGGGAAGTATGTATGAACTGTGGATCATCATGAACTATTTTGCTGACACGTTATCAAGGATGGGCTAGCTCACTGCTCCTTTGCAGAAGGTCATTCGTCAAGAACAAATGCGCGACTGTACAGTGTCCGCTCGCATTATCAGCAGTCTCTTGTAATTGCAAGTAGGAAATAGAGAAGTTACCCCCACCATCAATTTACATGTCACTCGCGCAGATCCTTGCAACAATCTAAAAACTACATCATGCATGTATACCATCATTTATGTTTCAGCTTTTGTGAAAATCTAGATAGGGTATGGGAAAGGAATAGTTTCCCATGTTCAAAAGTAAAAATCATACGACCTGAATAACGAAAGATCAGCCAAGGGTTTTAAACTGTAGTTGTTCTGAACACTTCAAGATCAATTAAGTCATCGGGAAAACAAATGAAAATTCCAATGACGTGTTTCGAACTAGGTTTGTCTTTGAGCGCTGAGTTTGATAGCGAAGCAAAATCCGTTGGACACATATCTGCGAACTCTTGGCCTAGATTAGGTACACACCCTCCCGAAATACCGCGTTTCTTTTGTTCAGCCCGAGATTTTTCTGTTGTTTCCAGCGCTATGCTACAATGTAGCACCGAGCCTGTGCATCGATACTCGGTGGAAAGGCCACGTCTTTTTTCCGCTTTACATTTTTTCCCTCTCTCTGCTCCCTGGAAGGGCTTCTCTTTGTCTTGTAGGGGTGACTTGAATGAGGCTTTCCCCCTCGGGTACAGGGTTTCACGGTAGAGTTTTTTAATCTGTCCATGGCAGTACTTCAAAAGGAAAGCCACAATCGCACCAACATTCTTGCTACTAGCTAAATACCAACAACAAATCCCCTAAATCCCCCACCAGTCAGTTCCATTTGATGAAGTAGCGTGTATTCTTGTGGTGCAGGTGGCGTGCATAACAGGCGTTCATTTTGAGGGGGAGGAACAATTAACTCTTCCCGCAACGAAGCTGCACATTTGGCATCACTCATGTAATCGTCTCTTCAAAAATATTACGTGTAACAGTCACACTATTCTCCCTACCGGCGATTCAACAAACAACTCGTGCCAATGACGAACGTTCCTATTTAAATACTTTTTAGGAAATGCCATAGCATTCAATTAGTAATCGCTTTCCATTTCCGTAACAGGATGAGAAAAGTTAAGAATAATTAACTCTGTCACATCGTTAGGGTGTTATAGCACGGGGGTAGGACAGGCACTGCCGGTGTCAAGTCAGCTCACGCCACTGAACATGTTCGCACTGAAGACGAGTTCAGCGTGTGACGTCACCACCCTCTGGACCAATGCCACATGCGGGATACAGCAATGTAGGAAAGACAGGAAACAATACAACTGACGTCTTGGATGCTGTAATATTAGAGCTCATTGTTTTATTTCGGCTCTATGATATGAGAAAATATATAACAATTCTAGTTTATGTGAAGGACAGTCATGTTATCAAGTAAATAAAACAGAACATGTCATTTCCTATGCAAATTACCTTGACATTTTCCAATACTTTCTATTTCGTTTTTCTTTAACTATTTATCAATGTTAGAACGTAATTGAAGACTGCATGTTAGGTTGTGATCTGACAAGGTAGTTCAGGATTTAGACTTAGCTAATTTCATAACAGAATCAGACAGAAACAATGACTGCTCCGTTTTATTTGTACTGTCCATGTTATTGTCTACACCTGACTGGACCCTCCAGTTCCGTACTCTCAGCGCCGTTTAACTAGGCAACACAGAATTACACAGCTCTCGCCTCACGTCACATGAACTGATAGGCTCACTGAGAGCTCCTATACGCTATTTGTTGATGACAAAAAAGTCAAAACGCTTTACTCAGAGGAAAAATGTGTAGGTCAATGTGTTTTCATGCCATTCCGAAGGGCTCCGTTTCGAATCTCGGTTGGGCCTAATCATGGAAAAGATTATTTATGTATCTTAAGACAAATGTGCAGAAACCGAAATCCCACCACTATATTTCACCATCCTATACAATCCATAGAGGTGTTGTCCAAAAGTGCAAAAACTCATATTTCTCGTCAATGTTACCTTTCAAATTCCAAGCTCTCTGCATCACATCGCGAGAAACTCGAGAACTTTTGTCGCACTTCAAGAAACGTAGGAACACTTGAAAATCCTAGCGATGGATACCTGGAAATATTTTATAGCACACAAAACAAATTCTTGTATTAACGAAATCTGTTTAATAAGCTCTGGTCTGTCCATTAAGGTGTAAAAAATGGGGACACTTTTTTTTTTAGATCCAGAGGATTGGATGGACTAAAAAGGTTAGGTACAATGGAGGTGGCCCCGCAACAGGAGTAGAGCATAGCACGTACGGAAGGAGGAATGACAGAAGTCCGAAGGGCTACCAGATCCTGATGGACAGGTGCAAACTGGGACAGGGTCCTTAACGTTTCCAGATAGAGCGTGTCTGACGCCACCCATTGCCGCACCCGCGGAAACTATGTCCAGGAGCCCGGTAGGATCGCTGAACGAAGGTGGCATCCTGCCTGTGCAGGTCAAGACGACGCCAGAGAAGTCATCCAATGCCTTCCGTCCCCCATCGTACAACCTGAAGACCGCTCGAGCTGACCCGGAATGACGTCACATCTCATACTTGAGTCAGACATTGATGTCAGACGAAGATCTTTTAAGTAAGTCCCCTCGTTTAAAACTCCTAGCAACATGTTTGCAGTACAAACCCCCAAAAGGTGGTTCAAACTGTTTTGATTAAAATGTTTGAGTGTTAAGACCACACGTGACCAAGCAGTTAAGTAGTACTCCTTATTCTCAATCAAGTTTGCGTAATAAATGATATCAATATAAAATCAAAAATTTAAAGTCGTTCTTGTATACTCATTCCCCATATTCTATGGGAGAATTCTTTAATATCTCGCAACAGGTATAATACATAGGGCAAATGGCATGTGATTGTTATTTACATTTGTAAATAACTGGGAGACGAGAGGGAAAAAAACTAATTTTATGGAGAAAGTAGACGTCACATGTCCAAAATATTCTCTGCTCATCATTGAACTTCGCCAATATTTTTAACACTTCTAAGGTTCGATTAAGTTTCTCACGCAAGAGTATGAAATATCTAGGCAGACATCAAACTTGTTATGTATGTAACGTGTATTGAAAGCATGTCTGCCAACGCTAGTTCCGATTAAAAGGAAGTAGATACAAGAACAAGCTTTTGTACAAATAGTTTGCGGGATAGCAAGTAAATAAAGTTATAGAATAAGGTTTATTTCCCTTTCGTATGTTTTCGAGAGTAGATTAAATTGATTAAATTCACTTCAGCACAGCACTTTTCATTAAGAGCCGCTGTCTAGTAACGACGAGGGCGTGAACTAATCAATAACCACTGTCGAATGGGCAGCATTTGCTCGCCTACTCCTCCAGGCGTATGAATAGAACTGCAAGCTGACGATGTTCCATCTGTACCCGCCTCCAGGAATACAGTATCGATGTATCTGAACAAGCGGAGATGTTCCACACGAAAAAAGACATGTCTGATATTCTACGCGGCTCAAAGACATTACGAGTTGAAGAGAAAAACGTTCTCTGTCGAAATTGGCGATGAATTGGTATCTACAGCCAGACAGGAACAAAAAGATCGAGCAAAGAATAGAGCCGAGAAACTTTGCACGATGAAGCGTGAAGCAGGCAGTTCACAAATTGTGAATTCTGGAGAGGAAATGCCGCTGTTGAGTAGAATACCAGTTATATCTGAACTAAAATAATATACAATCTTTCTGCAGAGGGACCAGCGATCCGTAAAATTCAGCGTAGCAAACGCAGGCTACTATTCATACAAATTTGAGCGTTTCTTCGCACATACCCGAGTAGCTGCGCTAAATCCCACAAACATGTTCAACCTCCTGAGAAGATTTCTAAGATTTGATAACTAGGACTCAGATTTTCAGATGCTAAAAACTTGGAAAATATTTTTTATGTGCTAAAAATGTCAAAAGTATGTGGAAAAAAGTAAAACATGTGCTAAACTATCTGAATGGCCGAACTAATATAAACGTACGAGGTTTTCAGCAGACATTGTTCTTGGAAGGGATCATCAAGTACTGTAGAATTACAGTATACGACCTCATGATTCCTTAACTTTTGCATGCCAAAAGATTGACGATTGTCACGAACAATTGTCTGGAATTTCGAAGATGGTCGTTTCACATCACAAGAAGTCTAGCATAATTATAACATGGAATGTCACTCACATTTGTATCAATAGTTTCATGTTGCCCATCCAACACACCTGAAATAATAATCCACTGTATTTTCGAACACTCCCTTGCATTCTCTTTTGTGCTGCAGGATCAAAAAGAACCGCAAGTTTTTTTTTTTTTTTTTTTTTTTTTTTTTTTTCCGCATCCTGAAGTACTTGAACTGCTTCTCCCAGACATTCCTACTGATTCCAGTATCTTTATGGAATCACAGAGGAAACAAAGATTTGCGGAAAAGTATGCGAAGTCAATTCTTAAGTGTCTTAAGCACATTGTTGCACTTCAACTACTTTTCATTCTAGGCATGTTTAATCCAATGTGAACTCAAAACTGTCGATATGTAATTTCCCAACACAACACAACTAGAACGTCGTATAATTGTGGATTCACAAATGACTTATTGACCATACAGTTTAACAAGTATCAACATATGTACCAGCTGCATTGTGAGGCGATAACAGGTGCAATGGAGGAATTCCCTGTTCTTATCTTGCAGGCTCATGTAGCTTGAGTAACCAGGAAGTTTATATTTTCTTCCAATCAAAGGGATGCTACAGCTGACATCAGTTCTTCCCATAACGAATAACAAATTGCATGTGTAATTGATCATTAAAGAAGTGGATGGCGACTTGTTAAAAATAATTTGCTTCTGCTTTTATGCCATTTATCTGAAAATTATTTTAAAGATGTTTTTATGTAATTTGTGCGAACATCCCAAAATATTTATTTACATAAAAAATCAGAAAATATGCATTTTTATGTGTAATAAAACTTAGAATATTTACTCCGGTGTAAATATCCAGAACATCAAACTCAGTCTCAAGTTTATGCTAGGATGCAAACAAAATCTGGAGAATTTAATGTCATATCGGCACGTAGGCCATGATAGCTTAGTGGTTAGAGCAGCCGGACGGTAACCGGTAGATCCGTGGTTCAAATCCCGGCCATGGCATTAAATTTTTCGGTCTCACTCTGCCCTTTCCAATCATGTACTACACACGGCTATTGTGTGGAAAAATATTAATTGCAAAAATATGTATTTACCTTAAAATCCGAGCCCTATTGATAACGTACATGAACTCACGCCTATCAACCAAAACAGCAGTGTCTGGTCCTTGACCGAGCTCATGTACAGCCTTACAGACACAAAGTTCACCATAGTTCAATCATACTACTAAATCGAAACTTGTATTAAAACTTCACAATGTTTGGTAACGTTAATGCTAAGCTTGCGACAGATCCACAAGTGCTGTTACAGAGTACCAGTCTTACGTGGCTGTCATTCGTCGTACTAAAAGAAGACTTGAATGCAGATAGGCACTGCCCAGCTGGAACATAGAGGCCTCCAGGAGCAAGAATTAACGGAGAAGCACCAAGATGCGACACTTCTATTTTTACGTTCTTCCAGAACGAATACATTCAACTGAATCCTGAATTTGGAAAGATTCACAAAGGGGCCACCAGGATAATAACATCGATACTCTCAATAAAGCCAGGGGCCTATAAACACATATGAAAGCTGCCAGATCCAATCCAAATTCTGGGAATTCCTGCATAAGCTTATTAAATTGGCAAAGCAACAACAATGCAACAATTAGGTCGACACCAAGATGTAGCAGTTGATTGCGATAAAAAAGCAGGCTTCCTTGCAAAGAAAAGATTTCCGTAAACCCTAAAATCAATTCTCTTAGGCTCCATAGACATCCATGAGCAGATTAAACAAAACTAACAGGTATACTGGACTACAGCAAACGGAATAACGAGTAAACGAATGATGAATACGCCTTCATTGGTGGCAGCTAGACTATCTGATTGCGAGATCTAGCAGAGCGCAAAGATATTGCTCTCTTAACTAGCCATGCTGTCTCAGGAAGCATTCGCACATAACTGGAGCTTATGGAGATCTCCATCTGCAGACTATGGAATGCACTACACACATCCTAGAATTGAGTTCTTAGCTTATAGGAAGTAAAAGCTGTTTGGGATTAGCAATCGCCTGATAAATGGAACAGGTCCATTTTAAGTTCAGTAAGAAGTGAAAAGTTACAATGTTAGGGCATAAATAGTCTGTTCAGTAAAATTTTCATTCAATTCAGTGCAATTCACTTAAAACATTATGGCGGGATATTTTTCAGATACACGCCAAACTACCGATTTTTCTATCATTTTAGCTAGTTTTTGGTTTAATATATCGATTACTCACCAACGCTGAAAATTCCACCAGCAACCCAATGTGATTGGTAACCGCATACGCAAGCTCCGTACAATCTGCTGTTATGAAAACTGCTGTTATGAAAACTGGCACTAACTTAAGAATTTCGAATTACTGGTAATCGCAATTCTGTGAGATATGGAAGTAACTCGCAAAACGGATTGCCCATTCATCATAGGCAGTCAAGTTATATAGAAGAATGGACCTTTGTCCAAGAATAGCAATTTAAGAGATCACAAATTAGCACCTTTCTTCAGTTTCTAAGCTTAATACGTCTTTCTCAATATCAATGCGCTTAAATTACCCCGAAACTATATTATCTCTTTATTATCGTCTACGTCTTCGCCTCTCTTGCAATGCATTACAACAGATTTACCGCAGGAATGGAACTCCTATTCTGTACTTCAATTTGCCTATCTTCCAAAAAGCATTCTCTTAACACAGGACGCTAGGGGCGCGCCTTAAAGTTCAACCACACCCACGGCTAAGTTGGGCCAAGGAAATAGGAAAATCATACCAATTTAAAACAAAAAGCCTAGCTTTGTTGTCTCAAAATATCTTCGCCATAAATGTTGGCAACAGCTCAGCATTCAAAGAAAGCATCGAACTGTCAGAATCTTGAAGACTTTAAGGTGATTCGTTTACTTGTCCAAGGATCAACAAACCAAACTTACAGAGCTTCTCCATAATTTCACCCATTCTTTTCTGTTTTGGAGTTAAGCTAATGGATATCCAAATTTCACTGGTGCCGATTTAATCCTTCATATCCAGTCTTTGGAAGCTAACGGCTTCTGGCTGACATTCTGTTTCACAGCCTACGCTATAACGGATTAATGATGTCACTTATACGAACAGCAATTAGAAGTATAATTATAAAGACGAGCTCAGAGCGCCGCACAAGGTCACCCCGAAGCCCTTACCCGTCCTGTGATACTTTTATCACCACCGTCAAGTATCATTCAGCAAGACTGGAGTGCCTGCCATCGATTTTGCGCTTCATAAAGAAGCTGCGGCAAATTTTCAAACAAGACAAAAGATTTATGCGTCTCCATACTGTCACAGCTCTAGGATGGTGACTCAACGTTTCCAGTTGTTGGCGAAACCGGTTCAGCAAAGTCCAAGCACGTTTAAGCACTGAAAATAAGTACTTACTCTCTTCTTTTATAGGAATTCCCAACGAGTGAGTGTACGAATATGACAAGACGCTAAACCGGTTTCTCTTTCAAGTAAAAGCAAACAAGTGAAATCAACTAACGCTATTTCACTGATAACGAGAATCCCGATTTTGATGACATTCCATCCTAAAGAGTTGCATCATAGGCCCTGCTATAATACACATACGAGGGTGTTTCAAAATGTCCCCCTAGAGGATCAGCGCGCAACAAGAATGGTGCTTTGCCAGATGTTCCGCAATTCCTGCAGACAGTTCCGTTACGATACCAATAAGTGTGTGAGCGAAACGGCGCGTCAACAGGAAACGTACTCCAAAGTCAAATTACGCTGGGCGATATTCTTGTGGACAAAACATCGAAATTGCACAGAGATTCACCGTGAAATTCTGGCGGTATAAAACCAAAACACATGTCGTGTCTAATCATAGTGAAATGGTGCCGATAAATAATTTGATCAACCCGCTCACACATCTGTGATACTGATCAGGAGGAAAGGCCATTAACATCAACTACAGATGACACTGTCCAGGTAATCAATCGAACTCATGTGTTCATTCCATTGTCAGATTTGCCCAACAGTCCTCGACCAAGGAGCGAATTTTCTATCGTTGAGGAATTAAACTGGTAGAACGGCTGTTTAGAGAGACTTGGTAACTACGTTGAAAAAGTGTCATGTATCAGAGCTACCTTGCAGCATTCAATAAAAGTTACTTGGTCTGCAATAATCATGTGTAACTTACTTTTTGAAGTCCCTTCGTATATCATTATGAGTCACAGATTGTACGTAGAAATGCATATTTATTAGGTCATATCTGGTCTATTTATTGCACATTATTGCATTTTTTTACAACTATACATCATTTTGTTATCTTCTTGCCCTTTGCACGTAATGCCTTTTTTAGCTTTACATTTAATATACACAATTTTATAGGACAATAACTTTTCAAGTATCAGAAATGTTCTATTCAATTGCGAAATAAGAATAACTTTGTGTCATGTACTTGCATTGTTGCAAAGAGTCGCAGGTCTGGAAGACGTTGTTTGGAGTGGAGGAGACGCAAATGGCACCATAAATTGTAGGTAACTATTGTCATTTGAGGCACTGCAATACTGATAGGTGCAAGTACGAAGGTCTAAAAAGGTGACCTTACTATCTTCTAGATGCTGCAATGCCGATCGAAGCGACAGCACAATTTATTAGCAGAGGGGCAGATCGTGACGGAAAACGGGGCGTCGCCCACGACGACGGTGTTATAAACGGAAGAGAAACTTCAGCGTTATAACTTCATACTTCAAACGAAGAAACCACCTAAAGAAGATGTTCTTTTAGTTATTTTAAACATGGCAACATACATGAACTCATTAAAACTTTTAGAAAGGATTAGCTATTGCTGAGCTTTCAAGTCATTACTTCATTTTCCTACGAGTGAAAAGACTCCTACTAACGAGAGAGATGACTTCGCAGTAACGTGCGGGACGTCCCGGGTTCAAATCCCATGGGCTGACCAATCTCACTGGAATTTTTTCGCGGTTTTCCCCAGTTGCCAAGTAAATACCCGATTGGATATTTAATCTATCTTAAATCCAAAATAGTGGTATAAATGAAAAACACATGTTAATAGTGATAATGTAGGCAGATTGGGTGGCACCCTAATGCCCCTCTGCCCGTCACAGAGGCGGAGGTACAGTTGCCCTGCACTGCTCCCTCTGTGGACTCGTGACGAGGCAGGATGGTATGGACTATCCGTCACACACCGTTCTACGAGTATCTCCTAACACAGACCTGGGCGACTCATGGGACACGTTAAGCAACATTGCTCTTGCCCTAATGTCTGTCTTATCGAACACATGAGATTTGTAGTGGACAAAGCGGCACTGGGCGGGTTTCCCCCGCCATCTCATTCCACCGATCTTCCATCTTCATTCCATTTATCATCAAAGTCACCGCCTGCGGTGCCGCATGTAGTAAAGGGGACTGGGAAGGTACTGAAACGCTACACCCTGATGATTGCACTTCAACAGTACTCTGGAAATGAACGCAGATCGACTCGGTTGCAGGTCTTTGGCACAAATTTAATTCTCGTTGAAGATTTTTCCTTCGCCCGTTTTCTTAACAAATGTAAACTGCGAGATAGGTGGTTTAAAACTTAGGCAAGTTTAGCAGTTTTCAAGTTGATTTGTCAAATATAAATTAATGTCAGACTAATGTCATTAATCTCTTTTATCGCTGTTCTTCCTGCATTACCAATCTTCGTCTTCTGATTTATTTTATTATGGCGCGCAAGAACTCGAGAAACATCTATACATCCGTAAGCTCGGCACCACTAGAATGTTAGAAAAGGGAGTGCATCAACAGAAATAAAACAAGTACATCTGTATATAGCACTTCCACCGAGGTTTAAGCCCTCTACAGAAATTGCTTGACCTTTCAACGCGCCAGCAAAGAAAAGCCCTTGTGGTCATGCATTCAAAAGGTTCCACGTTTCGTAACGCTAGCTACAAAATGAGACGTATATATACTGTTCTGGAAAAGAAAAACAGATTTCTTTTGCAGTATTCCGTGATTTTCGTTTCACCCCAGGGAAATGTTAGTGGATGAAGGCGTGTAATGAGAGTACACATTTAGGGAAAAGTGCTTGCACGCTTCATCCAAATAACTCCAATAATCCACATTTAAGAATCTGCCAAATTAATGAAGGAGCGATGACACTGTCTCCAATTTCGCTGTTCGAGGTATCTGCTCTCAGCTGTTTCAGTGATTAACTATGAGATCTTTATCTCAGGGTATGCGTGGGCTGCTCTGAAGATAAACACTAGTTAAGCTGACTGATAAATTTAATGGAGGCTAACAATGTGAAATGAGTACCGACTTCTGAGATTTATGAATTTCCTAGGCACCTTAGAGCGACCCACTTCTCCTGCTGGCTACAATGAAATTAATGATCAAACTATTTCTGCAAATGTTTATCTGAATTCGCATAAAGTGCGGAGAAAAAAAAATTTTGTATTAACTGTGTGTAGCGAGCAGAGAGCTATGTGAATGTCATATCAGATTTTTAAGGGTGCATTATGTTCAGGGTGTCTAGCAAAATTTGAAAATCAAATTCATGGTAATTTCCAGATTTTTCTGGGAAAAACGTTGTTTTTCAAAGAGACACCAAATTCATAAATACTGGGCAACAAATAATTACGTTAAATTAAAGTAAACTAAGATGCGTGGCATACATCTATACATACTCGTAGTTAAAATTTAGATAGGAACGCCAGAAGCTTTTCTTATTGAATTGTTTCCTGCGCCAGTCATATATGTGGCTAAATTATAAAACAATGCACTATGATGTAGACTACCTCTGAATTTGAAGTCTCATTCCTTTAGCCTTTTAGCAGGATATTCCGAATAACATCAGCTCACATCGATATCTGGCATAAGGAATGCAATAAGTGTTTAAGGAAATATTCAAGGGAGGTTTTAAAAATCAAGGTGAATTCCCAGTTTTCTAGGTGCAATTTTAAATTCCAGGAGATTTCCCAGATATTTCGGTGGAAGACACCATGTATGTTCTGATATGCAATTCTCTTCAGTTCCATAATTTGATTTTTGGGGATTGCACGTCACTGTCCATACAAACGCTAAGCCAAGCAAGTGGTTCAAGTTCACGTCTTTGACTTCGAGTATAAAACTGCAAAATTAAATTCCTTGAACATATGAGCAGCTGAAGGGCAAAAGTATGAACTGGCTCAGTCCAAATGATCATTTTGCATGCATCCGCAGCCTCTCTTCTGATCTACACAGCAAAGAAACCTTACAGAACCTATCGGCGTGATATTGTGGAGCAAACTGTATAATATCCCTGCAGCCACGTGCTTCAATGGAAGACAACTCTTCAGCGACAAATGCTGACGTGTTCGACAAAAGAAAGGAAGAGGGGATGATGAGTGGTGACAAGGATTTGATCGATAACCATCCATACGTGAATCAACACTCTTTGTATACACTTTGTATGTAGCTTTCCTCCCTCCCAATACCTTCATTCGTTCGTTCAACTGCTGCATGCGTTTGTTCATATTCACTACCTCTGTAGGATACCGCAAGTCACAACTGACATTTTTACCAAAGAAACTTGCTCCCCTTCTGCTGTTTACATAAGGGGAAAATAGCGTATTACACCCAAAAGCAACCAAGATATCCCATGAAATGCATGTTTCGAGCATCACATGCCAGCGCAATTACATGTCATTCATGTTGGACGCCTTTTAAACATAAAAAGCAAGTAGTTCAATTCTATAAATTAAAAATTACTTTGAGAAGAACGGTACAAACGACTTTAACCGAGTTTTGGCCATGATAAAATGTACAGCTTGAAATGTGTGTAGTCTGTTTAGCTCTCTCCATGATCGCTGTTTTATACAGGGCAAGGTGACGGCTTGACGTCAGCTTACACCGCTGAACATGTTCGCACTGAATACCAGAACAGCGTATGACGTCACCTCGCTTTGTAGGTAAAGTACCTGGTAACCAATCAACACTGACCAGGAGTTTTGTCTTCCTGAAGTTCCTGGTCCGCGAGATACCACGCCCTCCACTGTCTGACTCACAGTGTGTGTGTCAATCACAAGGTAATTTCTCACCGACTTCTAGTCCTGCAATTCGATGAACTGAAGGGCCTGTATAACTGAAAAGCCATGTACACCAGAAAGGGCCTCGCAAAGATGCACTATCAAACTGTTTCGTGGTATTACATATACACGAAATACTTTCATCTCTATGCATTTCAGCAGCACACTTCCAAATATATTTTAGGCGAAGCATTTTGTATTTCAGAGCTTTTGCACAGAGTTTAACATACGGGCTATTTTTTTAGGATTTAATTTCTATTTTCTCTGTTACTTTCATATAGCAAGTAGAGGAAGTATTGTACTCTGACCAAAATTTATAAACCACTATTTCACGCGCGCGCAATTTGTTTTCCAATTTTTAAAGGTCTCCTTTTTTAAAGGTCATAGCGTACACACTCTGTATAATTTTATCAGGGCCAACATAACCATAAAATAAATAATTTCGCAGTTGAAGGTCCAACTATCGATTCCCAATCGATGTACAATCGAATAATAAATACATTAAAATGTCGGGCACCAGTGGCAAGAGCATACAGCGTAGAATATTACAAACATTTTATAAATGTTTCAAACTTATGACACATGAGCATAGTCTATGAAACTTCAGTATAATGGCAATTAAAATACTCATATGAATATTATGAAACTCGTTACTGTTCTTTTCATAAAATATACTCGCATTTTAATTGCTGCCATTATGCTATTAATTCATCGTTACTCTCAAGCTTAGACATTGTGTTTCCACACTCAAATCTGTCCACAACAAACGAATCCACTTAAAGCAAAGTTCCTGGCACCTTTTATATGTCTTTAAGCCCATGGTGCATTTATTCGGCTTCTTTATTCCAACGTGGTCGCTGCTGAAGCTTTCAAACAAAAGAACCATTCTCGATTAACTTTAGCATTCATCAAATCACATTAATTTTCACTAGTCAATTTTGTGCTAAAATAAACACATCACTGGAGAAAAGGGTAATCAAAGCGTTATTTTTTCATGAGCATGAAGATTGGCTTTTACCGGTAATTACTTGCTGTACCATTTCATTTAGGTAATTTGGCAAAGAGAGGTCACATTTCATCAATTACATGTTCAAATAGCGAAGTACATGTGGATAACAGTGGAAGAGAAGGATTTTGAGAGACCAGAGCAGAAGTGATTTTATTATTCTTTCTCATGAAGTAGTACTGGTGCGATCAATAATCATAGAATGAGATTATAAAAAGCATTCCCTTTCAGCCTACATTGGTTTACCAAAGTAGTCTGCCATCCTTACACAGTGAATTTGCTTTACGATACGTGGAATATTTACTAGACTTATGATCAGGGCCAGGATGTTTATGACGTCATAGTTTTTGTTTGTACTTTTCTATGGCAAATATTAGCGAAGCACGATTTTATCAATGGTGCAGTTCTCATGAGTCATGTATCATATTTTGGTTTTTCTAAAGTTTTGTCATTTTTCTGTCAGTTTTCATTTTATTCATATTTCCTCTTAAGTGTTCCTGTTGTCATATTGTTACTTTCTCTACTGCGTATAGTAAGTAGAGGAAGCATTGTATTCCGCCCAAAAATTCAATGTCGAGATTTCACCGGAAATACATGTCTTAAGGCGCCCTGAATAAAAAAAGCAATTTTAGTCTGTGGACAGCATAACTCAAAAATGAAAAGTCGATTGAAAACCAAAGTTGTTATTTAAGTTTAACATTTTTATGGCTGCGACACGAAGATTTTGAAGAAAATTCCTCCATCCTAAACTGCCCTTTACATGGAACATTTTTTTCGAACATTTTTATTTTCTCGAGAATGCCTGCAACGATTTTGATTAAAACACCATATGTTTCAGATATTTTTATTATAAATGAGATTATAATTTGTATTTTCTGGCTACAGCCCATGTAGTCCTGTTTACTCTGCATGACTTTTGCATAACTGGTAAACCGTAAGAGATAGACCAAATCTTACTATACAAAAACGTAGATCTTGCTAAAGTACACAATTTATGTCCAAATAAATTTGTTGAGTGAACCATTTCGGAGATATTCCTTTATTTGTGAGAGTTTTGGAGAACTTGAAACTTTCGTCAAATGAAACATCGTTATTCATGTTTTATATGTTAACCGTGCAAAGAGAACGGAATTTGAAAGCTTTAAAAGATTTCACTAAAAGTCTACTGTATTCCCATATTCCCATTGTACCTATAAGGAAATAAACAATAAGATAATTTATGCAAATGTTTATCTCAACTAACAAGAAGATATAGGAATAAGAGTTTGTAAGAATGATTAGTACAAGAGTAGAGAAAGTCATGCGACTACAATACATCAGATTTTTATAATTCTATTCCAGTTTCACATGAGTTAGCAGTCATCTCAAAGACCGATTTTCACATTTGCTAATTCTTGTCTGTAATATTCTTTACAATTGTCTTGCTTAGAAATATATGTTTCTGAGAATTTGGAGGGTAAGCTGTATGTAATTTGCTACTTCAATTCTTTCTGATCGCGCTTCAAAATCTGTCATTTGTTTCATTCTTTGTAAAGCTGAGGGTTAGCTCGGGATATAGATAAATAAATAAATTATATAAATAAATTCAAAATGCAACAATAAAATTAATATTTTTATTACTGAGTGTACTACATTTTAAAGTAGATTTTCAATACAATGTTAATTTAAAAAGCATTAAATTTCTGAAGATTTCGGAAATGCACCCAAAAAAATTGTAGGTCATATTTATCGTTATAATTTCTAATTTTTTTCCGTAGTAAGTGCAGGCATATTTATAACATTTTCAGGTCATAAACATCGTGCACTGCAATCAGAAGGTATGTGCGTAAAAACGGTCTAACCCTCAAAATAAAAAAAAATCTGATTAGTGCTGCAATCTCTTGTTTGGAACAAGCACTAACAGTTTATGGGAGGTCTAACATCCAAAAGTTTGATTTGAAGTATATATAATGACTTCTATTTCTTGCGATCTGGTTTAGCTCATCTTTTGAAGCGCATAAATGGTCTAAAAACAGGAGAAAGGAACTAGGGTAGGATTGCCAACCTTTTAATTTTGTCAGTTACTTATTATGCAGATTCTCATTTAATATACTGCTTCCTTGTGAGTTTCAATTCATTATTCTGTTATATTTTATTGATAATTATTACAAACACTACTTTATTAAATAGCAAATATGTATTTTATACAGCCTTTAAGACCTGCATCTTAGGGAGAAATGAACGCATCATGTTGATCAGTCTGGCAAAAGTGGTAAACAAGGAAAATGGCGTCATGCAGCATGGTTTGTGAAGACGATAGACATGAAATGAGTGAAAAAAAGTGTGGTGGTAACTATTCCAAGAGGAAAAGCAACCATGATAAGTGGAAGTGCGAAATAATAAAGAAATTAAATAATGGTGAAGTATACACTACAAAAAAAGGGGATATGAAGCTAAAGAAAAAAATCGGCCCAGACTGTGCTTGTCGAAGAAAGTGTTTTGAAATAGTTCCTTGCAATGACCGGGAAAAACTTTTTATGGAATTTGGGAAATCATGATTTACAAAACACGTGCATATTTGGGTGTGTAGAAATCAGGGGTGTTAAGCGCAGATATACTGATGAGCCTGAGAATGGTAGGAGGCAAACGTCATTAGTTTACAGAGTTATTGTGGATGAGGTAGATACAAATTTGTAAAAGAGCATTTCTATTTCTATTTGGAATATATTTTCAAGGGCTAATTTTTATAATAGGTAGTAATGTAATAAATGTAGATTATTTTAATGTGCAAGGATGCTTTTTTGTTAAGAATTAAAATGTATGTAGTCAAAGTTATGCTTTATTTAGAATGAGTGTTTCTTTTTTATTACTGTTTTCTTTTATAAGTTTAATAAAAATAATTTAATATTCTTATAACTGCATTAAAAAAAGTTTGAGGTGTGTCCTTTAACCCTAACTCAAATAAAGTTTGCCACATGTGTCAACTAATATTTTTTTTTTCCAACATATACAAAACTCTATTTTTCTCAGTTTTAAAAAAGTGTGGGTTAGACCGTTTTTACGCACATACCTTCCAGGCATATTTATAACATTTTCAGGTCATAAACATCGTGCACTGCAATCATTCCTAACTTCAATAATCATAGAATAAGAGATTATAAAACGTGGTACCTTTTTGGACTATACCAATCTTTACACAGTGATTCCATTTTACGATACGTGGAATATTTACCTACTATCTTCTGGACTAACGTATACTATTCACTGATTTCTGCACATTTACACGTCTCGGCAACTTTTACAAAGTGAACGTCCTGAGTAAGTCAGTTGCAACTTTTCCTGACTTGTTTACGTATTTGCAACACGACTGTTGTACATGAGCAGTCTTAACATATTCACAGTCTTATGTAATGGTAAAAACAACACGTTCGTAACTTCGCTTAGAATGCGTTAGCACTTCTTGCAACCTTGAGATCTGAATAGTGTCTTAAAAACTGACGTTTTAATGTATGCACGATTTGTGGTAAACTAAAGTTAGTGATAAGTACTATCTATTTCAATGTAGGTCTTTAGGGTATTTGAAAGTACTTAAACCAACAATCCAGGAGTGCTATTTGAATAACATTTTAATGAAATTCAATGAACTTTTAAAGCGATTTTTTACGGAATTTGTGCAATAAATATTAAACGAATTTGACGTAAGCAACTCCAGGGTCACATCAGCATTACTACGGTGCAAAGGTCATTTATTGTCATTTTCTCGGTTATAAGTGCTTGCATATTTTGAACATTTTTAGGTGATAAACATCTGGGCCCTGGTAATGATAGTTCGTGACTGGCTGGGACTTAATATTTCTTTCCACGTTTTAATTCAGTTAACTTTATTTATACAATGTATTTTACAGCTGTACTAATAAAATGTAAACAATTCCAAAAAAATTATAGCCCTTCTACTGGGGATGCAATTCAGCAATTGCCCTCAAGTTATATTATTGTTTGAAAGTAGTGACGTGGTTGAACTGAAATGGTCCAATAAATAACGCACTTCCCTGCCTCATTTCTAGCGACACATCACTCCATTGTTTTGAGAAGCAAGCAGTACAAACAAACACGCTTCGTTTCGAAAACTGAGCTCTAATTAAACCAGTTCTGGCTTACAAAAACTACAAGCCACTCCTTTACGTTCTGCCTTTACTAAAAATAGAAGGGAAAACAAAAAACAAAAGTATGCTGAAGGAATCAGATCTGGCTTCATGGAACGGCTGAGTGGATAGGCAGTGAGATCGTTTTCCTGCCGACGGTGAACTCTATACCCAAAAAGATTAAAACCTCAAGAAGGGATCGGGTTTTGCCGCTAACATTCCGACGACCAGCCGAAGAGTCCTGCTGTGGCCAAGCGCAGCGAATTCCAAGTCTTCATTCTGATCAGAGGACTGATTTAAATGCGTTTAGTTTTTCAGAAGCACAAAACGCATGTTATTAAATGTGTACATTTCCAAAATCGTATAGAATTTCATTTTTAGAAAAAAGGTCCGTGTGTCTGTGTAAACGCTAAAGGCAGTAAACGGTAAAAATATTCTGCAAAAATACTTCACTGGAAAAAGATATTTTTTAAATAAGAATTGTTTTAGATGCAATTTTTCTAGTAGCTTTGGGAGAAGGCAAACAAATGCTTAGTTAGCGAGTCATTAAGCTTTGCCTAAATTAAGCAAACAAAATTGTGAGTGTTATTTTGTGAATCCATACTTAATTTAATGGAGTGTACAAAATTGATTGGGCTGACTATTCCACTCATACGTAACTTGGTTGAAATCAATCAATCATGTGCATGTTTTTGAAATAATAACCAATGACAGCCTTCATTCGCGAAAAATATGTTACATTTCATTATCACATCCTCCGCTTTTATGCTGTGATCAGGTTAGTGAACCAGCTGCAATGCGTAACTGGTTACATAACTTGACGCGTGTCGCTAGGTTTAACGTCAAAAATGGCTGACTTTGTTTCGGTGAAGCATCTAATGCTGAAAAAGACGAAACATTTCTAAGAGGGAAACCTCAGAACAGAATATAACACGAAATATGTACGGAATGCTGTGTGTGCAAGCAGGAAACTAGGTCAGAGGTATTTAATGCTGTAGGCCGTGCCAATGGACGCTGATGTGTGCCTGCTTCACAGAGGTTAGCAATTACAATACACCATATAAATAACATTTCATAGGTTATATCATCCTTCAATTCGTGAACCAAGTCTTAATAAATGCTGCTCTTGATGGTCAAATTCTCTAGATAAATTTTATTGACAATCACTCGTGGAATTACTTATTAAAACCTACTCTAATATAATATATTACAAATCAGTCCACTGCCCATTAAAGAATAGTTAACATTTGCGACATATCCATCCTTGAAATTCGTTTCACGCAAGCGCACATGCGAATGTTTTGGGATTCCAAACACACCTTTGCGGTGAAATTTCGATATCGAAATAATGGGTGGAGTACAGTAGGTATTTCCTCTTATCTAACACACTCGTAAGTAGGTAGGTGGTAATAAAATAATATAATAAATAAATAAATAAATAAATAAATAAATAAATAATACTTATACACTTCCAATACCATCCCAATTCTACACATTCTTTTAAAACAGGAAGTAACTTGCATTATATTCATGTTATTCTGTTCGTGATGGACCCAATTTGCTATGCATGCCTTTAACGCAAACCAAATTGTAAGTGTTGTTAGCAGATGATGACAACATAGCCGTGTTCCTATTAATAGAAGGCCGACTCGGTTACAAGGCTGTCATCACGTTTTGCTGACGTCAGGTACTATCTAACGATTTCCCAACATCACAGGATACCATTAATAAGTAGGAATTAATTCTTCACTTGCGCTGGAGGGAATAACATTGAGACCTTATGCAACCATATTTGGTAGGAATTAATTCCATTAACAGTTGGTAGACGTAAACAAATGCTTTTAATGTCGATCATGAGCTGGTTGGCACCAAGAGTCTATCAACAGTTGAATCTCGAAATACAGCTGATGAACTAGTGTGCCCATGAGACAGACATAACCTCACTTCACAATTACTACGTATCCATGGGGAATTCAACTCGATCTGAGTTCTCATTCCGGAGTGAACACGACATGTAAAGGCGGATTCAGACTGAACTCTTATCAGAGGGATCGGATCGAAATTTTCTTGTATGGAAACACCTACCCGAATCAAATCGATTTAAATCCGCCATAGGTGCTAACTTCAACTGTACTCGTAACACGCTGCGTGCTTGTCTTTTGTTTTCTTAGTGAAAGTGATGTAAGAAATCAAAGCCACTTTTATTGTTTCTATAATCTCGCAATATATTCTTTTCAGAAACATTCACTAACCTCAAAGCCTACTTAAAATACGCAGACAACATTTCTTACAGCTTCGTAACATAAAGTGACTGAGCTTGAAGCTTGAATTATTTGTGCTTGAGCCTTGTGTATCCAAATCGATCTAATTCTGGATTACACTCAACATGGAAACGCGAATAGGATTGGATACAAATCTAACAGCGACCCACTCTTACAAAATTTTAACTATCGCCTATACTGTATTCTCTATTCCCATTGTATTTTCAAGAACATATACAATAGAACAGTTTATATAAATGTCTCTCAATTGACATGAAGTACATGGAAAAACAAGCTTTTGTAGGTACAGTTCAGCGATGTCCAACGTTTGCGAAAAAGTGGAGGTTGGATTTATCTCGTTCCACTATACGCGGACCTTGCCACTTTGTCCTGTCCACTTTGCAAGAGAACTGAACTATGCGTAGACTACAAAGCATTAATGGAACGTAGCAAACGAATACGTCAATTCCCAGGGCTCCAAGAGCGTATTCTATTTTTTATACTTTTAAAATTAATAAGGTTTATTCTTGCTGTGGACCTGTTACAATAGAAATAATTTATCTACGCACCAGACATGCATATGCGTGCACCATGCAACGCTTCCCCTCTTGCCCAATCTACCAGAGGCTCCTGATCAATAGTCTGCATGCTTCCAGAGCAACAGCTATCCCTTCTCTTACAAGGCTGGGCACAGTACCTTAAGGGAATATAGGGCTGCAATGTTCACACATTTTTCAACAGAAGAGTTTCAAAATGTTACTATGGATCTGCATTAATTGTGAGTATGCAGTTAAAAAATCTGACGTGTTGCACTCACACGACTTTCTATACTCTTGTACTAAATATTCTTACAAACTCTTATTCCTGTATTTCCTTCGTGTTAGTTCCGATAAATATTTGCCCAAATCTTATTGCTTATTTCCTTGTAGGTGCAAGGGGAATATGAGAGTACACTTTGTGCGAGATCAAATCTTTTAAAGCTTTGAGATTCCGTTCTTTTTGCACGGTTAACACGCACAAAATGAAAAACGATGTTCCATTTGACAGAAGTATCTTCTCCAAAACTCGCACAAATAACAAGCAAATGGTTAACTCTACAGAAAAAATGATTTGGACCTAAAAACTGTGTTTTAGCACCATCTACATTTTTTGTACAGTAAGATTTGGACTATCTCTTACGGTTTACCAGTTCGCAAAAGTTATCCAGAGTAAACAGGAATACATAGGCTATAGCCAGAAAATTCAAAATATACATTTCATTTGTCATAAAAATATCTTAAACAATGATATTTTAATCAATATCGTTAAGAGCCATTTTCAATAAAATCAAAATTTTCGAAAAATGTTCCATGTAAAGGGTAGTGTAGGGTGGGGCTATTTTCTTTAAAATCTTCGTGTGGCATCCTTGAAAGACATTACACTTAAATACTAACTTTGGTTTTTAACCTACTTTTCGTATTTGAGTTATGCTACCCACAGGCTGACAGACACAGTCATGGACCTTTTTTCTGAGAATGCTTTTTTTCAATTCAGGGGGCCTTAAAACATTTCCGGTGAAATCTCTACATCGAATTTTTGGGTGGAATACAATACTTCCCCTACTCTACACTAATAATTATATCAGAATTGTACAGTTTTCTGTGTGATGAATGTATAGAATTTTAAAAAATCTTTCGTTTTGTAATCGAAACACGTACTTTTTGTGCTAACATGCACAATCAATTAATGTTTTTAATACAAAATTATAGAACAGTTTTCATCGGCTACACATCTGTAAGGTTTCAGAAGGACAGAAGAAACTGTGTCAAGACTTTGAGATATACAAAATCGGAACTTACTATCACACGACAATTTACTGCTAGGTCCATTCTGCAAATCCTTATTAAAAGGATTCTCATTATTCAAGTAACGGCTGTACCATATTTACTGTTTGGATCAGAAACAAGGGCAATTGCAGCTGACAGTAAAAACTTATAGGCTGCTGTCAGTCAAGTGACGTATTACATTGGATACAAAGGTCGAGAAGGTCGCATAACTGGTCGGGAGAGCTCGGGGCGCTGACCACTCCCATCCTCCAGTGCTGCACCCCACCAATGACGCCTGTAGAGGGCAGAGGTGTGGGACGCAGCGGCTGGGCGGCAAGCCTTGGCCCTTCATGGGCCTTTGCGCTGGGGCTTACTTTTAATTCTGATGCAAACGTTTTCTCACGATTTCGTACAAAAAGTAAAATTTTTGCACAAGTGTTTACAGTTGAAGTCCACGAGAATTGTTATCCACAGATCGAAAACACAAAACCCGCAATATAATTATATAATCAAATCAATAATTATTTAGCTCAAAATAATACGCTTATACGCAATAAAGTCATGTTTTACAATTTTTGACAATATAATACTGCATTTATTTTGTTTAATCGCAAAGCTCCACCATGCGGCCCCGCCCTCCTGAAAAAGAAGTCTGCCTACGCCCATGTATCAGCACACTCTTAAAGACGATGAAATTTGCCTCCAATGCATTATTTTGAAAATGTGGTACCTTTTAACAGGCGGTTAGAAACTGGAAGGAAGGTAGGAAGTAACCATTCTTGCTCCCCGTTGAATCGCACGCTCCCTCTTTTATATTTCCCCCGTTTGTTTCCAGTGCAACGTTGTAATTAATAGTAAACAGAGAGAGGGTAACCCAACTAATCGAGAGACTTGATTTTAAAATGTGCAATCAGTTGAAGCTACTCATTAGTGTAGGAGGCATGGAACGATTCAAGCACCGAAGGTTGGAATATTCATTTCGCCTGAAAACAAAAGCCTGCTCGAGTATTAGTCTTTGCTTGCTTCAAGTGTTTGGTCAGGATGCGTAAAAAACTGGAAAGGGGGCGGGGGCAGGAACCGGAAGTACAGCTGTTGCTTGCGAAGTAAAGTGTGGTTCCACAATGGCTACTGTAACCTTTCTGATAGCAAGCAGGCGGCTGGCTATGTAATTTAGAAGGCTGATAACTGGATTATGTAAGTTAGCTGACGTTCTGGTCGTGGTTGACACACTATTGACTATTACGATAGGCTATTAATTTTCGCTTTATTGTGCCATTAAAGACAGCAATTAAAGGCTAGTATCTGCTGTTTATAGACTGGGCTAATCGTAATCAATCATTTTACTTACAGCCACGTGTCTTTAATGCATTTTCAAAACCAACAATATCTTAAATTTATCGGTTGTGCAATAGAGAAGTTCTACGGCCTTGTCAAGTAATTCGCTTAAGCTCGTAACGCCTATTCAGACGATTCACGATGTGCATTGCATGAGGTAATACGAGCCATACGTTAGCTGAATATACAGGAGATAGAAGGTTATACCCAGGCTCGCTGTTTTCTGGATCAAGTTCATTCTTCAAGAACGAATGCGCGAGCTATGTGGTGTAATTGAATGCTGGCAACTCGGCGAATAGCTAACATTTTGATGTGTAAAGGAACAGGAATCTTTCGTATCTCCGCCATTACAAATATTTCAAATCATCGTTGTTACTACACAGTAATGCGGAACAGGGATTGTTTACTGAACTGCTGCACAATTGCATTCCTGACCCAAGCAATGCGCTGGTGTGCAAGTCCCAGCATCAAGATGACGTCACCACTGCACGGCGAGGTCTTTGGCATTTGTCCGCCCACAATACAGATATGGTAAAACGTACAGTTTCTATTTGAAAATGTGTACAACAAATGTAACTGCCTAGAATGTAAGATGTTCCATCCCGAATATCCCACGTAATCATTCCACAAGAATGAAAATTATAGCATTTTTACCATGCACTTATGAAGAAACCAAACTACACACACGCACGCACGCACGCACCCGCACCCACCCACACACACACACAAAACTGGTTTAGGCTGTGGAGCTCAAGCCTTAAATACGCACCATGCCTTCACCAAGATCTCAAACAGGAAAATGTTATTTTTAATTATTACTGCACTTGTAAACAGAGTCTACAGTACATAATCTGCCTTCTATACAAAAGCCAGCACCTGAACAGTAATATATACTTACATAACAGTAATACTAAGCTTATCACACCTTCCACAATCCTTTAAAACCCAACAAATTAATTAAATTAATTTCAATACGGTCTTCTTGAAGTGAGAACTGGTTTGAAGTCACTGAATGCCACGAACAGTTTCCAAGAGGTGATCCGAGTATTTAGAGCAAGTACTTCCATCAGCGAGGACTTCATTGCGAATCGTGGGAAGTCCTCCGCAGACCGTGGAACATATGCATGGTCTACTGAAAGAAAATAAACCTCGCTAGTTTTTAGAGCCACACATTGCGATGTAATTCTAAACCCTTTGTCCGCAATGCATTTAGCAAGAAAATCTGCTGGAGCGGAGTCCCGAGTGTTGATTACACCACTTCACTCGACAAAAGGGAAACCACCTCAAAGGCTTTTTAAAGGTGACTCCACAGGCGCTCTGCATTATCAACACTTGCACTTGCACGTAAAAAACAAAATAAGAACACCTTTCTTATCCTAGATATTCCCAAGGGTTTCATAGTGCTGCTGCAGACTGCTCAACTTTCCTGGTGCAAACCCATTTGGACGTTCCACCTTCACCATATGCTTTTATCCTTAGTGTTTCATCTACTTGTACTATGCCACGAGAAGCTTTTACAGGGCACATCCTGTCCGTTTTAATTTGTATTTTTCTCTACCTCACACAGTTAATGGACACGAGGGATATTCAGTACCTACAGTAGACTCGATACCTCTCGACACCTCGACTCTCGATACCTCTACAACAGTTTATTCTAATGTTGAATTTAATGTTTTTTTTATCTTTTATCGTTAAGCTTGACCGTAATAATTTATTATCTACTATATGGTATGAATAGTATAGGTGAATTTTAATTCGTGTACGTGTACAACTTACCGCATTCTCCCCCATAATAACAGAAGGACTGATCACATGTTGACCGATATCTAGTTTGAATATAATATGCAGCCGGCAAGTCAATGTGATATTACCTGTGTCCAATGGACGATATATGGTTGGAATATCGACTTGTGTAAGCCACGCTGCAACACGATGTGAAATTTAAAAATATTCTGTTCTTCTAATGCGTTCAATCATTTGTCCATTGCTGTACAATGAGAATAGGGGAATGCAGTAGGCTTGGGCGATAGTCTAATCTTTTAAGAGCTAGTCGCTATATGACAACTTAGAAATTCCGTTCTCCTTGCATGAACCGGAAATTAAACAAAATAAATAAAACTGGCAAAAGATGTACTTCAACGAATCTAAAATAAGAAGTAGTTCAGAGGATAGGTATTCCCAGATATTTCAAGATATACATTTCATGTCAGAAAATATATTAAATTATGATAATTTAATTAAAATTATTAGAGGCATTTTTGAGAAAATCAAAATTTTTGAAGAAAAAAAAGTACATTCAGATTTCGTTGAAAATCATAAGTGTTGCGCATCGGTGAAGGACGCTCAACTTAAATACCGAGTTTGGCATTTAACTGACTTTTCCTTGGAGCTATACACGCGCACACAAATATGCCTTTTTCTAAAAGTTTTTTTATTGTTTTAATTCACGGAGACCCAAAACACGCATTCATGATGAAATCTCCGTTCGAATCTTTTTGTGCAATACAATAAGTATCCAATTCCTTTGCTTACTGTTAAGTGTATATTAGAGCAAATAGAAAATAGAACTCGAGGACAATCCTGTCTGAATTCGAAACGTGGACCTCCTATTCAGTGGCCCGTGCCTATTCGACCTCGGACATCCAGGATGTAAGTCTTCCACCATTAAAACATTCCCCCACGCCAACCGGTAACCGAATCGGGTACTTCAGGGCATCCGGATCCGGGGGCGCTGACCACCACACCACCGCTCAAAGAATTACAATGTCCACTTCATGCATGATTGGCCTGCAGCATGGTGAAGATATGCAAGGTCGTTCGGATATTCCGCTTCCTTCAGGACAAGGGCTTCATGACTGATCTAGTACAAAGACGTCTCAAAAATAGCACAAATGCGTACTTTATATGCACAATTTTGAACAAAGATGACCAAATCAGATGATAACCTGTATCCTTAAGTATCTTGGTCTCTTCAAGCCTATAAGCATGAACTAGGATCTCAATGATTCTCCTGAAAGTCAAATAAGACACTACAAGCTTGGAAGTTCTTTATATTGTGTACTGTCAAAATCTACTTTTTCGAAGTGGCAAATTAACAACAAACCTACAATGTAAACAAGCGAAGGAATGTACAGTGGAACGTTTACAATTAGAAATCGTCGTTAATTCGAAGATTTTTCTTGGTCCTTTGAATTTTGTACTAAAGCAACGCAATAGACAGGTAATTCGAAGTTTTTGTTCACAAATGCCAGTCGAAAATTAATATATAACTTCGTCCATGTGTTTCTGCAGAAGAGGTCATCGCTGCCGGCCTTGAGCTTCTATACCTGCCCCCACATCCCCTTGTGTAAAACACGTGCGCCTTCAGTTGTCGCTTGAGCTTCCTGCTGTTTAGTGTGTTGGGAATCAATGCCGCTATGTCTCTTAGCAAACCGTGTGTACAGTACAAACTAAATTTTGCGGAAAAAATGGCCATCGTTGGAGAAGTTGAAAAGGAAGTGAAGAAAAAACCTGAAATCGCGAAAGAATACAGGATACCACTCAACACTGTCAACTTATCTTAAGAATAAGGAGAAAACTGTAAGCAGGTCGAAAAAGAGTGAGACAAGCCGAACATGTTTATGTCGAGTACATACTAACTAGGAATGGATATACAGGGTGGAAGGGAAGCCATTACATTGCTTCTAATATGTGCTTCATACAAGCATTACAAACAAAAAAGTCGAATGGCACTGTTCTTTTATCAGCCGATTTCTAAAAAATAAATGGTGTTTATTCCAAATTAGTGCGTAATTCCACAAGAAGTACAAAGGTAATAGTTCATTACTTGTAAGATGCGTAGAGTAACATTTCTGTCATAGCTTCCGTAGTAATTATGAGACACTACACAGGGTTTCGAATTAATTAGTCACTTAAAAGACGTGAAGGAATACTCCGAGCAGCTCTTTCAGACGAAAGTCGATAAAGTTGCGTTGAGGTTGGTCAGGGGATTGACCTCGTCGGGCGCTTTCACTTTCGTGTAATGTTTTGGGAGCTAACGCTTGTGATTAGCCTACACTCGCACAGTAAACAAGGACAAGGCAGGGTATTTGTTTATGTTCAAGACGCACCGTTAAGCTGTTTATGTAGTGAGCTAGGGAAAGTGACACCCACACAATCTGCAGTGTTGCCAGCTTGTTTTCGAAAAACAAAAATGCCTCCATAGGAAATGGTCAGAGACAAAAACGTAAGATACAAAATGTGTTCCAAATATCGAGATCTATCACTGGTTTAAATTAATGTAATGACTTCCCTTCCAAACTGTATATACCTGTACTACTAAACTGTGAAATTTAGGCGTAACTTTTGTAACTCGAATTTCTTGTCCCTTCAGCTTCGAATTATCCAAGTTCCAGTGTAATAGCATGCCAACAACCACGACAAAGTAGTAGCATTATGGTTTTTACGCCAGTGACATTTTGGAGCCCATTGACACCTGTGAGAACTACCATGGCAATAAATTAGCCTTACCTTAACACATGCACTGTAAAACTTAACAATGAAGTAAAACACGGACCTGTGTTGTGACAGCAGCAGGGTGCTGGTAAATTAAAGCAACACATGACCTGGTGAGAGATACTGGCGTACTAGGGTGTGTCCTTATGGGCGGAGTATCAGACAGTTTACTACACTTGTCAACAGCAGCTCTGACTCATGTCAACTTCACCTCCCCACCAAACCCCCTGACCGGAAACACTACTAGCCTTAACTTTCTTCACAGCTATGTACACTTGAGGCTTACTCCAGCACATGCACAAACATGCTTCGTGTCTGTCATCTGTTTATAACTAGCAAGCTGAAGGTTAAAGTATTATGTCTATATTATAAACATTGAATCGGTGTTGAAACAGCTAACATCACTTATATGTAAATATTTATCTTGGCCGGTTTCAAGACCTTAAATTGCTCCCATCATCAAATTGTCCAATTGATTCTTGTGGACGCTGCCTGATATGTGGTTGAGTTGACATCTATTGATTAAAATATCGTATATTAAAGAGTGAGTGAGTGAGTGAGTGAGTGAGTGAGTGAGTGGTATTTAAGGACCCGTCGACGAGGTCATTTGGTCCCACCATATATTAAAGATACTTTTATGACAAATGAAATTGATATCTTCAATTCCCTGGGAATAGTCTCTTCGGCGCGCTTCATTCTGAGTGGCCTTTGCCAAATAAGAGACAAAACGTTACTACACAAAATACGTAGATCTAGTTAAAGCTTAGAATTTTTTTTTTTTTTTTTTTTTTTTTTTTTTTTTTTTTTTTTTTTTTTTTTTTTTTTTATTATTAACGTCCTCCAACATTGTGTCATATCGGACGAATGAATGAAATGAAATGGGTGAAATGATGCTCAAATGAGTCCGAGGTCCATGGAGCTTTAAGTTACCCGACATTCGTCTTCTCAGGATAAGGGAAAACCTCGGAGAAAACCTTACCCGGATAACTTACTCTAAGCGAGATTCGAACTCGCGATCTCTTGACCGTGAGGCAGACACGCTAACCATCACGCTACCGAGGCGGGCGTTAAAGCTTACAATATGGCTTTTTCTGGAAATAACCATTTGAGATATTCCTTGCAATTGTATTGACTTTTCAAATACCTACTTAAACTTTTCTCAAATATGAAGTCATTCGTTGTATAAGAGAATGGAATGTCAAAGCCATCGCATAGCAACCAGCTCTTAAAAACTTTTACTATAGTTTAAGCCTTAGACCTGCTGTATTCTATCTGATAGAAGAATAGGATGGATTTGTACAAGAGTGAGTAGAGAAAGTCATGTGAGTGCACACATGTTTTCAATATGAACCCCGTGCAAACGTCCAGGGTTATACTGAATAATCACATGAACACTATTGGTTATGCTAAATGTTGAGACGATGTAGGTTTCTGGAGGTAAGAGTCAAGTCAAAACACGGAACTGCTGCCAGAACAAATGTGAAGGTGGAAGCTCGAGGACAACCGAGCTTCTATCTTCCTCCTGCTTGTAATTCCCTCCACCTTGGCATAAGATGCCTCTATAATGAAAGCATGTGCGGGGGACGCACTGCAGGAAGTTAATTTACTTCATGTATATGTGTGATGGGAAAGACAAAAACCATCTGCCCCACATCCTGCACTACCAGTGTGTAGCGTTTTGTTTTGTTGCCCAACTGTATACAGTGCATTTACCACCTTCAACACCACTTAAAACATTGTGGTTTTACAAAACACTTCCTGATCATTAAATGTGCAATTAACCCTCACAGACATATAGTAAACAAAGCTATCTGCATTACGCGGCGTTTTTATACTATTACTTAGTCCTCTCTACTGTACACAATATTTAATGGCGGATGGCCAGAGGAGCTTGCCACGCCTTGCAGTGTTAAATATATTATTAAATTGTATGTTTGCAATAATAAATTTTGTGACTATCCAGGTTCACCTTCACTTAGTAACATTGTATGTACAACTTTTCCTAACACTTCGCTTAGCACTAATGTGAACCAGTTAAATATACCGACGTGCAGTCAACAGAAACGCACTCGCTGGCTCGCTACTTCGCAAGACACTAGACTTGCGAGAGCACTCACTTGTACAATCCGTTGGACGTTTCCACACAGTGCAGGAACGTTCGAGGAGAAACATCCAGAAAGTTCTATGTATTGGCAGTAGCCCTTCCGTTCCGACTGCCCGGCGCCGACCTCCCGATAACCTAGACCATAGCCACTGTATCACAATGAGCTGTATGTTATGTATATATAGCTGTGCAGTGGGTCCATATGTTCTCCCATTACGTCTTACAGGTGCTGCCTACATGGACTTTATCCAGAACACTCTTTCAGACTTATTTCCCTGCAAATACGACAAAACATGTGGTTTCTGCATGATGGAGCTCCAGCACATTGTTCGAGATCCACCGACTGGCATCTACTATTAGTAGAGGATTTTTATACATGGTGAAAGTGAGGTTATGGTGAAGTAGCGTAATTAGGATACTGACTAGTGAAGTGTACATGTAAACTGATTAATAAAAGTTATAATAGTGAAGCTGATAAGAAAAGTTGAGAAAGAGGGAAAGTGAATAGGGTTGGGGGATGAAATAAAACAAAAATTAAAGGGTGGGAGCAAGATAAGATTAGTGAACAGGTAAACATGTGTAATGTGCAAGTAAAAGGCAATTTATACTGAGGAGCTACCCTAACAGCAAAGGAGTCAGCTTAGGGGTAGTACTCCATTCATCTATGACATGGATAGGTAGAGGAGGACCAGTTTCATGGCCTCCCAAGTTCACCGGACCTCAATCCATTGAATTTTTACTCAACTGGTTTATGTAGTAAATATCCCTGGTGAAAAATCTCTTCATCGACGTGTCATGGAAACCTGCGAAACCATTCGACACTACCCCGGAGTATTTGAAAGGGTGAGACAATCCAAGATTCGATTGCGCATGCGTGCCTAGAATCGAGAGCACATTTCAAGCATTTGTATGAGCTTTGTGTTGAGTTATGAACGTAAACTTTGATTAAAAACGAGAAAATGTAGGATTATGGGGCATATGTTCATATGAGCTTTCTTTTTTTCTTTTAATGTACGGAATCCCTGCCCGAAGTTTGCAAGGTATTTTGAAATCACCCTGTATATAACTGGATTGAATTTTTTTTCTGCAGTAAAAGAGCAAAATGCATAGAATGCAAAAATTTAGCACCGACAAAGAAACGCATCGTCGAAAAAACATTTCGAAATTTAAACACTAAACAAATGAATGGCTTGTGTGACGTAGTGTATCACATCACAATAGATTTAGATGGAGAGACTAGTTATTTTTCTTCTGACTGTTCAAATGTGGGGTATATTTTATTACTGCAATACGCTATTGCCAGACATTTACTACAAATCAGGCGGGAGTGTAGGGTCTTTATGAATCAGTAGTCCTACGGCCGGTGCGTCGTCATTTTTCTTGTCAAGTACACAATGGCAATAGATTAAAGAACAAATGCACGCTCTGTTTAAACGTTCAACGCCAAACGTTAAATTTAGAAAATACAGCGAACGTTCACCAGAGTTGATTAGGCATATCGTATGGTGACCAATTCATCAGAAGAACTTGTATCAGTTTCTCTGTAACACAAGGATTTATTAATACATTGGAAAGATCAAAAACAAGAAAGTGCAGTGTGCTCGACCACACAGGGACAGTATTTGCTAGTAACCTATAACAGACGGACTAGACTATGATGTAATGTAGCTCTTATCCGATTAACCTTGGGCTACTGAAGAGGGAACGGGCAGTCTGTACAGCTATGGCCAAAAATTCTTACTCACCCCCACGTATAAGCAATAATTTTGAATATTAGAGGTACTATTAAGCAAATTTATACAAATTATTAGTAATGGCAAACTAAGCATTTTCCTATAATACTATTGCAGACAAAATTTAATGGCAACTGAAACCTGACCACAGTTATTCTACTTCGGTGTGCGTAAATGATATATCACCGGCTTTACAGCGTGACTTCATGACGTGTTTAACTATATAGCACCCCAAGGCGTGGCAAGTCTCTGATTGGATTTTGTGTCGACCAGCTCCTCCTTCCACCCGCCATTAAATGTTGTGTCAACCACAGCAATTCAATGTTCATTCAATTGTTTATTGAAGTAACAGCTGTTCTCTTTATCCATTAAATCTTCTAAGTAATAAGCAGGCATGTGAAATAATTTGATACGTACTCCAGCTTTCCCAGTCAATTCAAAAGTCTTAAAACTTTGTACCACGTCATATTGACTGCCTTTGGAAATAATAGCCGAGGTTCCATTTTATGTAAAGGGCTCGTTCGGGGTGGGGATTTTGAAAATCTTTGATTCGCATCTTTGGAAAATGCTAAATTTACCATGTTTACCATTACTCTGACATTTCGTTTATGAGTTATGCTCATCATACCTCTGTGTGTGTGTGTGTGTGTGTGTGTGTGTGTGTGTGTGTGTGTGTGTGTGTGTGTGTGTGTGTGTGTGTGTGTGTGTGTGTGTGTGTGTTTTAAATGCTTCTTTTGACTGCACGAGAAACAACCTTACTACACAAAAGATATCTCGTTAGAGCATACAGATTATCGTACCTTTTCTTTACTTTTTTATTTTATTTTTTCTGTTTTAGAGTTAACTATTTCCGATATATTCCTTGTTATCGGTTTGTACTTCAAAATACGTCACTCATCTCAAATGGGAAGTTATTAGTTTTCTTTCTTCTTTCTCTCCTTCCACTTGGCCATGCAAAGAAGACAGAATTTCAACCCCATTACATAGCGACCCCCTTAGAAGATTCGACTAACCCTTATCGAAGCCTACTGCATTTCCCTAATTCCCAATGTTGCCAGATTGAGGGATTTTTTTCCCTCAGTGTGGGTATTTTTCAACTCGAGAGGGAATGAGGGAATTCTTTGAAAATTAAGCTATTTTTCAAGTAAGGTTTTGAAATTCAAGAATTGAAATTAATTTGCTTATGCACTTCTGGTTTTAACCAAGAATTGTTCCTTATTAGACATTTAGCTTTAAATGAAAGTATTACTTCCTTAACAGTTTCTGCAGTATACATAAATAAATACGATTGACGCGGAAAAGAAAATGCTACCGTTTGTCGACGGATCCCTAAACCCCACTCACAAAACTTAGGTTTTACAGGCAGAAAGGGAATTTTTTTAGGGATTTTGAAAGCCTATAGGGGATTTCCTCTGTCAAAAACCTGGCAACACTGCTAATCCGTTTGCATCTACAAAGAAACGTGGAATTTCTGCAAACCTTTATCTCGATTAATAGGAAGACAAAAAATAAACGTTTTAAGAATACTTTGTACAAGAATACGTAAAGACATGTGATGCAATACAACGGATTTTATCTTTTACTTCAAAAAGGTCACGACTGGAATTTACGATAAAACTGTTGTACTATGTCAACACCAACACTATTTCTTCAACAATCTAAAAAACTTTGCTTTGAAAAAAACATTTTTATAGTAAGTTAAGAGTGAAAGTTTTGAAACCACTGGTTTATGTTTATTTTTCATAACACCTGGAAATGACTTGTCGGTGCCCCAAGGCGTAATGTGCACCACAGGTTGAGAAACACTTCTCTACGCCACCGATTTCAATGTTTATTCTGGACGAGTTTCTGACTATGACATTCATTGAGAGACAGAGACAGTGACGTTTATGTAATTGACGTTATGATATAATTCGTTCTTGGAAGATATCCTTTTTGCATAAACGCTTTCAGACAAGCGTCAGCGGTGAGAATGAAATTCTCACAGAAATGCTTCTGCGAGCACTGACAAGGAAGCCAATGTAATTTGCATGTAATATTGCAGTCAGCATATACCCACATGTGGAATGGTTTCACGGATTCTCTAGAAAGCTACCAAGTTCTGCCAAGGGCACGTATGTATACATCTGACGTATAATGTACAAAAATAATCCGTCAAGCGCCATATAGTACACAGTGATGCGCAGGAGGAAATGCTCTTTTACAAAATCTACAAACGAAATAGAACCCTTTAACAGCTGATGCCCGAAAACGTGGTCGCTACTGCGTTTGGTTCGGTGTCGTTTCATGAAAGGCCACTGGTTCAAGTCCCACCTCGGATATGGATGTTCTTATCCGTGCAAACGGAGAAACAAAGGGAAAAAAAAAAGAAAACCATGAACGTTAAATAGTACGAGAAAATTTTCTAGGATGAGCCTTCGCAGTGAATGTGACGACAGTGTAGGGAACCGGTTCTGTCCGTCTGCTCTACAGACAAAGCGTGCAGAACTTCATTCTTTTGGTAGCTCACACATTAAGCCTAATTAAGTAACGAAATCCAATTCGTTTTGACCGTTGGGTATTCAATAAATTTCCTCTACCACTTATATATTGTATAGTCTATGTTCTATGAGATTTAAGTTGTCCGGTTTGGTTCTGTCTTTGTCTTTAGGGTGCTCTACCTGCTGTCCAAATTATGCACTTTGCAAATACCCATCACCGTAAAGAGAGAAGTGTTTATGTTTCGCTTGTTGGGTCTGATAAGTTAAATCTCACAGAATGTAGGCAAAAAAAAGTTCGACATCTGAAATACACACTTGCGGGAATGCAAGAACGAAAAATCGAGAAAATACCAAATTTCATGAGTCAGAAGCTATGAAGCATGGCAGGATTTGAGAAAATACTCCCGCCCATAAAGAACTTCTAGCATGGAACACTTCCGTTGTCTTTCAATATTAAAATAAAACCGTATGCTAAGATATTTACATTACTATGGCCGGTACAATATTTAATGGCGACTGATACCTGATCATTATAGTCATTCACCATTAAATGTTGTGTCTGCCATAGCGTATATCTTATATTTTCAGTGAATATCTCGTAAAGCCCTCTCTCTTAGGTACCGAGGTGAATGTTAAGTTTTCGGAAACTATTTCAAACATGGTGGTTATACTTATCCATAATATTAAATTTAGTTTTATTGCTTAATATCTCTTATCTTTATAAAAATGTAAGCTACTAATTTATTGAAAAGAAACATTTCAAAATATACAACCGTTAATTATTTTAGGAAGTTAATTCTGACAATCTTCCCGCAGGTTCGTAATCGAACTTTTTATATTGGCATATTTATGTGCATAGTATGGAAGTTTTCAATGCATAAATATCAAGTATTATTAGAGCAAAACACCCCAATCCTTGGTAATTTCGGTATCCAAATATTAGCAGTCGTTGCAACCAAAACAATTTTTTACACTGTAACTACACACATTAGCGCATAATACCAATTAAGTATATTGATAACATTATTGCAATTGCATCGATTAGAACGGCACTAATAGGTGTCTAAAGCTGTTTTTAAGCAATCTTATATTGCATTTTGGGTGTCTAAAGGTGAACTTCTAAGAGCGTTAAACTCCTAAATTAATTTGTAAATATTCCCTTTTACAGCGCACTGGAACGGTTAACAATGCGTGTAAAAATAATGAAACCGTACGTAACCTATTCCAATCACACTCTCTGTGAAACTAGACAGGGTGGAACAGCTGAATGCACCGGTGCACCTGAACTTTACGATAACGCTGGGCAACAGACTTTCGTTAGCCTTGTGCACCCCTTTCCCTTTGCATGAACTCCAAATGATTCAGTGCATCTCAACTCGTTGTCCTTGTAATATTTACTCACGGCGCAACATGTAATAGGACATTATTCAACGCGCTAAAAACCAGCATGGCGGCTTGCACAGCAATGAATTACGTCATGGCGATGTACGAAACACTCTCCACTGTTCGCGGCGTGATGACGTCAGTTCAGTACAATCAAGGACAATACACTTGTCCCCGTTTGCGGGAAGGCTGTTAGCAACATCCTAATTATTTAGCTTAGCAGATTGACGACAGTATTCTCTTTTTCACCTCCTGCACAAAAGCGCCCTTTCAAACTAGGAGAAACTCAACAGCACCTTCAGTTGTTCTCAAAGACAAAGTGATGGCCACAAAACAACGACTAAACGTTTTCCTAAATGCTTTCGCCACCGCTTATTGTACTTTCAGAAAACAGCAAAACCTGGCACAATTGTGCATTTTCTTGGCTTTACTGAGTCGAATACAAACAAGAGATAGAATGTATGATCTATGAAAATATCTGAGGTTAGCAATACAACGATGCTAATTTACCTCATTACTTGAGGTGTATGCTTTGTAAAAGCGTTGCTTTCTGTGTGCTCTCTCTTTTTAAATGCAACGTGCTTTTGAGTAGGTCATATAGGACGATGAATAAACGAAAACAGCGAGAGTATTATTCGGTTAACTCACCCTAATAGATAACTCGGGGCCCTCTTGTATGTAGTACTTCACACCTCTGATAGGTGGATTTTAAGACAGTTTACCTTCCGTTTACTCCGCATCTTTTACCCACGAAACCCGAAAGTGATGCGTCATACAACTGTTATACGTCACATGCACAAAAGAGTAGAGCTGGTTGATTTTGGTTACGATATGTTTAAGTGCATTTACCGGATACTATTTCAAGTTTATGTTATGGGGAGACAAAGCTTGACGAAAGAACACCAAAAGTTAGGTAAATAAAAACTTACTGCCAACTCTACATGCACCGTGAGGAGAAAGGCAGCTGACAAACCCTCGCTCCAGAAGTGCCTAAGCTGTCCCACATTAATCATTCGGTCGAACAACCCCTTCAAAAATATGGAGGGGGAACTTCACATGCTTGTCGCTGCGTTAGTGGGCGATTAGGAACTACATGCCAAGCAACTGAGGCATGCGACAGGAAATTGAACTAAATTCCTGGAAATGTGGCTGGATGGCAGATTTACGACAATGGTTAGGAGAGAAACTTCGCTGATTAATGCGCTAACATACTGCCGTATTAGTCTGGATGCTTCTACTAGCTATTGTGAGAGAAAAATCAGAACGTTTAATAGTCATGCTTTATTCATGTTCACGAAACATTTACTAGCTTTATTTTTCCCAAAAATGGCTCACAATTTTGATTAAATACACATTTACATGACAAAATGTTTACCTAGAATTTTCTGGGAATAGACTTAAACCCTCATCTGTAAGGAATTTTACATAATGCTGTATTACTGGTATACGTTAAACGATAAACGAAAACGCATTACTCTTTTCTGTAGATTAGATTAGATTAGCCTGGATTGCGTTCAGCGAGTGCACAAGTAGCCATGGAGGCCAGTGAACATTGAACGTGTCAATTCAAATGTACAATCATGTCAATAAATATACATAATAGCATATAAAACACATTTACAGACACAAAACAAACAAAAAAAGAAAGAAAAGAAAAAAGAAACTAGGGTAATGGAGAAACACAATCAAAAGTTCCCTTTAATTATACGACTTACATAATGTATATTTACAGGTATAAATTCAACTACAAACTTTCACTAGGCTTTTCCTACCGCTTAGTTATAATATAATTACAATTTAGTTACAATATAATTAGCACTGAAATCTTTTGTCAGATTGATCTATACATACACATTTAGGTAGCTTTCACACAGGCATCAAATGTAATTAACAATGATTTGTCACTAAAGGAGCTAGAGATTACTTACAAAGCAATATAAGCATCAACAGGATGGTTTGTCATTCAGATTCTTATACAGAATAAAATGAGCTAAAACTACCTACAATGCTTTATAAGCATGAACAGGATAATTTGTAGCATAAGCCGTTTCCGAGATATTCGTTATTAATAGTTTTACCATTCATTTAAAGTCCTGTCGATTTGCGGTTGATTCTCGCGATTCAAGGAGTATAGGCAAGCGTGTAGCGTCCAATGGTTCAAGCTGACTATAATTGTTTCCCTTGTATCAGAAACGCATTTCTGCAAAGATTTATCTCGATTAAAATGAAACAGAAGTTTTCATAAGAATAGTCTGTTCGCACAGGGAAAGTCATCTAAATGTAACAAATCAGTTATTTACTGATGTTTTTATTCCAGTGTAAGAGTTCCTACATCCTTGGCAACAGAAAAGGAAACAAAAAGCTACTTTCAAATGAATGTAAACTGGGCAGTATCACAAAGCTGCCGAAAAGAATACTGAACCAGATGACACCTAGTAAAGTGAAGCATTTGAAGCAAAGTGTTTTCTGTACGACTGAGCGGATTTCTGTTAAAAGCTGAGGATCGAATGGCGAACGAAGTGTCGAGGCAAGAATCAAGGACAATACGATCGGGTTTCACTTTTTAAAACCAGAGGCAGGAACTGATGGTTCTAGAGTCACTAACAGAGTTGAGACGAAAACTAGCCAGAGCATCACAGACACGTGGTTTGGACAACTACGGCGCCGAAAGCCCATCAACAATGTTCTTCATGGCGCCTACTAAAATACTATCTAGTCTTGTAGCACTCTCTTCTGACCTGAAATCGCAAATATCTTTCCTAATGTGGACATTCTCAGACCAAAACATGGATTTCTACTCTGTGTGATAAACAATCCAGCTCTAACCTCACGGCTGCACTAACGTAGTAGTACGGAGTAGATTTAAAATTTTCTTGCATTCACTAGATCCTTCATGATCTGTTTCGCTAGTTTTTTAATGCTCAACCATGTAATACAGTAACGCTTATACGCCACTGTAATGGACCTCAATCCACCTCTTCATAACGATCAAAGGTGCACCTGTTAACTACCGCTATCCACCAATCAAAGGTGCACCTGTTAACTACCGCTATCCACCAATCAAAATATCCGCATGTCGTAATCAATGCTGCGCCCTTGCGCACACTCCCCCGCAGCTGAAAGAGAAACTATCGATTCCTGTACGTTTAATCGAATAACAACTAATTCGAGTTCAGAACTAAAAATTTTAATAAACACGCCTTATTATTCGGTCATGATCTCAACCTCAAAGAAACCCAAGTCCTGTCTTCTACAGTTAACTACTGTGCCCGACTAAAAAGGGAAGCCATAGAAATCTACAAACACAAAGACAACTTTAATCGCAAGGAAGAAACACTTCGTGTACAATACTGGTCTTAGATAAACTTTCAGACACACACAACAGTTGTAATAAAAACCCCGCCTACAACTAGCCAATCACTACCGCAGCCAGCGCAACAATGCCCTGCCCTCCCCACCATATAAATAACCTTAACGGACGTTAATGGTCCTCACTTCCACTGTTTCTCTGCTTCCACATTCAAACTCTGACCAGTGCAGACAGCGGGTCATGTTACCCTGATGATGCCAAGCGCAGTACTTGGCGAAACGTTGGGATCTACAAAGCCTTCCAGACCACAGCCTACAAGTCCGGAAGAATTAAACATTTCTAATAGTTAACAATAAACGGAATTTGTCTTCTCTCTTTCGAAAGTCTACTTTTTTTAAAGGTATACTCTATCATTGAGTCACGGCCAACATAACAATAAAATCAATAATTTCGCCGTTGAAGGCGCAGCTATCGATGTTCATATGTACAGTAATGGAAAAAATGATTGAGCACATTAGGAGAGCAGAATATTTTGAAGTTCCATGTCGTGTTGCAGCGCGGTTTACGCAAGTCGATATTCCAACATGCAGTCTAGTTATTTATAGTCTCTGTACTTGTACACATACTCGAAAATACTACTTGGCAAAGCGACGAGGCGAATTGACCTTGGCTGACGAGCGCTACGATAGCTTCTTGTTTATTAGAACAGTGTAATAACAGTAGCTTGGCGTACAGTCAGTGATAAAACAAACATATGATCTCTCGCACCTGCCAACATATGAAACGCTGTCCTGGAGATATGATTGCATCTGAACAGTGTACATACACTGTCTCGCCGTGTTTCTGCGATAAGCTCACGTAAACATCTGGGTAGTTTCACATTTTTTTCCGATACGCCACATGCCTTTGCCAAGTAGTACAAATGCGAGTGGTGATTCAAGACACCGTTTGAGTGCCCAGCAGCACAGATTATTTGAGTGCCCAGTAAACAATAACATGGAACAAAGACTATCAATAGACTCAGGGTGCATGTTGGAAATATCACTTGTGTAAACCGTGCTGCAGCATGACGTGGAACTTACAAATATTGTGCTCTCCTAACGCGCAGTCATTTTTTCCATGGCTGCACAATCGAATTTAATTTGCCAGATGCCAGAAGATTCCCAATACAGTTCATGCTCTTTGCAATATAATCGCGTTATTTAATCACCTTTAAATAACGCAGCACATAAAATGAGCTCGTTTACAGAGTATTCCGAGCAAACATAAATTTCAATTCTATGCGGAAGCGCGGCATTAAGTTTTAACTGGAATCTAATTCGGTTTAACTGAATGCTAAATCTAGCAGACTACGCGCAAGGGTCGATGTCAGCTGGGGCACTATACAGGGCGTGCGCAACAGAGCACACATTGATTAGTCCACACGTACCCAGTGTGCATATACCCTTTTCCAAACACGTATTTCTTACGCCTTTCGGAAATGTAGTTATACAACATTTCGATTATGGTACATAGGAACTGATGGCGTATTAATCACAGACGGATACCCGAGTAGGAAATAATGAATGAGAAAGTAACCGTGTGAAATCTTAAAGATGTTCCGTTTTGCGGTTACCAAATGTGTATTGCATACTTTTTTCCCTGCACGATCGCTATTTATATCAAATTAGGTTGAGATATAATCTGATACACATACATACATACATACATACATACATACATACATACATACATACATACATACATACATACATACATACATACATACATACATACATACATACATACATACATACATACATACATACATACATACATACATACATACATACATACATACATACATACATACATACATACATACATACATACATACATACATACATACATACATACATACATACATACATACATACATACATACATACATACATACATACATACATACATACATACATACATACATACATACATACATACATACATACATACATACATACATACATACATACATACATACATACATACATACATACATACATACATACATACATACATACATACATACATACATACATACATACATACATACATACATACATACATACATACATACATACATACATACATACATACATACATACATACATACATACATACATACATACATACATACATACATACATACATACATACATACATACATACATACATACATACATACATACATACATACATACATACATACATACATACATACATACATACATACATACATACATACATACATACATACATACATACATACATACATACATACATACATACATACATACATACATACATACATACATACATACATACATACATACATACATACATACATACATACATACATACATACATACATACATACATACATACATACATACATACATACATACATACATACATACATACATACATACATACATACATACATACATACATACATACATACATACATACATACATACATACATACATACATACATACATACATACATACATACATACATACATACATACATACATACATACATACATACATTACATACATACATTACATACATACATACATACATACATACATACGCACACATTTAAGACGTTATGGAGATAATTAGTTATCAGTTATGTTAGCAATCTGCTTTGTTTTTCATCATGGAAAAAGGCGAACACGTATCCAATCACGTGGAAATCTAAAATACTTGGCAAGATGGTTGTGACAAGTTTTATTAAATATGGTTCTTCTGACCCTTCGCGCTCACTCACTCTCACTCTCTCTATCTCTCTCTCTCTCTCTCTCTCTCTCTCTCTCTCTCTCTCTCTCTCCTCCTTTCCCACTATTCTATTATCTTCCTTCTGTCCCCTCGATTTCCCTAAACCCATTCTCTTCTCGGTGCAACTTAATGTTATGTGATGTTTTGAAAACCCGCAGTAAAAGGGCTTTTTCTGCGGTTTTAATAAAAATTTAAACACAAATGAAGGGTTCAGCTCATGCCTTTTTATTGTGCTTACGTGACCAGAACTATACCGTTTCTTCAAGGTAACCGTTTGAGGACATGATTACTAATAAGGAAGAATTATGATTACTTAAATATTAACCATTATTTCAATATCAATACTACTAATTTTAGAAACAGTCAGCTGTTTGAATTTAGGACTTCCAAAATGTTATCCCTTCAAAATTCTCCCGTTCAGAGGTTATGTGCGAAATACGATAAACTTTCACCTAAAACAGAGCTCGATTTTAGCCTCCCTTACAAGCAATTTAAGAAACAAATATGGGAATTATTTGCATGTGATTTTCACTGTATCGCTTATTGTTATCTGTAGAATCAGTATAACTTGCAATTCTAGCCTTAAATAATAGTTTAATAGACGTTTCATTTTTAGTCTTAGTTACTTAATAGTTTATTGTATTGTTTTTTTATTGTATTCAAATTTGTTTATAGTTGTACCACTTATTCGCTTGATTAGAATGCAGTTTGCAATGTCTTGTCGTCAATAATAGCTTGATAGTTTATTTTTAGTTTCTTTGTATTCCTTCTTGTATTCTTTGTATCTAGTCAAACTTGTACATATAAATAAATTTGGATGTAGCTACTGCAACTGGAGTTGTAACACAAATGAATGAATAAATAAATGACATTTACTAAACAGAATATGATATATATGAAGCTTACGAACCCATTTTTACTTTCTCTACTGGTAAGTAGGGGAAGTATTGTATTCCACCCAAAAATTCGATGTCGAGATTTCACCGGAAATACATGTTTTGAGGCCTCCTGAATCCAAAAAAAGCATTTTTAGAAAAAGGTCCGTGTGTGTGTCAGTCTGTCAGTCTGTGGGCAGCATAACTCAAAAACGAAAAGTCGGTTAGAAACCAAAGTTGGTATTTAAGTTTAATGTCTTTCAAGGATGCGACACGAAGATTTTGAAGAAAATAGCCCCACCCTAAACTACCCGTTAGATGGAAATTTTTTGGAAAATTTTGATTTTCTTGAAAATGGCTCTAACGATTTTGATTAAAATGTCACATGTTTGAGATATTTTTATGACAAATTAAATGTATATCTTGAATTTTCTGGCTATAGCTCATGTAGTCGTATTTACTCTGGACGAATTTTGGATAACTGGTAAACCGTTAGAGATAGACAAAATCTTGCTGTACAAAAACTGTAGATCTTGCTAAAATACACAATTTATGTCTCAATAAAATTTCTTGTAGGATGAACCATTTCGGAGATATTCCTTGTTATGTGTGGGAGTTTCAGAAAACAGAACTTTAGCGAAATGCAACAACGTTGTTCATTTTTTTATATGTTAATCATGCAAAGAGAACGGAATCTCAAAAGTCAAAAAGATTTGACTGTCGCACAAAGCCTGCTGTATTCTAATATCTCCCTTGCACCTACAAGGAAATAAGCAATAAGATAATTTGTACGAATGTTTATCTTAACTAACATGGAGATATAGGAATAAGAGTTTGTTAGAATGGTTAGTGCAAGAGTAGAGAAAGTCATGTGAGTGCAACACATCAGATTTTTATTTAGCACTTTCCAGAATACTTGACAGACCGCCTCCGTAGCGCAGTTGGTAGCGCGCTTGCCTCTGGCGCGGAGGACCCGGGTTCGATCCCCGGTACCAGCATGGGGATTTTAACCCCTCTGGGAGGTCTGGCACGGGGTGCACTCAGCCTCGTTAGGTCCCGGGGGGACCAATTGAGGAGCTACTTGATGGAGAAGTAGCGGCCCCAGGTCTAGAAGACCGCATAACTGGCCGGGAGGGCTCGGGGCGCTGACCACGTCCCACCCTCCAGTACTGCACCTCACCAATGACGCCTGTAGTGGGCAGAGGTGGGGGACGCAGCGGCTGGGTAGTAGGCCTTGGCCCCTTGTGGGCTGTCGCGCCGGGGTTTAGTTTAGTTTTTAGAATACTTGACAGCTGAGATACAGGTGTTTATTTGCGGATCATTAGAAATCATTTCCCTGTAGACAAAGTAATTAAAGTCACGTGATACTTCCAACGGAAGAATATACCAACCTAAAATTTCAAAAATGTTATATCTGGCTTCTAGGTAAACCATTAGCCATCCAATATGGAAAATTACCAGAGCATTTTTGGACAGTCTTTCTATATGTGTTATTAGCAATAACAACAAAATTAATCCTAATATCCTAAACCGCATGTATACTTTTGTTTACAGACCTCTAGGCTCGGTTAATTAACATTAACCAGAACTGTACCCCTATAATTTGTAACCGCAGGTTGCGGTTTCGATTCCAACTGAGGTGAATGGCATGCATAGGGTGAAGAGCAGGAGGGGAAAAGCTGACAACTCGTTGGTGACTACCATGTCATCACAAGAGCTGACAAATAAGCTTCGACGCTCTCCTAGGTTTGAAGCCGACATTTGCCTGATTTGGCCCACTCATGGACAGGTCCCGTTTTCTTGAAAGGTTAGAGCATCGCACGCCGAGCTTGACATTCCCGGTTCAGTGAACGCGCAGGCCATTTGTGTGGTACCGACTTTCATCTTTTTCAAACAATATCGTGATAATAGTGCAGTGAAACTCTGTACTGACGTTCTGAAAAGCACAGGTAATTTTGGAAACCTACGTCTTTAATTCAGTAGTTCTGCCTTTCGCGTTGACTGTTCAACGACATCAAGTTTAATTTAAGTGACTTGTGCAGAACACATTCCATTAAAAAACTATTCTACTTTCTATTTACAGCAAAGAGGCATGCGAATACATTTGCTGACATGGAACAAGTTTTGTAACATTTAATTCAATGCAATTATTCTGTTCTTCTCGATACGTTCAACTTCTTTTTAACCCTTTCAGGCCTAGATTTCTTTTTTGTCTGGTTTTAAGGAACGTTAACATACAAAACTCAAAAGTATGTTATAAGAGTGATTTTGATACAAGAAACATTTATTTTAACATCAAAATTGGCCTTTTGATAGGTCATTGTTGTATGCTAAATATATACCTAAGTTTCTTTTAGATTAGCTCAAAATGTTTAATTGGATTATAACTGTTCTTCCCAAATATCACGGCCTGACCTTTCTCTGGCTATGGGACTTACCTACTGGCGAAAAAGTATGTTAATAGGAGTCGAACTGCTCTCTGCCGTTAAGGTAGTCGGAAGTATGCTGTTGGTGAAGTTTGGCCAGACTAGTTCGACTGTGGATTAGGATGGGGTGGGCCCAGATTAAATAATCGGTGATACATAATGCCTGGATATACCTGAGGCAGATAGAAGCATCCAGTGTTGCACCTGTTTGTGCTAGCCCACAACTTCCAAACAACCCAACACAATACAAAATCGCGTCTTCAAATGCAAATCCTGGAGGTTTAAAAACATATGCTACAAATGGTAGCACACTGAGTCATTCCAATTGGATTCGTTTGGAATAGTAGCATAGGGAAAAATAATACAGGGTCATTTCCATTTGAAATATATTGCCCAACATTCCTCTACTCATACGTTCAACATGAATTATAGGTTCCACAGCTATCTGTACTCCATTTCCTTAGCTTAACACTTCAACGATCAGTATTTCACTCAAATAACACATTTATGCAATAATACTTTCAACTTCAACATCAAACAAGAGAGGCTTTTGCAGAAAAAGTATTACATTTACAGCGGGAACGTTGTGTTGTAATACAGGAGTAATTCTGGGCTAGGCAACCTCCGTTTTCGCATAGTAGACGCACTAATCACCATAGCAACGCTATGTTTACACAGTTGCGTTTCTATAGTAGTAATAGTGTTCAGGACACGCGGTTAAAATGTGTGCTGCAATTGAGAACCCGGCGCGTGTGAGATACGCTTTGTGATAAGATTTCATGGGGCTGAAATCCATCGACAACTTTGTGAACTATACGGACCAAACAAACATGATTCATGCGTTAAAGGCAATAGTGCTCGCATGCTTAAAACTGACAGAACCAAAATGCATGAGGAAATAACTGGCAACAAGCGTGATAATTAAGGACACTTGGTAGAGGTTTTGGGTTAAAAAAAAGCTATAACAGAACTGTGGCTTCTGTGCATAGCAAAATATATTTCTCTAAACAGTCTGTGAGAGCTTTTATATTACACTTCTATGAAATTCATTAACACACATACCTAAAAATTTATAAAATGAAGAGAACATAAATATAAGCCATGTTAAATGACATGATTGTAAAGTGACAATAGAATCTGAAGTGTTTCACCTTAATTGTTTAGGAGAAAAGTGCACCTACAGAAAAGTTAGCAAATTTTCTGGCTCATTGGAATATCAACAAAATATCAGCTATTTATTTTAGTTGTGATTTCATTATGGTTTCTGAATCAGAACATTTTTTATAAGTGGTAAACGTTTTATTAGGAGATTTTTTTTTTAGTTTTTAATATTGCATTGAGTTTCAGCATGGAAATTGCCACCACTTCTACCACAGGTTCTTACCTATATGTCAAGTTGTTTGCAATGCAAGGATAAGCGATACAAACACCAAAATAAGTGTTGTATTTTTGTCGTTCTAAGAGGCAGATTTAAATCGAAGTATCCTACGATCTATTTGATAAGAATTTACATACATACTTGCAATATATTTAATTCATAGGTTAATATAATGTAAAACCTCAATTATGTTGCACTGTATTAAGACATTATCATGCTGGGGAACTATTTTGCATCACAGAACAACGTATTCCACTACAGCAACCAATAAGAGGAGTAACATGGTATTTAAGAGATACGAAGCAAAATTATACGGAACATACCTTTTTAGTTGATTACGTAAAGTACCTTATCACACGTAATGCCACGAGTGATAGTCAAATTATCAATTCTCGAGTCAAAGTGGAAAGAATTTATCTAGAGAACTTAATTATCACGAGTTGCATTCATTAGAACCTTCACGTATTAAAGCATGATATTGCTTATGAAATGTTATTTAAATGCTGTATTGTAATTCCTCACATCTTAAAAGAAAAATGCAATAGGGAAACATACATCAGCGTCCACTGGCACCGCCCACAAGATTAAATACCATTGGCCTAGTTTCCTGCTTGCGCACGCAGCTTATATTAAACATATTTCCTGTTGCATTGTGTTCTGAGGTTTCATTCTTCGAATTATTTCTTATCTATTCCAGGATTAGATGCTTCACCGAAGCGTGTGTCAGCCCTATTGCTTATCAACACACCAGACAGGCCAACCACTTTAAGAACATTTATCAAGTTAGTGGTTTGGGTAGTTATAGCATATTTAATGCCCTAAATATATACAACACGGTATGCAACACCAGTCATATAAATAAAATGGATAATCTGCCAATAACGAATGCGGTATTGCATATATTTTCGTTAAAAAAATATTTCCCCGCACCATTGGTTTTGTATGCATTAATCCACCTACCAGCTTTCTCTTGCACAAAAACCAGTTTTAGATCTCCAGCTCATACAAAATCAATAAATCAAAAGCCGTTTGAAACCAACAAAAATTAATATTTTTAACTGCCATTTCAGTTATAAAACCAAAGCTTTTATCTCTGTTTTTATACAGACAGCTGCCCTTTCTAGGGTGGTGGTGGTGGTGGTGGTTACTGAGCGAAATGTCAAAGCATAACACATTTATACGCCGGAACGTTGCTGCTGTTTTACGAGTTATGTTTAATTCAAAATATCCGCATGTTTGTTTTATTCTCCCTCCATCCATAATCACTCAGGCCGCTGTGTTAATTCAACAATTTGAAACACTGTACTAGCGACCTTTCCACTTCCCGCTAAAGGTTACATTATATTTTTATTGACCCTGCGATTATGATCCCAAAATGATTTTGAAGTCTTTTGCATGGAGCAAATCATTTATTTCCCTACGGTCAATACAGACATACGAGTAGAACATTTTAAACACATTCATTTTTTCTTTCCGCGTGTGCATCTAGCGATGCTAAAAGAAAAATACAGGGTGTTCATAATGACGCAACCTTATGGAAAAATAAATAAGTTATGAAAAGCTGATAAAAGTTGAGCTCCATTATATGCTTCGCATAACTGAATACGATGTTGTATGCTCTGTTAAAATTATTTTGTAGCGTTTGTTGAATTGCAGCGATACCTCGTTCAATTTCTCTCAGCTGTTTCCAAAACTCATCCTCGCACTATTCCCGAGTTGCAGTCTTTTTGTGAAGACTGGCTATTAAATGGCAGATTTAATATACAGCTTCACAATGGACATTTTTGGCTTCTGTGTGTACCTCAGCTTTCCTCGATTCAACAATATTAATACTTCCAAAAACTAAGCATTCTTCCATAAGGTTGGGTCACCTTTGAAATGCTATTTATGGATTTAATCCTGGTTCCGATCAACCCAACTAAGGCGTTTGCCGTTTTCGGTAATTGCACAGCTGAGTGCGAAGTACATTTCAGTTGTACAAGATACACGCAGCAATGATAAGCAACATTTAAAATAAACACTACTTAAACCTCTATGGTTCACCGCATCAAGAGTAAAACATCTGATGAGTTGCACTCACATGACTTTCTCTACTCTTGTACTAACCATTCTTACAAACTCTTATTCCCATATCTTCTTCGTGTTAGTTGAGACATTTGCAGAAATTATCTTATTGTTTATTTTCCTGTAGGTACAGGAGGAATATGGGAATACAGTAGGCTTTGAGCGATAGTCGAGTCTTTTAAAGCTTTGAGATTCCGTTCTCTTTGCACGGCTAAGATATAAAAAAGTTAATCACGATCTTCCATTTGACGAAAGTTTAAGTATTCCAAAACCCTCACAAATAACAAGGAATATCTCCGAAATGATTCACTCTAGACAAAATGTATTGGGACATAAATTGTGTGTTTTAGCAAGATCTACATTTTTTGTACAGTAAGATTTGGTCCTCTTACAGTTTATGCGAAAACCATCCAGAGTAAACAGGATTACATAGGCTATAGCCAGAAAATTCAAAATATACATGTCGTTTGCCATTAAAATATCTCGAACATATGGCATTTTAATCAAAAGCGTTAGAGCCATTTTCGAGAAAAACAAAATTTTCGAAACGTTTACCAGCCGTAGTTTAAGGTGGAGGAATTTTCTTCAAAATCGTGTCGTTTTCTTAAGACATTGAACTTAAATACCAACTTTGGTTTTTAACCGACTTTTCGTTGAGTTATGCAGCCCATAGAAAAGCGCGAGCGAGCGGACATTTTTCTAAAAATGCTTTTTATATATATATTATTATTTATTCAGGGAGCCTGAAAACATATTTCCGGTGAAATCTCGACATTGAATTTTTGGGTGGAATGCAATACTTCCTCTACTTACTATACGCAGTAGAAAAGTAAAAAGCACAATGCAAAAACAACTATAAGAAAGACTATCTGACTGACAGCCTTTGAATTCATCCTTCAAGCGCTCTAAATAACTACCTAACAGAGTTATCGCTTTGTAATTTTCCAAGTCATCCACTACTGCTAGTCCTTGGGAATTACAAAGGCAGTGACCATCGCCTTTTCAGCGAACACAATTGTTTCCAACTTCCTTGGCGTATTTGCACCAGACGCTGTCATTTTAACTTCAGGGTACTATAATTGAGAATTGTGTTCTGCTCAGGGTGCAGGTTTTGAGAGTTCTAGATTGGATATAAATTATTTAAGTGACATGTGCAGCCGAGTTTATGTTTTCAAATCATGGATTTAGAAAGATATCTATTCATTTTAAACGAGATAAACCTTTCCGGAAATATTTGCAGGTTTTAGGACTAGAGACGCTAGCCACTCTTTCCCAGACATCGCGAGAAACAACTGATAATCGATAGAACTTCAAAAGGATGAACAATTCGAGTCATTACTAATGGATATCCCGGAAGTGGCTGATGCCATAGAAAGGTCATTGACTTTTTCTATGCTTTCGTCTATTACCAGACATACAAGATTATGTAAATGTTCTTCCGAATGAAGAGGACTTATTTGCAGAAAATTCAATATGCAGTGTCTTGTAAATATATTTAATGTATGATATTTCAATAAAAAACATGGCAATTTTTTAAAAAATCAAACATTTCAAAATGTTCCACGTAAAGGTTTCCTTGGTATGGGGGATTTTATTGAAAACCTTCGGGCAGCAAGGAATTTAAATACAAATTTTGGTATGTATCTAAAATTTCGTTTTCGAATTATGTTGATTACACCCACATCTAAAATGTTCCACTCAGAGGACCTTAAAACATTAATGTTTGGTGAAATTTCTATATCGATTTTTAGGTGGAATACAATATCTTCTCTACCTACTGCGTAGGACAGAGAAAATAAAAATGCCTCCTAAAAGTTTACTGACTTTAGGTTTATCGAAGTAGTCACAGCCTAATCGACGTACCTATGTTTAAAACCACGGTATCGTAACAACGGGCGGCAGCAGGTGTCAAACAGAGCCAAGGTCAAGCTACCTCACACCACTGCGCGAGTAAACACGCGGCCCGACGACAATGGGGAGGTCAGAACAAAAGCTGATTGCACGCAAGTCTAGGAGCTATTTCCGCGCTTGCTTACGAGAGAAGTTTCGAGAAACTCCAGAAATTCGACAGCGCTTCGCCTTGGTTATAAACGCGACCCAGCAAATGTTGGAACATTTTTTATTGAGTGAATCGTCAAGAATTAGCGTTTACTGTCAATGTTACGATAAGATGTGAAATGCAAAGTCACAACGAATTGCAGATTGTGTTACGCATAAAACCGTTTGTGTTTCAGTTTTACGAGAGAAAATAAAGTGACAGAAAACGTAACTGGAAAATTTAATTTTTCACACTGGTGTCAGGAGTGGGATTTGCCACATCATTTTGTCACAGTATGCACATTTTTTCTCTCGTTTTCTTTTAACTGCTAGCAATATGTTTCTCATTTCACAAAAATACTGAACCCTGATTTGGGCCACTAGATTTAAATCTGTATATGCTCGCAGTGATTTGTTAGAGACAAACGAATGGCTTGCTCGAAAACCGGTTTACGTAATAAATGAGTGATATTCTTCCATTCATAGCGACTTATGTCAACCGTCAGGTGGTCCAGTAACAAGAGGGCAGGTTAATTAAAACCGTAGGCCGTCCGCACTTGCCAACAAAGGGTACCGCCATATCTTGAACATCACCGCCCTGGTCTGCACGCAACTCCCCAAAGTAGATAATGTAGTTTACCTAAGGCACACTTAACCCACAGAGCAAGTACCTATACTAACAACAGTACATGTTATTGTTTCCTAACTGACGTCGGTTTTAACAAGGAACTGAGTAAGTTGGCATCCATCCATGATAACACTGAAAACAGCACGTGTCTGTGGTTTTCAACTTTGGATAAATAACAGATAACACAATGTGTTATACTGAAGCCCAAATAGCATTTTTAGTTCTGTTACTATTAAATCAGACTTCGGATTTTAAGGAATATATCTCCAAATACTTCCCATATGTCTCCAAAGAGGAAGATGATGAGACTCGTGGATCTTTTTAATAGTGTATAATAGAAGAAGGCATGTCTATACATTTGCAATATAACAAATACCCCCAAAAATTGTACGTTTTCCTCACTTAAAACATTCCGTAAAATTTTCGTACATTATAATTTGGGAAGGTATTACTATTACTAGGCGAATAGATATTTTAATTGCAGTTTAAAGTGTAAAACTACACAGTAAACACATATAAAACACGAAGGAAAAAACTAATTTTTAAAGTACATGCTCTTTTTATGAGATTTCTTCAAAGCTTCTCATTCCCAGCAAAGGAATGTTGTGAAATCTGCTATGATACTGTAATTGCAGAACAAAGAGGTTCACAGTGACAGTTCTATCTGTAAAACAAATATTTACAGAGTGATTCAAACAAACTTAAAGAGAAGCTTTTTAAAGCGGACGCATTTTGGTTTCATTGGGCCACACTGTCGTTTCCTTGTTCCCATACATTTATAATCTCAATCCCATAGATCTTGGACCGAGGTAAAATGAATACTTAAAAAATTTAGCTTCTCCTTACAGGAATTGCACGATAGAACACTCGAGGATATATCGAAACAGACTGGCAGCGTTTTTGAAAAATATAGAAACGGTAGAAAATAATCAGTGGGAGATACAACATTACCTTTTATAAGCTAAATATATTGCTTGAACTGAGTAACATTTAAGTTCCGCTGTTATGGGCGACTTCTTTGCCTTAATCTAGCATGAATACATATTCTTAAGTGGGCACTATCATCGTAAGCACGAATGCAGCTTCAGATATCGCTGTGTACCTGGAATTGTTTACTGCCGTACTGACGCGCTGCATTCTTGCCAAGGAGCATGAGTAGATTAACAGACTGTAGGGGTATTTGCATCTTTTACTTCTGAACGTAAATACTTCCAGGTATAGACCTTGAGTTGAGGCTAATGAGTTCACTAGACCCTTAATTGCCTTAGCTACAGTGCCGTACTAATTTATTTTGTCTAATACGGAAATTACTTATTCTCATAAAACATTTAAGCCTGTGCATATTATGCATGTAAGGTTTAATTTAAGGTAACGAACCTCTAACATTTTGTCATATGGAAATTATTTTTTTGCAATTATTTATCTCCCTATTATTTCTTTACAAGAGTGATTAATCTTACCCATCAATAAACCCGGTATCTAAATGCTGACACCGCAGCTTTTGAAAGTATTGTGAAAATGTGTAGGTAAGTGAGAATACAAAGAGGTAATTCAAGAAACAATTAAGATCATTTAGCCATCTCTCTTCCGCGCCGTGAAGCACACACTGGTATACTGCATAACCCATGACAATGCACCTCGGTCACGTACAGTAGCGGATGTGGCCCACCGTAACGGAAGTGATATAACCTGGGTACCGTTCCAAACTCAACTTGCCAATAACCTCTGCTGTAACAAAGAAAACCGCTCCCCACGACTCTACTTATTGCTGTTTACAAGATACAAAGAAGGTGAGGGAACGGGACAGAGCTCAAGAGGAAAGGGGACGACTAAGAAGAGACGATCAAGAAAAGGGAATCAATGGTGAAGATGCAATAGTTGTTGATAAAAGAAGGTGAAGACGATAAAATCGTAAGATACAAGAGAATAAGTGTAGTAGTGGGCTTTTAGGCGCAGAACTGCTGAGGTCATTAGCTCAATTGTGTAATACATAGATGGGGAAGTGACACATTGTGCCATTTCCCCTACGTCGTCCACTTGACTACAAAGGTTAGCAATCAGGCCACGCCCCTCTCCTTCCCCGCTGTTATCTACCTCAGAGAACCGGTCAGTGCCTTAAATGGTCAGTGATGGAATCCTGTCACATTAACAAGGTAAAAAAATGCTTCAAAGTTGAATGACATAAGTATTTTTGTGCTCCTAGTATTGTGTCTACTATGGCAATAGAAAAGGTACGTAACGTAATCACAAAACCAATGCATTATGTTTCTATTCGGTTCCGCCATTGCACGCCTTGAAACTTACCTTGTTTGCAAAGACGTGTGTATACATAAACATACAGAACCGGTAAAGATGAGTGGCCTGCATTTGGTGATGGAATAGAAGGAAAACAAAAATTTTTGTTTTTTTAACGACGCTACCAATTGCCAGGATCACATCAGCTTTGCCAGTGTGCCAGAATTTTGTCCCGGAGATTTTACACGCCAGTAAATCTATTGACATGGACCTGTTGTTTTTAAGCACACTTAAAAACCACCTTAGGATCAGTAAGCCAGCATTTAACCAGATCGACGGTAAAAGTGGATAGAGTAAATACTCGATTGCATTCCTATCACCCCTGTTCCCCATGCCTGGTATAATACAATGAACGCCCGGAAACAGTGCAATCCGTATTACATTATCGTTCATTAAAGAAGAAATTCCAGGCAGTTCTTTTTAAGCCATGTGCAGTGGTTTATGATCGAGTTCACTTTTGTATTTATAAGACCAGATGGGTGTCAGGTTATTATACTTTCGTATAGTAAACATCGCGGGACATCGCAATCGAAATCGGATTCCTCCAGCACTTTTGTACAGCTAGTAGCTACCCGTTTATTTCACAACAAAGTCGTGGGACAAATCCGTTTTCTCATTTAACACTAGACAAATTATCACAAATTCTTTTTTACATCCAAGGCGCCTTAACCCTCGAGCTGCACAGGGGACGGGAGAGAATAATGGCAAAGCTTGAGCGGAAAATCGTTTCAACCAGGCTTTGTTTGGAGAAAAACGATTAAGCGGAAGCAGAAAATTAAATCTAGGACACCAGCTAATCTTCGGCACTGCTCTCCCCCAATGGATACAACGCATCATCTAACCTTATTCACTAAACGCTTCAGCACACAAGAACCAGTGGTGCATCCGCTCTTATGGATACGACACGAAAGGAAGCAATTGCACAACGCCCATTCCTTAACATACGATCATTAGCCCAAATATCAGTCTAAAACCACTCCACTGTAGATAATTTAGTTTGTACACAAAAAATGACAGAAGGACCTAATCTTCCACGAAATTACGTCTACAATTCTATAATCGAGTTCTCGTTGACATTTGAGTTTTCACAATTTTTTGTTGCTGAAGAAAACTACCTACTGTGAATATTTCTACAAAGGAATATTTATGCACTGTCGCATTATCAAATTATCGATTAATTTTCGAATGAAATGACGGGAAGATTTCTTTTAAAGAATTTGAAAATTTGCACTAGGGCTGTTTCACGGCCCGCCTCCGTTGCGCAGTTGGTAGCGTGCTTGCCTTTGGTGCGGAGGACCCAGGTTCGATCCCCGGTACCAGCATGGAGCATGGGGATTTTTCCTCCTCTGGGAGGTATGGCACGGGGTGCACTCAGCCTTGTTAGGTCCCGATGAGACCAAGTGAGGAGCTACTTGATGGAGAAGTAGCGGTCCCAGCTGCACCCTCCAACACTGTGCCCCACCAATGACGCCTGTAGTGGGCAGAGGTGGGGGATGCAGCGGCTGGGCGGCAACCCTTAGCCCTTCATGGACTGTTGCGCTGGGGTTTACTTTTAGGACTGTTTTACGAATAAAATCCAGGAAATGTTTCAAATCTTTAAAATAAATTACCTCAAAACACTGGTCACTGGAATTGTGATTTAATGCATATCAACATCTGAACAAAAAACTAACGGTAATATTGAATATAGTAACACATTCACCTTTGTCGTGTTTACTGCCTGTCTGTCAAAAATATTTTCTATCTGATGTGGGTTTGCGTTTTCAGTTTATCTTTCCCAGTTTTGTAGATTGGCCAAATGTTTCAGATGCCGTTTTGAACTATGAATTCACCAAGCTTCCGCTTAAATTGAAATTCAATGTTTTTATGGACGCTCTTTAACTGTTGTGCATAGTGTCCTGTTCTATATTATTTTGCTCATAGGCTTGAGGTTCATTAACGTGCCGTAAATCAACGAACGTGAACACAGGCTTTATTTCCCTTCCGAATGAAGCCATACTAATTTTTACGCTCGAAAAAAATCCATTGCTCTCCAGCAGTTTTAAACCCGCGACCTTGTGGACTAGACGGATGGTGAGAAGGCCGCCGATGTGACCATTGCTGTTGTCTGGGTATAAATAAGATAATAAAAATGCTTAAACCATACAAATATTAGCAGTTCTATTAGTATGAGCAATAAAGCACACTTTTGCTATATATTTAAAGGTCACGCTCCTGGTTTCCGTTGTACAAAATTCCCTTGAAAATGCTCCTCCACACAGAGGGCCTTCAGAAAAAAGAAATGGAAAGGAAAAAAACATCTATTGCTAAGCCCACATGACATCTTCAGTATAAAGGAAGAAAAACGGCACACAAGGATGCCACAACAAAAGCGGAATAGAATACAAAGAATTCTAAAATAAGGAAGCAGCTTTCTGTGTAGAAACGTTGTAACAGCGAAATCGGGGAACGAATAATCCAGCTGATTGAATTTTATTAAAAGAGGGCGTCACCGGATCCGCGGAGCGAGAGCGCTGAAACCCGCCTTTGTAACGTGTGTTGCATACATACACGGAGAAACATTACTTCACCGTGGAAAGCGAGAATAAACCCAGCAAACCATATCTACGACTCTGTATCGCTTATACTATATGCTACAAGTAATTGGAGATTACTTGCTAATTAGTTTATGCCAACCAATTTTAAACACGTAAGCCGTGTGTGGGCAATATTTGAGGTAGAATCGGGACTGAAAAATTCATTGCCATAACCGGCATTGGACCACGGATCTTCCGCTTCGCGCGCCACTGCTGTAACCACTGAGCCACCGTGGCACTAGCCAGTAAGGCATTACCTTTCCCAACCGATTCGTATTTTAATGGTAGACAACTAGGGAATCTCAAATCTGAGATCATTTTTAATACGTGTGCTAGAACTCTTTAATATTGACTGTATTATATTATACGTATACGGCGGCGGCCAAAAGCTTCAAAGACCTTCAAGATCAAGGTACCTCATACCACTACTTGTAAATATGCATCCCGGCGACAACAGAACAAAGCGGTTCCAGAATTCAGAAAGCTGAAGCAGATGTGTATTTTCCAGAGAATTCGCTTGGCATATAAAAGCGAGAGCCCGGGCAGAGAATCAGTGTTAGCAGTTAGATTTATTTGTTCGTGTACAGTGTTGACAGAGCGAGCTCACAACTGTACATTCAATTGTCGCGTCTATTGCTCTTGTTAAACAGTTTGTGAGACAGCAGAACTGAAAGACAGTGAAGTACGTGTCAAGATTACGAGAGAAGAGAACAGCTGTGAGTTGCAAGATGAATTGTAGATTGTGTCATCGATAAAAAGGGACTATTTTTGGTGATTCAATTTTAAGAGAAATAAAGTGACAGAAAAGGTAACTGACTTGTCAATTTATCACACTGGTGTCAGGAGTGGGATCTGTCACATTGTCACACTATTATATTCAGCATTTCAGAAAGCTAAAATACATCTTGCAAGAGAGTTTCATTTTAATTGTTTAAAAAAATGCATTATAAGTAGACGTGTTTTAAGTTTTAAATCCTAGAAAATTTGTCTTTTTCTTCAGAGTTACATAAATAGTTGTAATAAATGTACAAGCCTATAAAGTTTACGTACTGTTTTGTAAATGTTCCTGCATTAAAATAATAATTTAAAATTGCTTGGATTACATTTTCAGCGATCTTTGAACATAACCTAAGTTTTCAACACTAACAAAGATGATGCTGAATATGTATTCTGCGTTTCACATTATCACGCAATCTGTAATACCACTGGGAAAGAATTTAAGATTTTGAAAACGGCATCAAGAAGATCCCAATATGTTCAGAGATACTCAAAGCCACAGGGAAAGCACGCATCCATCTATGGTTACATTACACTTTACTAAGTGTAAATAGCTCAGTACAGTAAATACAGAATCCTACACCGGAACGCAATGCTTGCTGCTTTTGTTACAACAGCGCAACTAATTTGCACCTGCTCACTGTAGCGACTCTTCCGACAAATGTGCAAATGTTACTGAACTTTCACTGGCTTTGTTGATACACACATACCTATTTAACAGAGATTCCTTTGTGCAAAAGCGATGCTCCTTCTTACCACTGTAAGTTTACGAACTGCATGCTCCATGGAAAAGTCAAGTTGCGTGCCTGGGTATTGAGTGAATGTGAAGTGTGGTATAAATATTTAAATATGGCAAAGGGCATTTTCATTCCCGTTTGTCAGATGTAAAATTGATAGCCACAGCTTTACGAAGAAGTATACTTTAAAACAGAGGCGCCAAAAAGTGACACCGCGTGTTATCTTTTTCCCCCTCCAATGACTTCGGCTAAGTGGTGTGGCCGTACAGAGTAAATGTGACTAGCATTGGCTAATGTGGTACGTCTGCACCCCTTTGAGCTCCACAGTATAAAAAAGCCTGTGTCGAGCGTCAACATGCCCTGTTACAAATTCCAACCGGAATTCTCGCAACATTCTTCCTTGGCGTTTATATCTATTACGTCAACAGCAACGAGTAACTAGGAAGAAGAAAAAGTAACTGCCTTACTTCTTCCTCCTCAATGACACTACTGCTTAAAACCCTTACACTAGGATCATCAAAGTAGACCCTTTCTTTGTTGAAGAAAAGGCGCAAACAAAAACATTAATTCCATAATCCTTTTGTGAACTAATCTACAAAAACTCAAACAAAAACCACTGTTAACACCGTTGCCATTATGGCAGTATGTTCCAAAGGTAGAAGACTGCCCATATGGACATGGTTAATGAGATATAAATTACACAAAAAATTAAGAAGGGTTATATCTGTGACCTTTAGCCTTGCATTTGACAACACCAGGTTTCCGTTTTACATTCTAAACATTATATTAAAAATCTTAAATGTCTCCATTTGACAGTTCAGTATTAACTCGAAATTACTTTTAAAACATAATTTTCAGCTAAAGCACTGTAAACACCTGAAAAATTATGGTACTTTATATGCTTATAAATAGTGCAGACTCTCCTCTTAATTTATTGTACTATTTATAAGAAATATTTTCACGAATACCCTAGGATACTGAAAAAGAAGGTATACCTGCACTTCATCGTAACTTGTGGATGTGGTTAATGGTTAGAAAAATGCTTGATAGACAAACTATGTAAAGCGTGTGGTTTCGAATGTGCCGCCACTTATATCTCAAAAAGCAACTGCAAACGAAATGCAGAAAGATACAGTTAATTTATCATATAAGCCAAGAATGCACTGGATATGTAGCTAAGCATCTCGCAAGTTTGAAGTTTACTTATTTTACTATTGAAGCTGGTAACCAGTTACTGTGGTTATGGCCCAAACTTCCGGAGGTGAGCGCCGGGCTCTCCGAGCGTAAACACCTGAAGCACTACTGTCAACAGAAATCTTCTGGAAGTTTCCCTTCCCTGCGCCTCTAGAATGTTCTGGATATATGTGAGGTTCTCGTGAGTGCGTCCTGATCTGACAAACAGTGCTGTTCTGCCAGAGTTTGTTAATATGTTCACAATTCTGTAGAAGCATTAGCTCTATAGAACAGACATACCAACTTTAACATCGCTCTTACGAGGTACATTCGTGGATTCCTTGGCATGCAACTCAAGCTTGTATACAAAACTTTCAGCATGCAATTTGCAACTTATTTTCCTCGTTTATTTCGATCAGCGAAACAATACTATCCTCTCGCATGACTATATTTCGCTCTTGCTATAAGACACACCATCTATATTATAGATGATCCCGAAAACCGGTTTTATCTAGTTTAGTTTATCAGTCGAGATTAGCACAACTTACGTAATTAACCTTTATCCGGATGTCTCAAAATATCAGCTGTGATGAATCATTGCATACCGTTCTATCTTTGCCCCTTTAATATTTCTGATTCCTCTTATTGGCCACGTCAGTGATGCCAGTTTAGGAGTCTATAATGGCTGGAAGTAGCCTGTTTTAAGAGACTGTTAGTCACTTGTTTGTGAAAAAGGCTCTTTACGGCATTTCCAGCCATTTTACGCATTTTTAAATATTCTACAACTAGTAACTTTCAGTTTTTGTCTAATTTTAAAATTAAAATCACCAAAATATCAGTGAGTAGAGCTTTCATTATATCTGAATAACAAGCTCTCACTGTCTGCGCAGAGAGGGGAAAGGAATTTCCGAAATAAATAATATCAATCGAACTGCAGCCAACAGACATTAGCAGGGATTTGTGTGAATGACTGCCTTTGGTATAACGCATGATGAAATACGTAATCCCAACAATATTCCTGTTTTCTTTTCTTCACCCCTCCCAACTCCCTAACATTACCATTCTGTTCATCCAAGCGCATTTTGATATGAGCTACTATTCTTGAATAAAAGAAACTAATTCAATGCCTCATTTGTCCATTTCGCTATGCGCTCCCGTGTTTATATGCAATTCAATGCCTCGTTCAGAGATGCACTTGAATGCTCATTCATAGTTACATGCTACTACAACAGGCGCCTCAAATTTAAGAAACCTCTGCGCATTTTCATCTCACATTTTCCGTCCCCGAAGCAAATGTACTTTCTTTGACAATTCTTTCCCATTTTATTACAATTTTGGACGTCCTAATTCAATTTCAAAACTTTAAACTTCTAATTTTATAAGGCAGTGCTTCCAGTTTGCTTCCTTTCTCCCGTTTATGTCTCCCATGTATTTGAACTTCAAACCCTTTTACCGCTGTCGGTCTATTTTCATTTATTTTTCTTTTTGCGCCATGTTTACTTCATTTTCGTTCCCTTTTCCATTCATGGCATATTAACGCCCCTCTTCTCTCAGCAAGAAATATTAACTCCTCTTGTTTTCCTCCTCCGTCTCCCCATTTAAATGAGTCGGAATGCAGTGTTAATTAGAATTTCCTACGCCGTTTGCCAGCCGTTTCGTGACTCAAGCTGTGGTTGGATGAGTAAGGTGGAAGCGGTTTTGATCGGCGATGGTAGGCCGGAGGTCAGCCAAATGCCCACTCATGACGTCACCGCTTGGCCGCGTGACGTGACACCACCAGAATAACTATGCAGCAATGATGTCATTCATGTTGCGAATGCTAATGCTGGACTCTTAACGCTTTTAAAACTTTAATCATAAGGACAGTTGTCTAATGGTGCTGCACGTGGCCCCTAGGGTGCTTTTGTCTTACCTTACTCAAGCACAACTCCACTTCTCCCCTTTATGTCTTCTACTAAGGCAGCACAGCCAAAAATCTCAGTCCATTCCGCCAGATTATACCTCTCTATTTAAGCTGCAAGTTTCACTGCAATGTCTCTGTCGCTGGAGGAGAGAAACCACAAATCTAATGAAACATTTTCCATGTAAAAGGTAGTTTTGAGTGGGGAAATTTTCTTGAAAATATTCATGTCACATCCTTAGAAATGAACTTCAACACCAAGTTTGGTTTTTAGCCGAATTTTTCCTTTGAGTCTCTCTCATACACACACACAAATCCAGACATTTTCAGGGACCTCAAAACACATATTTAAGGTGATATCCATCGAAAAAAAAGCACATATTAACCAGTCGGGACAGATTAGAGTACTGTTTGCTCCTAAACCCCGTTCAATTTATAACATTGTCCCTACTACATTTATTCTTCCGCGCTCCCTTTCCCTGTCCTTTCCTCTGATTGGTTAATATACGCCTTCGTGACAACAAGCTCTGTACAATACAGGCTAAGAATCCCCTTAAAGCTGTTAAATATGAAATTTGGGACTAAAGGGCATTGATCATCAAAAGCCTATATTTTAACTCGTTTATGATAGCTCTGATAAGGCGAATGCTAAGGTCCATTCCTTTAAAAATCTTTAAAACGTAAAATAAATTTTAGAATTATTAATGTATTAGATCAATGCCAGAAGACAAAAACTTCGGACTGGTCTAGAAGAAGCTATTAGGTAGTCTTAGGCACACGTAGATGGCAATAAGAGACTAATTTAAATATAAGGAATGGGGAGTTAACTTGATTCAGCTGTTTCCTCTGGTGCTCGCGCCGCGCCCCACAGAACAAACAAACAAGTAGTTAAGATCAGCTTCCATGTATAACCCCACTACAGTTGACCAACTATACATACATACGATAAAAACATTCAAGGCTATTTGCTACTTATCTGTGCTACGCGAAATGGACTATAAAAGTGCAACTTTTTGCCATGTTTGTCACATGTTCTTTTATGTCTTATTCAGAAAAAGGGAAGCAAGCATTCGTATTTTATTTTGCACTCTAGTAATGCCAGTTCCATTAGCAAATTGTAGAAAGCTTTGCCGACAATGTCGTTGTCAGGATCATACTCTGTAAAATGCATAGTAAATTAACCATCTCAGGTAGTCCTTTTGCTTTCTGATGTTTGCCGCCGGCTCAGTGCATTTTAGTCACGTTACATTGAACACTTCATCTGATGTCACACTAGAAAACGTGCTGCATTTTAACACTCGCATCTTGTTTACCGCTGGTTTTCACTTCTTCTTCATAGTCCAACACTGCTAGCTCTAGAAGGCATCCCTTCACCCACTTCTATTGGTCTTCATTCCTCTTTTCCCAGCTGGTCTGTGATTTCTAACAGATTTGTATATCTTCAGCTTTTGCATTTTCTTCTCACCCCTGAAAACTTTGGAACAGTTGACTACTTTCGGATGTATCAAATGTACAAACTGGTTTCCTGTAATAAAAAGTGAAGATCGAAACACATTGGGTTCCATTTTCTTCAGTTGTCAGTGAGGTGTAAGTCGAACTACACAAATCGAAATGAATATAGTTTAGCTTATTGTTTACAGAATTTAACATTTTCTGGTCAAATATTTGAGATATAGAATTTAAATTCATATTTTATGTATGAAATAGCCCAGTGTCGCTCCGCTCGGTTAGGTCAGATCATGTCAAGGTTATCAAAACATTTTCCCTTTTCCATTAGTACAAACATCACCTCCCTATGCTGGGCTCCCTCTTGCCAAGACCCCCATTAAATATCGTTTAGCTTTTTCCGAACCATCTGCCACAGTGCAAAACGCAATTTCAACTGGGAATTCGCTATTAACGTTCTGTGCATAGCCTGATAATCAGAAAGCGATTGCCATCGTGGAGTTTGCTGGGAACCTGACAGTGAGATGAGCGACCGACACACTTTCCCCTGTAGCGAGTCTATTAATAGACCACGTACATACAAACGGCATCTCACTTCAATATTTTATGCGCCAGGCATGAAGAACTCTTCCGGTGCGCTTCTAGGAGCTTCGGCCTTTTAACTGGATACAAAATTGGCACAAATGCATTTACTTCATCTTGCTGACGTCCAATCTTCCTATAATAAGCTGGGAAGATGCGTTCCACTTCGACTTTCTCTACTACGCACATAAACCTATATTATGTAGAGCAAGTATCAAAGCTTCGACACCGAGATTTCACCGAACATACACGTTTTGAGGCTCCTTAAAAATCATTACTACAAAACTCTCCGTGTGTTTTTGTGTGACAATAGCTTAACTAAAAATCTTATGTGTTGCACTCGCATGACTTTCTACCACTCTTACAAACTCGTATTCCTTTCGTGTTAGTTGAGATAAACTCGCACAAATAACAAGGACTATCTCCAAAATGGTTCACTGAAAAAAAAAAAAAAAAAAAAAAAAAAAGAAAAGAAAAGAAGAAAGAAACAAAATAAATCTACATGAATTGTGTATTTTAGCAAGACCTACATTTTTTGTATAGTAAGATTTGATCTATCTCTTACGGTTTACTAGTTAAGCACAAGTCTTCCAGAGTAAACAGGACTACATAGGCTATAGCCAGAAAATTTAAAATATATATCTCGTTTGACACAAAAAATCTCAAACATATGCATTTTAATGAAAATATTAGAGCCATTTTCAAGAAAATAAAAATGATCTAAAAATTTTCCATGTAAAGGGTACTTTAAGATGGGGCAATTTTCTTCAACATTTTCGTGTCGCATCCTTGAAAAACAAACCTAAATACCAACTTTGGCCTTTAACCCACTTTTCGTTTGTAAGTTGTGCTCCCCACAGACACAGTAACCCACACACGGACCTTTTTCTAAAACTGCTTTTTTTTCTGGATTCAGGGGGCCTCAAAACATGGAAGTTTTGGGTGCAATACAACACTTCCTCTACTTACTATAGGTGGTAGAGAAAGTAAAATATGGACGCCAAGAGCGAAGGATGTCTGTTGTAAACTGTAGCATTTTACATTGTCGAAAGATAAATGTAAGGCAGATAATGCTTTTTCAGAATAAAAAAATAGGTGTATTAATAGTGTAATATTAGTATTAGTTTTTGGAATATCAGTTACTTTATCGAAGTTTTATTTAGTTGCACTTCATTCAAAACGAAACATTTTATGGTTATGCTTGCGAAATTACTACTAAACAATCAGCCAACTTTGTAATCAATGTAACAACGCTTTTACCAATATTTTTTTACACAGCAAATTAGCAAAATAATCAATTGCTAATTCAATTTTACGTATCACAGACGCACTTTTGAAAGAATTAACAAAAGTCACGCTGATGGCATAAAGACATGCAAATCAACTATATTACATCACTAAAATGTTGCACCCTGTATCATCAGAGCTTAATAGAAAATCATGCTGCTACGTACTGAAGTAAAATAGTTGACATTTTATTCATGCGCTGTTGAAAAAGAACACACAGTGCCATACAAGAAGAGGGCGTTTGCTAAATTTACTTAAGATGTGAAACTAAAATTCAAATTAGTATATTTTTTAATTTGTGGAACTGATTGCTCTAGTTTTAACATTGCATTCGCACAAGGCCGAGGGGCTCGTTTCAACATCAAGAAAGGCTAGCAAGCCATCGGCATTATGTGAACAACGAAATACAAGACTATGTTACGGTTAAACCACTTTGTCTTATAAATAAGAGAATTTCACTTCTCTGGCCACGAATGTGTAAAGCACTGTTCTAAAATAAACGGCACTTACCAACTTTTTCCAGTCAGGGCGACGACCTAGAACAAAAACATTACTTTAGTCAAATACATGTCAGTACAGTGCAAACAAGTACCTATATGAGTACATGCCCCATAAACCAAAATGGTATAGACCCAAACAAAGCTAAAGCCCCTTTTAAATGCTAACTGGTCTACAGTGGTTCATCAAATAAGCTGCAAATGAAATGTAAGGCACAATTTTTAGCATTAATTTGCTGAAGTTCCAATTACTGATTAGATTATTAAAGCCTCCTCGATCGGAAGTTTCAAGTCGTGTAACACAAACTTTTAAAACACAAAATAAATGGCATTTTTAGACGTGGCGAATGGCTTAAAGTTGCTCAGTTGTTTATGGTCGAATTCAATTTTGTATTTATAAGACCATCGAGGTGTGTCTGACTTCCGTGTGGTAAACATCGCGGGACAGTGGGCGGTTAAGTGCCTCCTCGCATAATCAGCAGTCTCTTGTTTATTTCAGTAGGAAACAGGCGTTACCCCCACCAACAATTTGCATGACGTCATCGCGCAGATCCTAGCAAGGTCATTCGCCACGTCTAAAAATACATCAGTTTGATACACAGGAAGTACTACTTGGCAAAACGACGAGGCGTACTGACCTTGGTTGCGGAGTGCTACGGTCACTTCTTATCTTGTTTATTAGAAGAGTCAAATAATAGTAACTTGGCGTGATAAAACACAAACATAATCTCGCGGCTGCCGATATGAGACCTTGCTGTCCTGAAAACACGACTGCCTCTGAACAGAGCGTACACACACTGTCTCGCCTTGTTTGTGCGATAAGCTTAGGTAAACAACTGGACAGTTTCACATTCTTTCCGAGACGCTTCATGGCTTTGCCAAGTAGTAATATCAGCCATTTGGAAATTAGTGATAAATCCAAGAGTTGCTTTTGTTATGGCTAACATAATCATTAACACTTCTACTATCACGAAATTTGCGAATTGAAGGAAATAACCTTGGAAGCAACAAAAGCAACCCTACAGCTGCATAGCACACACGAATATTATTTTATTCCATCCCAAAAAGCTTCTATAGAAATTTCATCGAAAATTGATGTTTTGAAGTGCCTTGAAAAAATGTTATAATTGTGTATGTGTGTGTGCGCGCGCTCTAAAAGAACGAAACTGCTAAAATTAGAATTGTATCGAATTTTTGTTAGAATGCAATACCTTCTTTGCCTAATATGTACGTGGCAGAGAAAATAAAACGCATCGAACTTCTTTTTAATAATTAAAGCCCCCCCCCCCTTTACTGACTCAATCAGCATGTCCCATTGCTTGAAATATTGCAATACTACATGCTGTGTTTACATTTCTGAAATAGTACCTAGTGTTCCTAACATTAATATTAAGTTCCCACAATTAATTTTAATCACTGTCCTAAAAATGTACTTATTCTATTTACTATGTATTCACAATGCGTTAGTCTATTAATGCTATTAATTTTTTGAACAGTTTATAGTGTTTTGTAATGACAATCTGGAGTCACTGGTCACTTTCCTTGATTCGTCGCCATTTGTTGTTTTAATGTGTCCCTCTGATGCTGAAGTTTTCTGCATCTGTGGAACAGTTTGCTCTTTTTGCCGACAGGAACATGTAGTATCGTCTGCAATCCTGTATCTATAGAGATAGGTTAATAAAGTCCCTTGTAAAGAGTCAAGAATGCACAATTCGTTTGAAATGAATTTGGCTCAGGATGGCCCAATGAGAGTACTACCCATTTTACTTTTGATTTAAATTGCAATTATAACAGCTAATGTACTACCCCTGACAAAAACAGTTGACATTCTCTTCCCTGTGTCCACAGAACTAGCGGTAAACACGATCAAATAAGGTACTGTGATATACGGCTCAAAGGGAAAAACGAAGAAAGTTGCATGGCCATCTGGTCCGAAAGGGAATCGAAATCTGATACCGCCACAGCTGTAGCTCTGCGTGACACATGATTGCAGACTTCTCTTTGCGATATGACCTTGTAAGATGAGCCGATATTTCACCAAAACCTATCCGTTAGCCGAGATGTACATATACAAGTAGGTATATACTTGGGAAGTGTAGTTTCAGCACAAACCAAAATTAAGTTTTGTTAAATGCCTTCCTCATAACCGCAGCAACTGCATGGGCGATGCTTGTGCATTAAAGTTCTACGTGATGCCTCTGAAGAAGGCCAATTATATAATCCTTCACTTTCCAACGCCTTTCTCTGGCAACGCCCCCTCGCAGCCTGACGTAATATGCAAGAATATTCTTCACATTCTTACATGCCGATACACCGCGTCATTTCCATAGAAAGGCGTTTCTCAGAACTGATCAAAATCGTATTACCATATATGTATGGTTTGGCATATTTATGCTGTGAAGTCAGGTGTCGCTCGCTTTCATACAATACGCTGTACTTGCGTGCATTTGTGTCAAGCCCAATCACGGCGACTTGACATATAGAAAGACCAAGGAACAGGTGTGCGCCGTGCAAAATGCTACATGTTTTATCTTTCTTTAGCTATCAGTGGTTATCAGTACCCTCGCTTGTCTCTGAGAACACTTTGGAACTATTTCTTTCTCCGCAATTTTAACTCAAAATCAGTTGACAAAAGTTAAATGAGCTAATCCAAATACAATAAAACCTCAATTATCCGGATCTGATTAGTAGATTCTTTTAATTTGAATGCTCACATTAGATAATCAATTTAACTTGATAGCAACAACGCACTTCTAAGTACGTAAAATATTCGCTTTTTACTTTGATTCAATCTAGGTTTCTGCATAAATTTTACAATAAATTATGGTACTGTAATGTACTGTAAAATGCTCTCTGTTGTGCTTAAGAAGGATTTAGTAGTGTCACACGGTGCTGACGCGGTATGTCTCACCAGCTATACATATCACCGGAAGAAAGGGTTGACCTTGATCCCTACACATCACTACAAGCAACATTGGCGCTTTGTGTCAAGGTTATAACATAGAACATCTGTGAGATCAAGGTCACGAAGAAATGTCGATTGAGTTAACGATGAAGTACATGTTTTTGTGCTTCAGTTTTAGATGAGAAATAAAGTGATAGAAAAAGTAATTAGACTAGTCATTTGTTACTAGTGACTGAAGTGGAATTTGTCAGTCATTTGTCACAACACATTTTCCTGGAGATGAAACTTATCTTCTTATGATTTCTCCTCTCCAAAATACTCCGCTGCAGATAATTTTCCTCCATTCAATTCATGTCCTTTGTGTTTAGAGCTGTTACTTGTCCACGAAATTCACGTTTTAGTGTGCTTTGTTGTACATCTCAATAACCTGACATTTGCCTGCTTTGAGAACTGGACGAAAAACGGCAACAAAAAACTAGTAAACAAATCGTAATAGTTTATGGAGCATGTAGCCAACAGTGTACAATATATCGATACAATTTTCATCGTGTGTGTGTGTCTAGGTCTGCGTCTGTGTGTGAAAATAAAACAATTTTATAACCATAGGACACGATAACTAATATGTTCTTTCCGCATATTGAAAATTAATTTTCTCCGCGTTAATTTGATTGCTGGAATTTTTGAAAATGTAGATCAGTAGTGCTAATGGAGGGACACGGGGTTTAACTCATCCCAGTTTTCTTCTTCAGTTTGCCTACCGTGCAAGGAGTTTCTATTCTGTTACCACTGTCGCCGTAAAGTCCGACCACCCGCAAGACAGGTGGGGAAGGTGAAGGTAAGAAATTCAAACTGCAGATCACATTGACATCTCTGGTGTAGATTAATCTTTCTGAAGTCTCTCTCCTTCACAGTGGAAATTCGAAGCCGGTCCCACCACAGAGACAAGGACGGTAGAACAGATTCTAGTTAAACACAGAAGTGCAATATAATCCCAGAGAACACACAGGCAAGAACTAATATCAACGACAATAAGTTGTTTGCTTGTCGAGAGACTCCGCTTTGACTTTCTGTTGAGCTATTGGATTTTCCAAGCGATCCTCGAGTCAAGATTCCTTCAACTGAGATTAAATCTGGCTGAAATGACAGCCAATTTGAATGCAAGGTACTTGCACTTTCCCGTAATAATGTAAAACGTAGCGCCTTCTAACTTCTACTTCTGTATAAGAAGAAAAACAAAATAAAAAGTACACGTTGCATTCACATGACTTTCTCTACTCAAAACGGTGTACATATTTATTGCAGAAACTTTCATTGTTAAACATTTACACATTTCGGTGTAGGTATGAAAAGGATGCAGTAGACTAAAGCAATAGTCAATATTTTTTAAAAGAGGATCATTATGATTAAACTCTATGCATAACTACGAGAAAAAATGAATAGCGACTTAACATTTGAACAAGTGCAAGTATTTGAATATGCAAACCAATAAAGAATATCTCGAAAATGATTAAACAACTTATTTGTCAGTTGTATGCTATAACGAGATCTATATCTTTGTGTAGTAAGATTCTGTATCTGGATTCCCTCTTGGTTCTCCGGTTTCCCCCACCATTCATTCCAACTGCTCTATTATCGCTTCTCCATCTCGCCCTCACTTTGATACCAATCTACCGGCTGATCACCCATCCTGCAGTCCGCGAGAGCTAACCTGGCACTTGACAGCTCGCTGATTCACTTACCTGCGAACGAGGCTAGCCCCTTCTCGTACAATCGACTAATCGTTGCGCGATGTGCTTGTAACACGATTGAACGAGATAGCACTAGCCTCGTTCGTAGGTAAGTGAATCAGCGAGCTGTCAAGTGCCAGGTTAGCTCTCTCCGATCCAGACTTGACACTCGTGTTACCCTGATGATGCCAAGCGCAGTAGTTGGCGAAACGTTGGTATATATCTACAATGTCTTCTAGACCACGGCCTACAAGCCCGGAAGAACTAAACTTTTCTAATAGCCAAGACACCGGCCGTGAATATTTACTTTTTACTGAACTCTGGTTCCTGCTATTACTGACTGTAATAACGAAGAACCTACGCCGGCTATAAAATCCTTCTGCAGATCAAAGAGCAGACAAAACAAACTTTGAAGAAACTGGAAGTTCAGAAGTCCAGAGTCTGGCTGGCAGATTTGCAGTTGTGACCTTCAGTAGGTACACAGCAAATAACAGATGACACCGGCTATTTTATAAATATGCTTTACGACTGTGATCAGTTACTTTGCCGGCCCCAGCTGCGCTCGTTAGGATATTTCTAAGGCTGAAAATGTAACCTCCATATTCCTACCAACAAACGTATTCCTATACACCAGAGGCGAGTACATAGTTTTTAAGCAACTTCCCTAAGAAAGTCCATCTTCTAGCAAAATTGCTGAACTTTCTCTTTGTAATTAGTACACAGAGGCAGTAATTGCCTTTATTAAACAAATAGTTACTATGTAAATGTTTTATAAAAGTAAGCAAAATCAAGCTTTGCAAAAGGCAACAAATGAGCAGAGCACACCTTTGTATCACTTACACTGAACTGCTGGTTGATCTAATTCTTTTTTAGAACACCTCATTAACAAACTAGGGTTTTTTTTATATGGGCAGAAATTAAATACAAATGCACTCACTAAAAACAAATTGACGTACGATGGCTAGTGGCCGCAATGTGCTTTAATTCGTAACAATTCAGTCACCCAAGAGAAACAGACGAGATAGTTTTACGTTAGCTGTTCATTGTCACCTGCCCTTTTGCCAAAACAGCAAATATTAGCTATTTCCATTACAAAATGTATTGCTTAATTTCTGGGAAAATAAGTGAAGTCGACTGCATTCTGAATGACATCTGCAAAATTGGAAAACGTAAATATAGTGAGAATCTTACCACACAAGACACTCAGATCTCTTAAGGAATATCAAGCACTTTTTTAAAAATTGTTTTAAGTCTGAATTTTCAATACCTGCACTTTTCTCAAATGGAAAATAGCTTATTCGTTTTATTTTTCCCCTTTTTCGTGAAAAGAGAATAGGATTTCAAAGCCTTCACTTAGCAAACCGTTCTTAAAATACTTTGAATATCGCTTAAATCTACCGTATTCCCTTAAACTCACAAGCAAATATGTAACAAATCCATTTCTGCAAATGTTTACCTCAATTTGAAGTAGAAAAATAAGCGTATATACATATAACTAGCTTGTTGAAGAAGGTTGGAGAAACTCGTGTGAAAGTAACTTCCTTTTTGCAATGACTATCTTCAGCAAAAACATGCTATAGTGGCTGAACACATTGGGGGGCAGGGGAGAGTGGTTCCGGAAGGAAGAATTACAACTAAAAAGCTTTATAAACTATTTACTGTTATACAATACTACTCGCTGTTACAGGTTGGTGACTTTTTAGACAAAGCTTGAATGAATTATACACGGATGTGCTGACTTGGAACTTGCGGTGTGAATTTTCCGCACCAAAGCCTCTCCATAGGTTTCCGACCCCATCTCCTGATTTGACGGATAGGTAATATAGTAACTGCGCTGCCCGACATTTACATATACTCTCAGAATTTGGCGTGTTGTTTTCTGAAGCCTGTGGTTAAATGTTGACCCACTTTCTCGCTGCACACCCAAGCCACAACTGAAGGATGAATCAACACGAGCTGCTTCTAAAACCTGTCTTGCCTTCTTGCCTTCTCCAAGGGCAACAGTTCCCACCAGATAACTCAACTTTTCCAGTGAAAATCCGGGCGTTTCATACAACGCACCAACGTTCACACCATTTGTTTCTTCAGCTAACATTCCCAAACGTTGTTGAACCTCCTACGATCTTACAACCTATCTTGTCAAACCCACATGGTAAAAATAACATTTAAATACCATCCTGCCACATTTTTTAAAGGAATGCGCTAGCTCGGGGGCAAAACTGATACTCGATACTGCATTTTGAAGGGACGTTCCAAAAGAAAACTTGCCTTTAACTTTTATGGAGAAAATTGTCAAACGTTTTTCTTGTAGCCCTCTAAAGGTCCAAATGCGACGTATTAATGCACGTGGCCAGGTGACCTATAAAGTTTTAAGACGCGATTCTTACTTAAACTTTTAGATTTTTACCATTTTACAGTTAGTGTTAAAAATGTTTATTGTACAGGACGACAGTTGAGAAATAATGCATTTAACATTTGCATCGTGAGCAGCACTTCACGTTATGCCTCGATTTGCATTGATTACTAAGTATTTTCTTGAAAAGCTAGATATGCAAAATCGTAAAATTGATCTTTTGATATTGTATTGAACAGATCTATGACAAAAGTCTGTTAACTTGGTTGAAATTTGCAGAAATTAGTCATTTTACCGAATGCTCTGAACAGACAACAGGAAATGTCTGCCTTTCGGAGGTTCACGTGATTTGCAATAAACTTGTCAACTTAGTCAAGTGCGAAGTAATCCTGTTTCTCAACTACCACCAAATTAATTCCTTTGGAAAAAAAAAATGAACAAGCAGGCATATGTAACGGGTGATCCAAAAGACTCCGAACCGGCGGCGTTATTTTGCCTATACGTGTCCTAGGCGCTCATTGCCGACTGCCACTGTCACAGCAAACGCGGATGAAACTACTTTTAAGGACTTTACTTACCAATGTTATTAAAGGAGATGCTGAAAATGGCCACCGTCGTTGTCTATACATTTTTGCCACCTCTTTAGGGAACTATCCATCACTCGCCGTAGTTCACGTTGAGAAATGTTGGTAATTTCCTAGTGGATGTTTTGTTTTAATTCTTCCAGGGTGTATGGGTTTGTCTTGTACACTTTATGCTTTAGGTAACCCAGAGATAGAAATCTCAGATCACTTGAAAATCGCACTTTCATTTGGCGAGCTGACAGTTAACACATATGAATCATAAATACACGATGTGCAGTAGATGCGCCATAATGAGCTTTGTGAGGAAGTACAGGATAAAATAATACAACACGTTGGTAATACAGCAACCTCAATACTGCACTTTCAGAGCAGAGACAAAAAGTCAACCGCGTGACTCTGTACAGTAGCTGCGTTATCGTGTTTCTGTGTGTGCAGTGGAAAAACACCGCGCAGCGGTTCGGATGTTTTTGGGTCCCTCTGTATACCAGGCTATGGGAAATAGCTATGACAAATTTCATTATACTAGCTCTTATACTTTCTCTTTAAAAACGTTGTTCAATAAGTAAACAAGAAAATATTTTGTGAAAAACAGGTATATTGCTGCCACAACAATGGAATAATTACAGATAGCACAGCACTGAGGCTTTTTTTAAACCTTGGGCCTCATTTGTTTTATGATATTGACCTATAATTATGTAGGTATTGGTTTCGCTAGAATAAATTTTTTCAATGTGAAGAAAGATGAAAATGTAAAATTTACACAATTTTTTCAACAAAATATGGGTGTCATATTCAAATAGTGTGTTATATCATAATTCTACGTCAATATATATATTTCAATCCTCTAATGGTCGCCGATAAAAATATATATTCTTCTTGTTCAGAAAATACCAAAATTTAATGACAATGGAAAATGACCTTTTTGCCACTGCACACTTCCAGGTTTCCTTAAAGAACTGGAACTGCCAACTTGCCTATTGATTTTAGATGTTTATTTTATTCATTTCCGCTAAGAAACGCCAGACTGCACAACGGAAGCAATGATTCTAATTGATGGAAAACTACCCCACCACATTCGAGAATCGGGGTTCTGGGTTGAGAAGACACCAATCGATCAAAGGCTGCGAGGTCATTCCTTTTTCCTACCCCACACTTCCTTCACCAGTCCAAAGCTAGCTATTCTTCAGGACCACCAGTTTCTTCACCACCACTGTTCTAAACCTGAAGCAGTAATTTATCGTTTTGGTTTGAATTGGAATCTGCTTTTCGAAGCTCTACAGTGTGGAAAATCTCAAGTGAAAAAAGTGGGGTTTTCTGGCGAAATTTTCAGACCACACCTGAAAGTATAACTGATGTATAGTATTCATTTCTACTGCAAACAGCATTATTCTATCTTCAGAAACATAGTCGAGGTCATAATATAGAAGACGATATGCCCTGATTGTTAAAACCTGAGTGGGCAAGCTGGACCAAAAATTCTAAATTAATAGTATTTGATATCTTTTTTAATAACATGAATAATTCATTAATGTTGATTGTATTTATGATAGTTCCACATTTACTGTGGATATTATGTTGTATCAATAACATCCTGGTCTAGTGATGCATATTTGGTTTATTACGCGTAATATTTCTCTTTGGATTACATTTGTTCACAATGTACGTAGACTTTATTTTATTTGATTGCGTTCAGCGAGTTCACAAGTAGCCATGGAGGCTGTTCAACATTGAACATATCCATCAATACACAGAATAGCATATAAAACACATTTACAGCACAAAAAGCAAAACAAAAAAGAAAAAAATCTTATGTGTTGCACTCACATGACTTTCTCTACTTTTGTACTAACCATTCCTACAAAATCTTATTCCTCTATCTTCTTCGTGTTAGTGGAGATAAACAGTTTTAGAAATTTGTTATTATTTCCTTGTAGGTACAAGGGGAATATGGAATACAGTAGGCTTTGAGCTATAGTCAAATCTTTTAAAGCTTTGAGATCCCGTTCTCTTTGCACGCTTAACATATACAAAATGAACGATGTTTTCACCGAAGTTAATAAGTTTTCTGAAACTGATACACATAAGGACACACATATCTCCGAAATGGTTCACTCTACAAAAAAAATGTATTCAGACATAAATTGTGTGTTTTAGAGAGATCTAGTTTTTGTATATTAAGAATTTGTCTATCTCCTACGGTTTACGAGTTATTCAAAAGTCATCCAGAGTAAACAGGGCTACATATGCTATAGCCAGAAAATTCAAAATATACATTTCTTTTGTCATAAAAATATCTCAAACATGTGGCATTTTAATCAAAATCGTTAGAGCCATTTTCAAGAAAATCAAAACTTTCGAAAAATTGTCCATGTAACGTGTAGTTTAGAGTGGGGCAATTTTCTTCAAAATCTTCGTGAGATGTTAAATACCAACTTTGGTTTTTAACCGACTTTTCGTTGAGTTATGCTGTCCACAGACACAGACACACAGACACACACACACACACACACACACAGACACACACACACACACACGGACCTTTTTCTAAAAATGCTTTTTTTTAGGATTCAGAGGGTCCCATTTCCGGTGAAATCTCGACATCGAATTTTTGGGTGTAATACAATACATATATATATATAGTTTAAAGTAAAGTAAAGCTCAATTGATATAGATTACATTATATATATATATATATATATATATATATATATATATATATATATAATATTACATTATTATATATATATAATGTAATCTATATCAATTGAGCTTTACTTTAAACTTTGGCTAGGCTTTTCCTGCCACGTCCTACTGAATCTACTGTAGGTTGCCATGGATACAAAAGCATTCTCTTTGAAGTAAGTGCTACTTTTCGAGTTGGCACAAATGCAGGCAATCAAAAAGACAACTTGCTGGAATGCAATGAGGTACACAACTATATTTATTACATTGTGAATACATTTATTCTAGACACAACCAAGCTAGTGAAATACAACTCTTCAGTTGTTTTTTAACTTAGCCTCCGTTATTACGTCATTTTGCAACCCAAAACTGATAATCGGCAATCCTGGAATTGCAGAATGATAATGCAGCTGGACACAAGTGATTGAATTTATTATCGATTGTAAAAGCAAGTGGCAAATGACATTTTCTGGTGTTCTGAGCCTTCTGTTCAACATAAGATGCAAACAAATATCCAAGTTACTATATAGTAATCAAAACTGTCAAATTGAACTGACAGCTGACATCAGCATTTGATATACGAGTCTCTTTACAGTTGACCTTGTCAGCTACACATGACAAATAAAAGGGATCATTATCTCGAAAACTGTAACCGAAGGCTCCTGTTTACACATTTTACAGCCTATGGTTCACTAGCACTAACCCTTTTATCTCCCCTACTCTCATATTGCTATAAACATGCTCTTGCTTACATAAATATCACACAACAGAAGGTTTCCATGCGATTTCACTAACATAATCATTGAACCTCTCCAAAATTGCAGATCCAGAGATTTTTATCAACTATTACTACGTCTCCATGGAGACTTGAGATCGATTTGAGTCAAATCCCATTTTCAATACGATCCGAGTTTACATGTTGAATTAAATCCGGAATGAGGTCGATTTGGATGTAAAAGGCTCAAACACAGATAATTCAAGCTTTTATATCGGCCACTTGGTTTATATTGGCGAAAATATTGTTATTTTTTCAACAAGGTTTTGAGGTTAGGAATGCCTCTGAGAAGAATATGTTGCGAAATTATAGAAGTGGCTTTGTTGTTTTGTTTTGTTACGAGTACAGTAGAAGTTAGTATCTTTGGCGGATTCAATCCATTTGAATCCGGTGTTTCCAAGCAACACAATTTCGATGCCATCCCACTGCTATGCGTATCCAGTGATTCAGTTCGATTTGAATCCATATTTCCATACGGCATTCAATGCGGAATGAACTCAAATTGATTTGAACTTGCCATGGAAACATACTGAATGTTTATTTGGGTATCTACTTTCCACATGTTCAAGAATCAAATTTTCTCAATATTCTCGCTAGAAAAAGTCTAAATGTACGTTTTCTTTTACAATACACACTGGCCTTTAAAGATCAATTAACAAAATGGTTAACCTAAGTTTAAGGTTTAAAGTAAGCAAACACCAGAACTAGACCATTCGTCTGCGTTTGTGACGCCACTATAGAAAACCGATACCTTGCTGTGTTCACCGAGATTTTGTCGGTCTTGTTCAGCAGAACAGGTTGCTCATTTACCCTTTGTGACATAATGCAGGTGGATGTAGTCTGTATAGCAAATAATCACCTGCAACATGTTGCATTTTTAAGTACTGAAGTTTGCTTTGGCTGCTAGTCTCTTGACAGACAGTGCATAATGATTAGACAAATGTCAAAAAGACAGTGTATGAATGACCTTGTCAAGGTCATCCACGAGACAGAGTTGAGATAATCACACACTCTGACCTTCAAAGTTTGGTTAACACATAAAATGGCTGAAATCTAAGATTATGCTGCAAGTTTAAATACTCTATGGTACACATACACTACACTCGAAAACGTTACATTAAATAGCACGATGACAACTTGGAGCAAAGTTCCTGAGGCATGCTTTAAATAATATAAAATTACCTGGAGGTATGATATATGTACAATAAACTGCTGATGCAAATGTGTTAGTTCACTGCAGTAATATTGCAGTTCCTGCTGCAGCTAACATAAAAAAACGAACACATTTTCTGCACCCTAGGGTAGCATTTTACACTTCTACTCCATACCGTCTGGTTGCGCAATATTTTAACCAAACAGTTTCACTATTAATGGCGCCGGCGCTGTCAGTAGGACTGCCTTACGTCTGCTCCAGACGTTCATTCAGATCGATATGTTTGTGTACAAGTCGCAATTATACCGAAAGAAACATATGTACTTCTGTCCTGGGGCTATTCTAACGCAAGCTATGTCACTGATATTTTAGCTAAGCTGTTAGGGACGTTATCCATGTTAGAAGTAAAAATCAAAATGTGTTGCACTCACATGACTTTCTCTACCTTGTACTAACTATTCTTACAAACTCTATCTTCATGTTAGTTGAGATAAACATTTGCAGAGATTATCTTATTGCTGATTTTCTTATAGGTACAAGGGGAGTGTGCGAATACAGTAGGATTTGAGCGAAAGCTTTGAAGCTTCGTTCTCTTTGCACGGCTAACAGATAAAAAAAGTGAATAACGTTCTTCCATTTGAGAAAAGTGTAAGTATTGCAAAACTCACACAAATAAAGAATATCCCCGACAGTGTTCACTTCACACTTCACGAATCTACTATTAGACATAAATTGTGTATTTTAACGAGATCTACATTTATTGTACAGTAAGATTTGGTATATCTGTTACGGTTTACCTGTTACACAGGAGTAAACAGGACCAATGGGCTATAGATAGGGAATTCAAAATATACATTTCATTTCCCATAAAGCATCTTAAACATATGGCATTTTAATCAAAATCGTCAGTCATTTTCGAGAAAAACAAAATTTCCGAAAAGTGTTCTATGTAAAAGGTAGTTTACAGCGGAGGAGTTTTCTTCAAACTCTATTGTCACATCCTTTAAAGATATTAAACTTAAATACCAAATTTTGTTTTTAACCGACTTTTTGTTTTTGTGTTCACAGACACAAACACACGAACCTTTTTCTAAAAATGCTTCTCTTTTGGATTCAGGGACCTAAAAACATGTTTCCGGTGAAATCTCGACATCGAATTTTTGGGTGGAATACAATACTTCCGCTACTTACTATCATACGTAGTGCAGAAAGTAAGTAACTAGGATACCAGCAATTTTGGCCTGCAGGAACTGTACTTTAGTGGACAGGAATAAGAAAGTGTCTTACAGCACTGTGCAGAGAGAGAACGAGCGCAGGCAGGTATAACGGTGTTGCTGCAGATGAAGGGCTAGTAGTAGTGTGTGTGTTTTATTGATCCCCAATCGTTGAGCCAGTCCGCACCGCCGCTACCAGGTTATGTAATACACCACATAGACACATCACACCAAAAACCTAACGTTATGCTTTACCTTGCTGTTGAGAGTTATCCACAGTAACGCACACAAACAGTAACACCACTTGCACGTTTACACTCGCGTACAGACAGCGGTGGACTGACCGGACCGGAGCGGAGCGAAGCCGAGCGAGAACCCGGCCAACAGCTGCCAATTCACGTGACCGAGCGAAGAGGCCGACCACCGCACGATTCCAGGAGAATGTATACGTTACGGAAACCGCTCTTCATCGCTCAATGAATTTACAAGGGCGTGTGCAGAAAACGCGCTTCATTGATGTATAATGACAAGAGACAGCAGGGTGCTGTCCGCTGCAGTCATGCCACGGCGCCGACTCTAAGTTCCTCCAAAAGCCGGGCGCCAGCAGTGATTGCTTCGCCTCATAAAAAATATCACTGCAGAGGTTAACAGCGTCCTCCAATTCCCTTCGATAATCCGCATCTACAACTAGGCCCGGAAGTTCACGCATTTGTTACAATTCTGGTAATTTAAGTGCACGAATCATCAGTTTATAAGCTTATTAAACCCAATTTGATGTTGAATTTAATGCATATTTTGGATTTTATGACAAAACATATATATTCAATCATTTTAGTGTTTTTGTGGCATAAAACCGTTCTTTTTTTCCATGCAAGGTTAGAAATGTTGCAACTCCGAACTGAGACCGCTTGTAAACACGTTGGATAAAAAAAATATTTTGTTTAACGACGATGTCAACGATCACATCAGTGTCGCCGGTGTGCCAGGATTTTGTCCCGCAGGAGTTCTTGTACATGCCAGTAAATCTACTGACATGAAGCTGTCGTTTTTAAGCACATTTAAAAACCATCGGCCTGGGTTGGATTTGAACCCGCGACCTTGGGAACAGTAGGCCTGCGTCTAACCAACTGAGCCACCCAAAGCGACAGTGAACATGGGGAAATCCCGAGCCGCCTCCTAGAAGTTACCTCCTTAGAAACAGTAACCCTAGCCTTAAATGAAGCACTCGAAGTATTTCAAGAAACACCTAACTTAAATTCTGTTTCCGGGTGTGTACAACAAAGCGAGGAGTGTAATATCAAAATATCCTGAACATGAACAGATATATAAAATTGGAGACAGTGTAAATGCAAACACACGAATTGCCTTTTATTGCGAATCAGTTAGCGTCGCTTAAATACATGATATGTAGAGGGGGATTTCTCAGCTTATAAACCCATTTTCAGAGATAATAAACTTTCTTTCAAGTTCGAAAACCTCCGTCACGTGGCTGTTATAAACTGCACTTCGTCGCTTCTCATGGGCAGAGAAGATAGAATGAATATGAGAAAGAGAAAGTAACAAAAAATCGTTTTCGAGAAAAATAAGTTTAGAGTTGAAGTGGAAGGCGGAGGCATAGGCGTACCACTTTAAAAATGGCGTCCAAAATGTGTTCCCCCCCCCCCTTCCTAGGGGATTAAAACTTCGCAGATATATTATTTAAGATATGTTGCATTTTTTGCAATAAAAATCCAAAAATCGATTTTTCTGACCAGCCTAAAATATCACTTCGGTGTTCCCTTAAGAGATATTAGCACTTTAGCGGGCAAACATAGTGGGAGTAACAAAACTCGGGTTACACTATCGTGGAATGTCTCTCCTCTGCCCTTCAGTCCCCTAAGGTGAACAGACAGTAGAAAAGGAAATATCCCCATTACGACACTCACCTCCTGCTTTAAGAAACCACCCAGCAGTTGTAGAAGTTGAGATATAACCAGGTCTCTTCCAGAAACACGTGGCCAATTTATCGGATTAGCCCTGAGGAGGGAATGCACCAGACAACAATGGCAGCCGCCTGCTGGGATAAAGTTCTGCGTTCTCCATGCTTAATGAACCTCAAGAGGGCGTACAAAAAGCCATAGAAACCGTTTGTCGTCCAGTTCACCTCCGTTTTGAATTACGACCAACGGCCACGAATACGGGTGCTAATTAAAACATGCCCATTCATTGTGAATTCAATTTTAAGAGCGCTCAACCACTCAAACCGTGCTAACATCCACACAAAAGCGTGCTCAATGATTGTTCTATCGTTTACTATTTTTTCTCGCCCTTAACAGTACTCCTGAACAGCATTAGAGAGCAGGAAGCTTGCCTTTCTGAGAGGGTCTCCGGACAAGTGAAAATCTCGACTTTATCAACTCCCTCCCCATAATCGCGCAATACGTTGAAACGTTCTTTTGTCCTGAAGTATTAAATTTTCAACACCCATTCTAAATTCATATACAAATTCTCATGTATTCAATTAATAATAAAACCAATTCTACCCACATTTCCTTATTCACTATAAAACTTTCCTACAAAGTTATTTTGACAGAAATGCTTGTTCGGATAAAAGTCAAGCGTGGAAACAACTTTCGAATTCTCCGCATGGAAAAATACATTCAGAAAGTCGTAACAGATTCTAGTGAAGGAACGGAAAAAAAAGAAGAATCACACAACTGTCAAGATGTTCAGACAGCTGACGTACATTTAAAACCTATTTCTAGAATATTTCAAAAATGTCTACCATGTACTTATCCTAGGTAATTTCTATGAATTATACACTTTTCCTGAGGCATGTTTTGCATCTCTCTGTCGGTGTTGTAAAAGAATGCAATATTCTATCAGAACGAAGATGGTGTGACGCCGGTCGACGGCCGCGGCAACACAACAAATGACGGTCGGAGCCGGGTTGCCCCACTCAACTGGCGCGGCGCGTAACAGACGCTAAGGTCAAGCTTCCCCACCACACCACTCACGCGAGCAAACATGTGACAATAAAAAGGGGTTTTCTAGAGCATTCGAGAAGTGTCCGGAGCCGTCTTGTTCGTAGACGTTCGAGAAAGATCTGGCTACGTCATCATCGGTATAAAAGATTGCGTTCCGTGAAGGCAGGCAGTTTATGAGTCGGTCAGTGTGTCAGTGAGTGGTTGAATTGTCAAAGTTGGTGTTTGAGAGACAGAGACGGTGGAAGGACTGAGTCAAGGTTACGAGAGGTAAACAGTTGTGAGTTGTAGTATCACGAAAGACTAAAGACTGTGTTAACGTCAGCAAAAGATAACTGTGTATTTCTGCAAGTTTTGGAGGAAAATAAAGAAAGTAATTTGGCTAATTTTGTCGTTTTTGTCGCAAAAATTTGACGAGCTCTCATCCGTGGGAAGTAGGACTTCTAATGTACATTTTCGTGTGAAAACACTTGGGCATTCATTCGATTTTTCGTTAACCTCATGCGCGAAAACCTTTTTCTCTAAGTATGTTTTCGTTAGATTCAGTTGACCTGGAAATGCCTATTCCTGGAGAAATTTCGATACCGTATTTAATCCCATCCGACTCCACGTCAAACAAACCTTCAAGCAAGACGACACAGTAGGCTCTGAAATCCCTGTTTCCGCTTTGGTATTTCCTTCCTTTCTGATTTTATCGCTTAACTACTTATGAATTCTTTTCTTTTTCTTTTCTATGATGCTGTCGAATACAATGTTACGTAACATGTGTTACACCAAGGCGTGTCATGATGTCATTGTTTTGAATCAACTCTTTCAAAGCGAGTGTTTGCTCTAAATTATGCATAAAAAGGAGACCAAATAACGCGGCTCGGAATGGCAAATGCTAGTGCGTAAAATAAACATGTTAATATTTCTTGCATAACCATATTACCGTCCAGTCTCCCAACACGGATGCATTTACTTGCAGAATGGAGCCACAGCATACTGTTGATAAATGAATCTTGCCTTACGCTTGCAATGACACGAGTAAGTACTACGAGTAGGCAACTTTCACGGTTTTGGTAGGACACGTACCGTCTGTAGTCACAACGCACGTTCTCAGTTCATACTGAAGCCTTGCTTGCACGGCAAGTTCTCCGACACACGAGTCACATGTCTCTGAGGAACTGCTAGGCATTTCAGCATTTCATGGACCATGGCACGCAGTATATAGGACACAGGCAACCTTGGCCATCGCGAAGCCAAGCTTTGCAAGGTGTACGAATACCTATAATGGGTGTCCAACAATAATTATAGGGTAACCTTTACGACTATGCTGAAATTAACATTTACGTCTTTCAAAGAACGATACTTTTTGGCTTTAAAGCATATGACAAACAAACCACGAAAACAAATTTAAATCGGCATCACTGCCACCCTGAACACCTATGTATACCTGCATAGGTCGGACCAAATTATACACTGCACCCTTCTGAACTCTGGACCGAATTAGTACTCTTGTTTTCAACTGTGCATCTGATGGAACCGAACTAGTATGCATCCATCCAACGACTGGAGATCCTCACAGGAGATGACGTCGGCACACAACAGCTTCTAGAACGTTATGACAAATGTTTATACAAAAATGGTACCTATGCAGCAAATAGAGAAAGATATACGGATTTAAGTATATGATTATTTTGTGTAGGTATAAAATATCGGACCTTACTTTACGAATCGCCCTCCTAAATAGTTATACTGGCTGTCCCAAAAAACACCGACAACGTTTAGTATGTTGTGCGGGATGGCAAACTGATTTTCAGATAGGAACCCCTGTCCGGAAATGTACGGGTTGGACGCTGAGAACGAATGTTGTGAAAATTTGCTAACCTTCGTTTTGCTATCTTAATGCGGAAGGTATGCTACCCTTTAGCCATCTGTGTGGGATGAACGACCTAAGCATAACAACATAATTCCTCCATAGAGTTCTTCGTGCCTATCCTACTGCGTTACTTGTGTAGTTTCCAGTACAGTAACGTTTTAACAGCAGTTGCGACACGTACCCGTACACAGCTGCTCAAATGGCCAACATGAGCTCCAGCACACTTTGATGTAAATGTGCGGAATCACCTCAACGTCACATGTTCAAATCGATGGATTGGTAGAGATGGACCAGTTCCATGGCCAACACGGCTGGCAGATCTGGCACCTCTGGACTATTTTCTGTTGAATTGTATGAAGAGTATGACACACCTGCAAAGTCAGCGGAGGACCTTATGGCTCGAGTCCACGGAGCGACTGAAAATCTTCAAAGACAACTGCTCTTATTGGGTCATGGGAATGAGGCTCACCACCGCCGATATAGGCTCTGCAATGACGTAGGAGGTACGCAGTTCAAAGCCCGTTTGTAATGTGGACAGCTTGATGTTGGGTTTATTGACGAAATGTGAACGCACATTAAGCTTACACTTCGATGCGCTACAGCGTCAAAATCGTGCACATCCGGGCAGAGGTTCCTCTTTGAAAACCAACCAGTTTGCCGTCCCGCACAACAAACTAAGCGTTGTCGGTGTTCTTTTGGGACACCCTGTATACATCAAATTGATTAAGGTCTCCAATTGCTTAAACCTATATTCCTAGTTCCTCTCAAGGAGATGTCCATGGCTGTTCAAACAACTGATATCACTACAGTTGTATAATGCATCAGCATAACCAGTTACACCATTTAATCATCAGTCATGTGTCCGCCATGCACGCAACAAGCACCTTATTGCATGCAGACTTCTGCAACATCGGAATCATTGCTAATTCTGCACACGAGTTGCGTAACAAGTTAATTGCTAACATGTGCTCGCCGTGTTTATGAAAGCCCACGACATTACAGCTGCTAACAGTATTCAAGCCTCTATCATGTGCAAAATCCCAAATTCAACAAATCAACTCCACAAAAAACTGCCAGTTACTTTCAGGTTTAGTACAGAAAGAAGGAAACGATAACAGGAGCAAGTTGAAAATTATAAAATAATTTCAAAAACATGATGTTTTTTACATTCACATGGCATCTCTACCCTTTATCGTTTACTAGTGAGTATACAAAATATTCTTAGTTAAGTTCATTTTCATTAAGGACCACAGAAACTTTGGAAGAAATAATATCAATGAAAGTGCACAAAGAAATGGTTAAATGATCATTCATTAGAAGCTTTGGAATCAGTTCAATATTTTATGATTCTAAGTAATAAAATCCAATTAAAATACATTTGTGCAACACAAAATATGTGAAAAGCTCATAGTCAATTGTTCACCATCCTCATTCAGAAGGTGTCCTAAGGTTGTAATCATTGTTTTTCACATACTTTTAAGCTCTGAAAAATAAATTAGCACAATGGCGGAAATCTATACAATATTCAGTATACAATTTCAACAAAATTGAAAGTATAATATGAAAATTAATACAGAGGAAAACAAAAATAATACGATTTTCATGGAAAAATATCGTGCAGCCCAATATGCTTAGATTGGAAAACTCCATTCACCTATCTTCGATAAGCCTTAGTATACCTCTTTGAATGAAAGACAACAAAATTAAGATTTTTATAAAATCACGGGAATAATAAACATAATAATGAAACCATTACTGCAGAGATGCCAGGAAGATCTACATATTGCAAGTCATCGACTATGGACACGAGAGGAAAGGGACTGCTAATGGAATACCTATGCCCACGAGACACACAATGAAGGGACTACACTTAGAACCCTTCAACAATGCCAAATTAACTGGATGAATCATTTGTGACGAATGAGTTCGGATAGTTCCTAAAGCCATGCTTTGTTGTCCCAGAGGAGAAATCTCTGGGCGTCCAAGGAAGTGCTGGTGAAGTCAACGTCTGAGATATCGTAACAGGCCACTAGGTCAAAAAGAATTGAAGAACAAAAACTTAGAACTCCAGATGAACACTGAAGAAATTAACTCTGCGGTGTAATGGATAAGCATGCTAATTTTACATCAGTGAGTCCTTACAGCTGATGGGTCCCTTTGGTAGGTCCTGCAATTTACAGGATCCCTATGTCTTTGGTCACAGAAAAACGTATATCTTAGGAAAAATGCAAAATTAAAGAACTGCAGAATGCATATTCGTTGTAAGAACATAAACTGTAACATATGAAAATAGCACATCAATAAAAAAAACTTCATCCAAATCAGAAGTATTGATGTGAAAGGCAGTTTCATCATTTGTTTTGAATCATGCAGAAAACTAGTGTAAATGATTCGTACATTACAAATGTGCTGCACTTGGAAATAAGAGCAGAATATTTGATAATTGGTCTCTTATATATCCCCTTGGTTGCGTTAGTTGTTTTTTCTTTTCGTCTAACAGTTTTCCCACAAACCAATCAAATAGTTTACAACCTAATGTTTTTTGCATGGTCGTTACTAGACCACGAAATGGAAAACGCCTCTCAGACTAACCGGTTTGCTTCGCAGCTCAATACTGGCCTAGGTGATGTGAGGTCGTTGACCTTCCAAAAAGCATTCGACCTGCCCACTCTGCGTCACGTCTACTTGGAGGTATTAACCAACCTGAGAACACGCCACTCTTAATAAGCACTATTACAAGTCCCGAAATGATGCAAATACTGTTCTCAATTAGCAATACAGATATCTGTGCTTATACCTACCCCTAACAGCCTGTACATGGGATGTTCTTTGGGCTAAATTGCAAACGAATGAGGATACGAGCAAGCAGTTAAGGATTAATAAGGGAAAAGGGCATGTACTGTTGTAGGAAGACGCAGCAATTCCCGCAACAGACCCAGGCGTAATACTTCTCTACAGATACGGCATGCAAGTTAGTGTGCAATAAAAGCATAAACCTTACTGCGGATAGAGCAGTGGCGCCTCTGGCGCATGAAAGTTTCGAAATGTATTTTAATTCGGTTTTATTACGTGGAATCATAAAACATTTAATTTTTTTTTCCACACGCCCCAACGCTTTTAATGAATGCTCGTTTGTTGAGTTGTTTGATAAAATAAACTTTTAACACAAAATATATGTGAAAAACTCACTCATTTATTCACCATCCTCATTCAGAAGGTGTCCTAAGGTTGTAATCATTGTTTATCACATACTTTTAAGTTCTGAAAAGTCTTTATTCTTTTTAAGTGAATTTCCTTGAAGGCGTAGTTAATGAAGAATATGTACTTATTATTAAGTATCCTCTTCAATAAAAGCTACTAACAACGAACTTATGTATGTTTCTCGTACAAAATTTTAACTTGCTTCCTGCAAGACAGGTCCAATAATTGAAGCACTGAGATTTTTAATTAGACAATTTTACCAAAATATGGTTTTCATTTGTGCTTACCTTTTTTGGTGGGAAATACTGTGACAAATGACACCTTGTTACTTTTTCTGTCACTTCATTTCTCTTCTAAACTGAATCACAAGAACACTCGTCGGTCTGGGTGGTTCAGTTGATTGGACGCTGGCCTAGTGATCCAAAAGTCGCGGGTTCAAATCCGGCCCAGGCCAATGGTTCTTAAGTGTGCTTTAAAACGACAGTAGATTTACTGGCATGTAAAAGAACTCCTGCGGGACGAAATTCCGGCACACCGGCGACGTTGATGTAATCCCGGCAATTGACAGCGTCGTTAAACAACAAAATAGTTTTATTTTTACAAGAACAGTCTTCTGTTTATGGTTAATAGTTTACAACGATTCGTCGTGACCTTGCAACGCACAACTGCTCTGTTCCCTCATAACCTTGACGCTTCATTGCTTACAGTTCTACGACTCTCGTCTCACAAACAACTGGCTTCGACAATACACTCACCAAACACTTTCCCAATACTCAACTCTGAAAACTGCCCAAACACTGGCTCGCTCACTCGCTTTTATATTCCAGCGAATGCTCTGGAAAATACACAGTTTCTGGAAACAAGCCCGGCACGTGAACAGTTTCTAGAACGGTCTGGAATCGCTTTGTTCCCTGTGATACGAATATCTAAACAATATTCAGCAATTAGAAGAAGAACGGCATATTTACTACAACACTTCATGCAATAGCGTGCTAAATGCTGTGGGTACAATTTCTAAGCAAGAAAAATCAGACTATGTTTGGCGTTTTACTTTTAACATTCTTCACACCTCTTTGCAACGCGCTTCTTACTTGTTTATTGTGATAATCAACATTCTCAGATAATCATGAGTGATTTTACACAAAAAATGTTACGCACATCTTCTCTCGTCCTAGAGAAACATATTTCAGTATAAGTGTGTTTTGCTCTAGGTTTCCTTTACTATTAAGTATGGAAAGAAAAGGAAAATTTGAATCCTGCAATGTTAATGGATGAGGTTTAAAATATCCGACCCAAAGTTGGTACAAATGAGGTTGGCTTCTTTATGCTCGAGTCTGTGGTTTGTTTATTCACGGTTACGAGCTAGAATTTAGTCTTGCATTAAGCACGGAGGATAGTGAACGTTGCAGTAAGTCCTGGACAGATTTGTATGTCTTGTTAAGATGCCTTACTGCTAAGAACCAAGCCTCTCGTCTTTAAGAAGCAGTGAACCTTCCTAAGAAATTACGACTGTGGCAACGTTATTAATTATACAAATTGAGTGCCGTCTTACGAAACATGCACTACGACAATATGAACCACATTTTCTCACTGCTGTAGACCAACCAGAACCCAATTATCACCACTGCTCTAACAAGATTTGCTCCTGCTTGTCTACCACCAAGTATTTCGTCCAATTATACAAAAGTGTAAATTAAACGTAAACCGTTGCTGCATAAAAGTGATTCCAAATCTGATACGTATTACATAACTTATTTCAAAAAATGTTTCACATTCATATTACTTTCTCTAGCCATGTTTAACAAACTCTTCTTAAACAAGATTTTTTCCCCCCCTTCTCGTTAATCGAGTTAAACATTTGTAGAAATATCTTCATTACACTTTCCTTGGAGATAAAATGGGAACTGAGGAATTCAGTAGGTTTAAGTCTGTCAACTCTTTTAAGAGATGACCGCTATATGATAGCTTTGAAATTCTGTATTCTTTGCAGACCAATTCTCATTTGAGAAAATAAAATACTGGAAAATTCAAACCAATGACAAGGAATACTTCGGAAATGCTAATCAATAAAAGGAAGTATTTGTCATAATTTATGTTAACAAGATCTACACTTTTTGTGAAGTAAACGATTGTCATATTTCTTAACGTTTGCCAGTTATAAGTCATCCAAAATGAAGAGCGCCTTAGAGGGTATTTCCAGAAACTTTAGGAGACAAATTTCATTTGTCATGGAAAGATATTAAACATGTGTTTTAATACAAACTAATAGCCACTTTTGATAAAATACAAATTTTCGAAAAATGTTCCATGTTACGTCTAAGGTAGGGGAATTTCTTGAAAACCTCATTGTTCTACAAAAAGTGGTTCACAGGATACATTTTAAAAAGGTTTAGTGAGTGAGTGAGTGGGGTTTAAGGGCCCGTTGGGCCCGTAAAAGGGTTAAGATATAACAGGCAATTAGTTGAAAAAATGCTTATTATGCCAAATTCGTTTATATTAAACCCTAATTATTGGAGAAAAGGTATTTTTTGTACTTTCCAAAAGTTCTGATTTTTAAAGTTAATTTATTTATCAAAATTAGAGCATTATTTTAAAAGAACAGTCATTTTCATTAATCTATATTTGAGAGGCTTTATAAAAAACCTTGAAAGAAAATTGCATCCCGTGGATCATTTTCGGTGTGTAAATATACTGAAAAAAGAAAGGTTTTCTAATAAGGCTTAAAGTTGGATGAACCAACTTATAAGCATGACATTGTCCATTTATAATTTCAGCTGATAGCTTAAATGTGTAAGATAGAAAAAAAAATGTATGCTTGAAGTTCATAATTATTTTATTATGAAAAAAAGTTTTTATTTTTTCTCGAGTTCTGATCTAATTTCATACAAGAATTAGATACCGTAAAGCATAAATGTGTAGATGTGTGTACAAAGGTAAATAATCTTGCCGCTCAGGGTTATGGTACCTCACACCACCGGGCAGCGAGTAAACATCTAACAATAAGCGCGGCAGAACAAAGAGGTTTCCAGAGTGCTCACGAGACATCTGTCTGATAGCTTATTTGAGATGTTTGAGAAAAGGTGAATTTCCAGAAAAATCCGTGATACGACCCTTTCACCAATAAATGCTTGCGGGACGGCGAGAGAGAGAGCGAGAGAGAGAGCAGTTCGTGAGACAAAGAGTAGTAGTTTTGTAATGGACTTGTGACTGTTGAACGAGACAGCTATTACCAGTGCGTGCGCGCGCGCGTGTAGTCGTTATGAGAGAACTGAATGTCTCGACAAAGGCAGTTTGGGATACGTCGCGTCGGGATTATGATTGTGAGAAGCAGTTTTAGTGAGTGTGATCGTTAAAGCCAGCAGTTGTTAGAACTTAAAGACAGAAAAGTGTTGTGACAGGACAGAACAGTTGTAAGTTGTAAGGTCAAAAAGAACTGCAGATTGTCTTAATGACGATAAAAGAAAACTTTTATGCTTCAGTTTTAGAAGAAAAATAAAGCGACAGAGAAAGTTACCAGACTTCGTTGCCATTTTTGTCACACTGGTGTCAGAAGTGGGATTTGTCAAATTCTCACTTGTTACAATGATAGATCTCATTTATCACTGAATACAGAAAATCACGAACATTTAAATTTTTACGTAAATGAACACCTCTCGCTTACTATCAAAACGTCAACAGCATTAAAACTAACAGAATTATTCGTATTGTTGTAACACAAATAGTAATAACGCCGAGCTTTCTGAAATTATATGTAATTATACGTATTTTATGGATCAATAGATACTGATCAATGCACGTAATGCGGTTCCACGCTAAAAATGAAATGAAGTCAGAGCTGATCCGTAATGTATTTGGTTACTAATCACATGAATGAATCCTACTGATGTCGAATATGAAATTACATAAAACAGGTTCGTAATAATTACTACTCTTTAAAGGTTTGCATTACAAACGCACAATAGATATTTAGAGCATTAGTTAAAAAAGTAGAGGTTTAATAATGAGAGGCTCATGTTAGAGCACGACCTTAGTGAGTGAGTGTTCTAAGAGCCACGAGTTACTAATCCTAATTTTGTAACGTGCTGTCTACAATATTTTATCTATGTTAAGAGTATTTTAGGAGGTATATGTTGTACATTTAGGATATTTCATGAAATGTATTTATTGCACAAAAACAATATCTCGGTTCATTTGGAAAATTTTTAAAAGCAGTTCAAGATGCAATTATTAATATACAGATGTATTTTTACACATGGCAAATGACCTTGCTAGGATTCTGCGAATGACGTCATGCAAATTGATGGTGGGGGTAACTCTCAATTTCATAATGCACACGAGCACTGTACTTAAACATGCATTCTTGTGATTTTGACTGCAAAGAAGTCGAGATATGTACCAACGTGACACCCCTATGGCTTTTAGGAACTCAACCATAAACCACTGCGCAACTTTTCGCCATTCGCCACGTCTAAAGAATACCTCTGCACTTCCAAAAAGTGAAGGAAAGTTTATTTATTTAGTTATGTATAATTTATGAACTTGGTGTTCGTAATATTAATGGTTATAATAACACAATAACTATTGGTTGGGGGAGAAAGTTTCTATTTTAATGCGCATTATCATCATGAAAAATAAGATATGGATGGTCATCATTAAAGTGTATTTTATGTTTTATTAGAACATAAAATATAGCTTTGTTATCTAGTAACTACGAACTACAGCATCATTGATTAATACTAGTAGTAAATAAAGAAACTGTTTTAGTGTAACACTCAAAGGACACAAAATCAAAGACTACAGAGACGTAAAGCTGGCCACCGTATGGGTTTTTTGATAACCCATATATTGTACATATTGTTAACTATATCACCATGTCAATTGTGTAAAATATTTGGCAAAATATTTGTGAATAAAGAAAACTGAAAACTTAATGTCGGTCTGGGTGGCTCAGTTGGTTAGACGCTGGTCTACTGATCCCAAGGTCGCGGGTTCAAATCCGGCCCAGGTCGATGGTTTTTAAGTGTGCTTAAAAACGACAGCTCCATGTCAGTAGATTTACTGGCATGTAAAAGAACTCCTGCGGGACAAAAATCCTGCACACCGGCGACGCTGATGTGATCCTGTCAATTGACAGCGTCGTTAAACAACAAAATTGGTTTTTTTTTTTTTTTTTTTTTTTTTTTTTTTTTTTTTTTTTTTTTTTTTTTTTTTTTTTGAAAACGTAGTGTAACACACAGCAGATCTAAGTCACAAGCCTTCACATTCGGTTTTGTTGAACTGTTTGATGGAATACAATACCTCCTCTAACTTTAGGTATACTACTGGAGAAAATAAAAGTAGCAATATACAGTTGAACATGATTTATGCGTATATCAAGAGGAAGAGGGAAGATTACTTATGCATCGTATTTAAAAAAAATCTGATGTGTTGCACTCACATGACTTTCTCTACTTTTGTACTAACCATTCTTACAAACTCTTATTCCTATATCTTCTTCGTGTTAGTTGAGATAAACATTTGTACAAATTATCTTATTGCTTATTTCCTTGTTGGTGCAAGGGGAATGTTAGAATACATAGTCAAATGTTTGAGATTCTGTTGTCTTTGCACACTTAACATATAAAAAAATGAACAACGATGATCCATTTCACGAAAGTTCTAAGTTTTCCGAAACTCGCACACATAACAAGGAATATCTACGAAACGGTTCAACCTACAAGAAAATTTACTCAGACATAAATTGTGTATTTTAGCAAGATCTATCTTTTTTGGTATAGTATGATTTGGTCTATCTCTAACGGTTTACCAGTAATACAAAAGTCGTCCAGAGTAAATACGACTACAGGGGCTATAATCAGAAAATTCAAGATATACATTTCATTTGCCATAAAAATATCTCAAACATATAACATTTTAATCAAAATCGTTAGAGCCATTTTCAAGAAAATGAAAATTTTCGAAAAATTTTCCATGTAAAGGGTAGTTTAGGGTGGAGCTATTTTGTTCAAAATCTTCGTGTCGCATCCTTGGAAGACATTAAACTTAAATACTAACTTTGGTTTTTAACCGACTTTTCGTTTTTGAGTTATGCTGTTATATGTTACGTGTACAAAGAGAACGGAATCTCAAAGCTTTAAACTATTTGACTATCACTCAAAGCCTGCTGTATTCCAATATTCCCCTTGTACCTACAAGGAAATAAACAATAAGATAATTTGTACAAATGTTTAGTTTAACTAACATGAAGAAGATATAGGAATAAGAGTTGGTAAGAATGGTTAGTACAAAAGTAGAGAAAGTCATGTGAGTGCAACACATCAGATTTTTTGACTTGTTTCACTTTTCTTGCATTGAGTGCATACACCTCATTTTGTTACCGATGGCTGTACTTAGCGTGGTATGAACAATTCCTAAGCCTGAGCAATTTTGGTTTTGTGTGGATTAAGTTCCACCTCTCGTAGGAATTTTACTTTTTGATCTAGTGTGTAACATTTCCTTTTTCTGTTCTCCATGGCTGATTAAAAGTAACTGAGAACTGAAAGACAAAACCGCTGTTCAACAGTAAACACCAGGTACCGAAAATGTTTTTGTTGCTACGACATTGTAGCGCAGTTTGGGTCTTTGTCAACAGAGATAAGAAAAATTCGCCTCGAATTTCTGTTAAGGTAACTTATAATTACGTAAAACTCAGTTGCATTTCACTGAAATTTAATACATATACATAAATGCGAATTAGATAGAACTGGGTTACGTATGAAGCAGGTTCAGCTGTATTTGTATGGTGTTGAATGTGACAGGAAAGAAAGTTGGTCCCTGAACACCACACAGCCACTTTGTTACAGCCATCATCTTCAGAAAAAACAGCAGCGCATAGATACACGTCTCAAGCAGCCTCCATAGTAATTACTCAATCAACATAACTACGAGATGACCTGGGTTTGACCCTTTCATATATGAATGTTTATGACGTCAGCCTAATGAGAGACGAAAGGCCCTCCTTCAGTTCAAAGGAGGAACAGAGCAGAATAATGAATGGGAGAGTGAATTGATAAGACAGGCGGGTAGCCGGCGTCTCGGAAATTCTTGTCCCTCAGTAACGAGAGCAGTGAAAGCCAAAAGAGAATAATACATTAACCTGAATTAGACAACCGTCCCTCAGGCACTGCCCGGCTCTTAACTAGAGGTCGTCGGTTCCATTCCAAACTACGTAATAGGAACTACTTTGTGTTTCCAGATAATGCCTCTCCGGTCAGATCAACACAATCGGTCTAATACTTCCTGCTACTGACTTTACCTTTTGAAAAATTAAGGCCATACTTAAAACGTAAACACACTGCACAATCATTATAAAGAGAGTAAACTAATCCATGCATAAGTATGCTATTAAATCTCTATTCGCACTCCATTCGCCACCAGGTTGTATAACGATTTTTTAGACGTGGCGAATGGCAGTGATTTATGGCCGGGTTCACTATTGTATTTACAGGGCCATAAGGGTGTCAAATTAGTGTGTCTACCACTTACAAATAACAACGAACTATAAATTGCTTGCACAAGTCAGTTTGTAAAAACTGCAAGGGGCACAATACCAAAATCATTTGTGCAATGGAGACAACAATATAAGCTCCCTATTGTCCTAACGACTATAAAATACTCTGTGGCAATATGCCGAAATCATTTGTATGGAAACCACAACTTTTAAATTTGAAAGTACTAAGATATAAAATAATCATTTAACTGTGTCATATACTAACAAAAACTTTTTTTTTATTTTTTTTTTTTTAACCTTTTTATGTATTCATTTCAAACACATGAAAGCTATTCTGTGTCACATGGCAAACCTTTATATAAGGTCAGATTTAATAATAAAAAATAAGAGAAAACTTACAAATAATTGCAATTTTCTCTCTACAGTTAGAACGTAGGCAGGCACCAACGCTTGGAAAAAGTGAACCCGCCCATCACTGGGGGAAAATAATAAAACGTAACTGCGGCCGATTTTCTCTTCGATACATGCAATCTTGGTTGCAACTTACCTTTATACAGTGCGCTCTTGTGCGAAGATAGTACTTGTAGTCTAAAGACCAATGCCTATACACTTGGTAAAAAATACTATGATTTTAATGTAGCATGCGTCAAGCTATCGAAATTAGTATTAATCGCTTTATCACCTCCTTAAGTTGTCGAATAGCTACCCCCCCCCCCCCAACCGCCTTCCTTAACTACGCACTCATATCGGGACGCATCTATTAGACCTAGAACGGTTAGTCTTCGTCTCATCATCTTGCTTCGTCAGGAGCCCACAGAGATACTGTTGTTTTAGACTTAAGGTGGAACTTTGGGTCTCTGTGTTACATATCCAATCCGGTATTTACTTCCACAACTGAGGGGAATCACGGGGAAAAAACAGATTGGTCGGGCCACAGGATTTGAATCCGGGACCTCCAGAATGCGAGCCTCACACGTTAAAAAACATGTTTTATTTGTATGTTAGGACATATTCCTTTGTGCACTATTTCCAAAGCATTGTCTTTCCTATTTAATAATGTGGAATGGATAACAAACGCATATTAAAGTTAAACAAGTTTTCACACACAAGCTACTTTTGTGTAGTTACGTACTTGCAATCTTCTGAGTCCTAAGTCTATTAAGGGACACTGGGAGTGAAATTTTGGTCAAAATTGTCAAAAAGTTGAAAATTGTTGTTTTACCTTAAAATGTTCCTGGAACACCTGTGCATTTGGATCAGCTAACATTTTTCATATCCCCCACTCCATGTGGTCATTACGGCCCTTTCAAATAGTGATCTTCCCTTAACGTACACAGGATGCTCCTATATAAAAGCCTGTTTTTCTCAAAACTACATTTCTGCATATTCCAAAAGAAGGTCGCGCCTGAGTTTTGCTTCAAATTCAATGAAAACTTCCAAAAGTATTCATAAATAGCAGCTAAACAAAACTATGATTCAATATTGATGTTATCATTAACATTAATTCCAAAAACTTTTTTTTTTGTATGAAAAAAATCAATAATTTTTAAGATCAAATTTTCTTTGTTATTAAAAAAATATGTACAGCATAATCAGCAAATGTATTTGAAATATCTCTTCATACAATTGTTACCCATGTTTTAGAGTACCAGCTCAGCCAATATAAATGAGTTTTGAAAAGTCAATAGACGCGAGCTCTATTTGGAAAATGTGCCTATTAAATTCACAAAATAATTTATGTATCATAAACGAATTATCCAATTTTAATGAAATTTGGTGTTCCTCCTCTTCTCATATAAATACAAACACAGTAAAAGTTTCAGAAAAATCTATCAAGAGATGTGGAACTTTCAAATTTCACTTCCAGTGTCCCTTAAGATATATGCTGCCATCTTTCGAAACAAACTGCACAACTTAATCGTATCAATGAAGCGCTGACACGAATAATTGAATTCGTTAAAACAAAACACGGTTTGAAGATACCAGCACGAAAGGCGGCGACGCTGTGGCGCATTTCTGTTCATGGCCAGAAATTAAGAATAGCTTTCTCACTATTTTTGACTCCGGATACTGCGTGCAAAGAACGCAACTTAGAGTAATTCAGGAGAAGGAAGAATTGCAATCTTTCCCTTGATGGAACGAATAACAGGTTATTGCTATACCAACAAGTAACGGCCCTTTCGGAATCGATATCCACTTTTCTGCATCCGCAGGTCCCCAAAAGCATCGTCGTCTATTACAAGATATCGCATCGGTTTTCAATTCCTTCTGAATGTTTTGTTATTTGCGGCTGCTTTTGTGCACCTTTAAAGAACAGCACGGAAAGAGGGGTTGCACGAGTTCGGGGGCGCAATGGATCGATCAATGGGAATGAGTACATAGTAGTACAGAAATTCAAATCTACAGCCATTCAGACAAAACGCAAGAGCCCGACAACCGCTTTACTAATTTAACTACGAAAACATAAATCAGTGCCCATATTAACGTATAGGCTGTTCCAAACGTTTTATCAACCTGTCTTCCTGTGGAGGTAGCCTTTCTGACCAGGGTTACCAACATTTAAAAGTAAAATTATCGTACCAGCCACTCAAAATTATAGATTTGGGATCAAAATTATCGTACATCATAAACCAAATGCTACAACAATAAAAATATCAATATAACACTTATGAAAACGCAATAGTAATGACGTTTATTATATTCACTTACAAGATTGATGACCACAACCCGATGTTTCTCACACTATTCATTTTTCTCAACTGTTGCAGCATTATACAAATTTGTTGTTGGGGTAAGCCCTAACATCTTCTCGGTGACTTGCACATTTTCGAATATACCACATTCTGTCATTAGCTGAGACGACAGAATAAGTTCATTTACCGTATCTAGCGCCAATCTGTTTCTAACTTTAGTTTTTACTAAAACCAGTTTAGGAAAAACTTTCGCAAGAAGCTTCTTTGGGGCAACGAAACAGATAATACGAACGAAATCACTGATAATGCAAAGGCCGCCAGTTGTTTGAAATCAGTATTTCCACCAAGGTGACATGTGTTTAACAACACTCCAGAAACTGTCAGGTTCAGGCATGTTCATCACACGGAATATCACTTGTTCCGAGTTTTCTCCATTTTTCACCAACTTTCTCAACAGTGCCTTCATTGAGATTACCAGATCGGGATACACTGGCAACAAGATGATAAAGGGTAGAAGGCTTAGTAGGATATGAAATGGTTGCCATAGAGGGCTGGAAACAGGCCATGAGGGCAAAAGTGGTGTCACTATTTGTAATTCGTTTAATTTCGCTGGTGTGACAAACCAGTGAAAATGATATTTCGCCGGTATTGAAATTATCGTACACCTCCATAATTATCGTACGGGCTGGCAACCATGTTTCTAACTCACATTTAAGGGGACAAAATAGTCTGAGCAAACAGAAATTACACCTTAGTAAGTTAAATTACCACTGCTCTTAAAGTTCTCAAATTTTTATAAATTTTTCCATAAACCATGACAATTATTTCAAGTGGTTGTTGCATTGGTAGCTTATGTGGCTGAGTCAGTAAAAATTGTTTCTTCCAGCAGAAAAATAACATTTACTCATGTGAATTCATATATCTTTTTCCCAGAAAGTATGACATGTAGTGAACTGAAATTTTTAACACATAGTTGAATTTTCTGGACCGCAATAACCATTTTATAATGTACATTAGTGAAGTTAGAAACCAACAACATTGCTCATTTTCCACATTTTTACTCCTTTAACTTTGCAAATATATATACATATATATATATTTAATTTCTAGGAAACTGATTACATAACTAAATAACTGAGGTTCACAAGATAACTGATTACACTAAATTAAGCAAGCAAAAATGTGATTCTGTGTTACAAGTTCTTCCAGAGAAAAAGGTACACGAATTCACTTTTTTTTTTCTCTGCTGGATGAAATAATTTTTAAAGACTCAACCACATAAACTATCAATGCAAATAACCACTTAAAATAATTGTCATGATTTATAGTTAAGGGAAAACGATCGAGAACTTTAAGGTACAATTTCGGTATGTTCAGACTACCCTGTCCCTTTAAGAGGTTCAAATTAGGGTGATAGAGCTTTTCCGGGGTTAATCCTTTTCCTCAAAAGAAAACTAAATGATAGTTCTACATTCTAAGGTTCCACAACAAAAAATACAAAAAAGCGGAGGAGTAGCGCATCCCTCTTACATTCAAGAGGTCCTTAGTTCGAATTACAGCTTGGATCATTTATCTGAATAAACCGAGTGAAGATGGCTCCGCCGTGACATGTGAGGCTTTCATTCGGGAGAATATGGATTCGATTCCCGCGGCCGAAATTCCTGGGCTTTTTCGGGGTTTTCCGGGATGACCAGGCAAATGCTGGGAAGGATAATTACAATCCCCGAATTTACCGTCCCTCCATTTCATTTCAATTCGGTCTTCAGGTCGGAAGTGTTGGCTATAGGCGAGTTTGGCGTTGCTGTGTGGGGATTTTGTGAGCTGTAACTGCTGTTCTCGGCGGACGGGTGGCGTTGTAGTCATCTGACCGGTGCTATAGTGCCGAGATGAACGATCTCCGGCACACATTAGGGACCCTACTCGCGGGGTTCCAACACGCCCGTACAGCGCTCTCACCTCATCCCTTCCTCCCGGGGTCTGACACACAATAGCCTCAACAGTTAGCTTAGTGTGGAATCCCCTCTGTCCATACTCTACCTCTATTTGGGTTAGGTTTCCCTTATCCTTGGAAGGTGAAAATTCCACGACTCCTCTGTAGACCCTGGTATATTTTAGCATCATTTTATGCATTTCATTTAATCACCGCTGGAAATGATCTACCCGGTTCAAGTGCGTCGAACTCCGAAGGAGTAACACACTATTGTTTGTACAATGGGGTTTGTTTTCCAATTTTGTTTTTACTATACTATGTTAAAACATACTTAGCATTGCAACAGGAATATTTTATATCTAAACCATGGTTCTAGAATTAAATGGTACCGCAGCTCTGTTTCAATGCTATTATATGCCAACAGGTATCTCTCTTAAACACAAAACATAGAGAGATTGTTTACATTTCGTTTGCAAACCTGTCTTGCAAACTGACATTCATGATAATTATCTGTTCTTATTCATATGCGGAATCTGAACCACAGATCTGCAGTTACTGAAACCAGCTCAATATGACGGTACGACATTAAATTCCCCAACTGACCCATAAGTTTCCAAGTAAACCACAAGGTATTCTCAAGTTCGTTTTAGTTAACATACCTGCATAAATTGAGAGCGACTTGTGGTTTACTAACAAAAATGTTATTGTTTGCATTATGAGCATCTAAAGAACCTAGATATCCGTCGTGATACGGCCTAAATATTGACCCTGTGCTAAACATGCAAAAAGACAGGCAAATGTGATCGAAATAATAAATAAACTGTGCCAACTTATTCTTGGAGGCAACCTGCCCCATTTTCCACACGAGTTCACGTGGAATATTAAAACAGATGCCAAGAAAATGCACATCAAAACGTTATGTACGTGGAGTACATTGCAGTCAGCGTATCAAGCTCACAATTCCTACTGATACGTTTGGAACCATAGAATAAACAATACAAATTTATCAAATTTCATTGTCACCTCTTCTGAAATTTAACTATCAACTCCTCTGCTTTTCTTATGTTGTGATCAGGTCCCACATAAGGGCAGCAGCTTTCGTAATTTTACACAACAGAGCCGCTACGTTTAAGTGTCAAAAACGGCTGAGCCTCGCTTCGGTGAAGCATCTAATGCTGAAACAGATCAAATAATTCAAAGATGGGAAACCTCGGAACACAAAATACAACAGGAAATATGTTTGGAATGTGACAAATTTTGTACTGAACGAATACTGCAACTATCGACCTTGTCACCGTCTTATAAGATTGGAGCATTAATATGAAAATCCTGTGCCAATGGACGTTGATGTATGCCAGCTTCATTTTTTCTGGTAAGAGTTTAGTAATACAGCATTTAAATATAATTTCATAGGTTTTATCATCCTTTAACTCGTGAAATAGCCTAAATAAATGCAACTCGTGACAGTGAAGTGCTCTAGATAAACTGACAATCACTCGTGGCATTACGTATGATAAATGTTTGGGTAATAAACATAGGTGATTCCTTCTTTCAACGTGGGGGTAAATCACAGCAATATCCCACAACTGATGGTTAGTTCCATGAATATCATTTTTACAAATAGCACTTCATTATTAAAGGCTGCAGGTAAAATCACAATGTTCTATGGATGCTCTGATTATGGGAATGGACTGTAAGCAACGTCTGCAGGTGATAACTGTTCATGAAATCTTAGTTGCAGCAAGACTGTAATCTATATTACTTTTCAAGGCAATTCTGTCTCCAGACACGCCCTTCATCGAATCGACCTAGCTTCTTCCTAAACCACAAGGACGCAAATGGTTCATGTCACAATGTATCAGGATTCCACAACACCAAATTTGAATACATCACAATTGCCAAATATCTTACAACCTTAATTTAACCCTCTCTTGCACAGTGTTGTCATGTGGCAACAAAGATATATAGTAAAAGAATTGCAACATCGTGTTTTTATTTCCAAATTATATTGGCATTTAACAAAAAAGTAAAGGTATTACTAGATGTTTATATCATAAATGTAACAATTTGTTTATTATTATTATTATTATTATTATTATTATTATTATTATTATTATTATTATCCCTTTCAAAAATCAAACTCCATGCAATTGTTGTCCAATGTAACCCCATCAACCACGGTACCATCGCACTGGTGATTTTACGTGGGCCCTCCCCATCCGTCGCAACTGTTACATTTATTGCAGCCTCTGGGATTAAACGTACGACGGTCCACTTTAAATGGATGACCCGAGCATTTAACTATCATGCCTATTCAAATTACTTCTTCAAGGTACTTGTAACACGCATTGCTAAACCGGTTCTTGAATTAGAAGAAGAGTGGCTTATGTACAAAATAATTCATGCAATAGAGGGCTAAGTAATAGTCACACTCTGATCTCAAGAGGCATCTTCAGAAATATTTAACTATATGAGCATCTTAAAAAGAACGGAAGAAACCCCTTTAGTATAGGCAAGATCATAAAATTTGTTTAAAACAATCCATTACTTCATTTTTTGTGACTGTGCTAGCTATTGCTATATAACATGCAAACATTTATTTCTCCAATTCTATTTCCTCTGAGAGTTGTCACAGAATTTTGCCTCTAATTTAACTTCCAAGGTTAAGACTGTCCTCAATTTTAAATTCTAGAGACAACAAACTCCGCAATGTCTATTCTTCTTTAACTTATTTTAATATACACAGGATTATTGAAAAAGCAACAGCACATTTCAGATTTCAATAAAAGATAGTCTCTTCTGTTGAGTTGCAATGGTGTTACTCGTTTAAGGGACACTGCGTGTGAAAGTTTGGTCAAAATTGTCAAAAAGTCGAAAATTGTCTTTTTACCTTAAAATGTTCCTGGAACATCTGTGCAATTGGATCAGCTAACATTTTTCATATCCCCCACTCCACGTGGTCATTACGGCCCAGTGCTCTTCCTTTAACGTACACAGCATGTTCCTATATAAAAGCCTGTTTTTCTCAAAACTACATTTCTGCACATTCCAAAAGAAGGTCGCGCCTGAGTTTTGCTTCAAATTCAATGAAAATTTCCAAAAGTATTCATAAATAGCTGCTAAACAATTATATGATTCAATATTGATGTTATCATTCACATGAACTCCAAAAACATTTTTTGTATGAAAAATGTTAATAATTTTTTAGATTAAATTTTCTTTGTTATTAAAAAAATATGTACAGCATAATCAGCAAACGTACTTGAAGTATCTCTTCATACAATTGTTACCCATGTTTTAGAGTACCAGTTCTGTCAATATAAACCAATTTTGAAAAGTCAGTAGACGCGTGTCACATTTTGAAAATGTGTCTATTAAATTCATAAAATAATTTATATATACTAAACGAATTATCCAATTTTAATGAAATTTGGTGTAGATCCTATTCTCATATAAATACAAACAGTAAAAACTTCGAACAAATCTATCAAGAAATGTGGAACTTTCAAATTTCACTCCCAGTGTCCCTTAACAATGGGTTTTGAGTCTTTAGGGCTTTTATGCGTTACATATACGCACTCATTCTCTCTCTCTCTCTCTCTCACACACACACACACACACACACACACACACACACACACACACACACACACACGCACACACATTCACACTCTCATTCATACTTCCAAACTCTGGGGTGGACGAGGAATAAAACTTCCCATCCCCCAGCCGGGAATCGAACCCTGATCCCAGTAAGCAGACGCTCTGCCGAATGAGCTACGGGACCAGCCCGTCATTGTTGTAGCTGGATAAAGGAATCAGTTTTCTGGTCATTGAGACACGTGCATTTAACAAAAACATATCGAAACAGTAGTCGTTTGTCACAAACAACTCAATTGGTTCCTAGTTATCAAACTTGGAATGCTACACATAAATTTGTTTATGACGAGACGGCTGCTTGTTGACAACGAACAATGGATTCACGGAAACTTCAATACACCAAATTATTTTTCCTGTGCCCAGAGTTTTTCCTCCGAAATAATGAACCAACTGGTTTAAACTTTCACATGCTTTATCGTATACCTACTGAGCTAAATCGCCTTGTGATGCCAGTTGTATCCTGCTTAATAGCATTAGCCTGCACACGAAATATGTGATGAAACCATTTCAATAAACATAACCCCTATTAGTTAGACAAATATGTTCCGTGATGAGGGTCAATTAAACCATAGTGGATGAAGAAAATCGTGGAAATTTAACACAGATGTTTCTAATGAACTAATGTACAACAAATATGGGTATTTTACTATCGTATGCAACAAAAGTGGATTCCGTACTCAGTCTATTGTTGATTTATATGGAAATGCAGATTAAATTAAGGCTTGAACTAATAATGTAATTAATACAATTTACTAATAGTCGAATTTGACAAGGATAAATACACTGTGAAATTACGCTGTAAATCCGGCGATATAAATATCATTTGTGCAATTATTAAAGTTCTTTTTGTTCTTTCTAAAAAAAAATGTTCATAATTATTCTGTTAGCGTTCAACATATTCTGGATCCATGTGGTGAACCTCACTGAAAGACAAATATGTATAAATTCAGGGTGCCTCAAAACATGTACAGTTGATCCTGCTTTAGACGTAACCCAGTTCTACGTAATTCGTATGTATACGTAAATTTTGTAGGTACCGGCAAGATGCAAATTTAGAAACGTGTTAATAGAACCTTATTTATACACAATTCGCTGTTATATGTATTAAATTTCAGTGAATTACAAACGAGTTTTATGTAATTATATTGAACATGCGGCATGCGCTATCTTAAAAGAAACTGGAGGTGCATTTACCTTATATCTGTTGACAAAGTCGCAAGCTGAGCTAGAGGCTTTCAGCCGCGGAAACAAAAGACAAAGACGTTTGCTGGAAGAGCCGGCGGTTTTCGATGCGACATTGTCGAAAAGTAAAGATAAAAATGTTCGGTATATGGTGTTTAGTGATTAACGGCGGTTTTGTCTTTCAGTTCTCAATTGCTTTCAGTCAGTCATGGAAAACAGAAAAAGGTAATGTTATACAGTTATCAGGAAGCAAAATTCAACAGGAGGTGGAACTTAATTCAATTAAAAACCAAAACCGAAACTGCTTCAGACTTAAGAATTACTTATTAATTAAAAATTACTGATATAGGAATAAGAGTTTGTAAGAATCCTTAGTACAAGAGTAGAGAAAGTCATGTGAGTGCAACACGTCAGATTTTTAATTTAAAAATGCAGTAGTCCTGCAAATCTGGATTCTTTTATCATTTCCAGTAAAACCAATGGACCATGAAGGCTCCAGTTCATCTTTTGGTTCAGACAATCGACGAAAGTTAATCATTTAGTTTCGCGTTTATAGCGATATAATGAACGTTTATTGCTAGTTTATCTATATAATTAAATAGAATACATTTGATGGATTTTTGAGAATGTTGAATTATGAGAAGCTCCTTTGTACATAATTAATAGAAGTTATTGAGTACCTAGTTCTTAACACTGGTGCCGTTTTGCCTGCGCCCTAGTTATTGCTGAGTTTATACTCGACATTGTGTAAACGTGCGCAAGTCAGGAGTAGCGTTGTCATTGCTCCCTCCAGCCATAGCCAGAGTCTGGTGCCCTACTGATGAAGGCTTAGTAGATTTCCCACAAGACCCGTAGCCTCCCGGATGAAGCTAATATAGAGTTATTTGGGTATGTATGCTACAACACCAGTTCGTATGCGGGTGTACTGGTTCTGTCTGACATGCACTCATCCTGCAGCCAAAAGGATTACATACCATTATCCAATCAGACGTCCAAAACTTTTGGCTCTCAGCTTTCATTAGCAACCTCACTTTCGCCTCCAACCACCTCCAAGGCCAAGTCTCGCATCAGGTGCTTAGTTTGAAACATTCATTTCGACTGTTTCTTCTCCACATTTTCACCTTTTCTATTACGCAGGAGAATTGTTGCATTCCACCCAAAAATTCGACAGATTTCATCGAAAATAAAGTTGAACCTGATTTATGCGTATATCAAAGGGAATAGGGAAGATTCTTGTAACTCAGAATTACAAATGAGATTTTGAGAATGCATCATATCTGTGTGTTTTTTTTTTTTAAGTAATACGTGGGCTTACATATGTAACATTTTACAAACAATAAAGATAATTATTTTGAAATTGGTCCTGCTTCACATAAATCAGTTAATTTGGCTTGTTTCACTTTTCTTGCATTAAGCACATACACCTAATTTTGTTACTGGTGACTATACTAGCATAACCTCGTCACACTAGTCTGCTTCTCTTAATATGTCTGGAAATACTGGAAGAGCTAATTTCTGACTGAAATTATTTTATAGTGATTTACAATAATTTTGCGACCTTTGGGAATGAAATCATAAACACATTATGTGCAGTGATAGCTCTTTCCAGATCTATCTTTCGCTTTATCTTTTCGCTTCTAATCTTATCTATTACCTGAATACACACCAGGATAGGTAGAAGTCCAGCACCACCTAAACAACCTATAGAACATGTGAACATCTACTGAAAATAAATGTGGCATGCACAAATCAAAAATGTACCCTTCGCGGATCTAATCAATTGTACAGTTGAGGTGTTGTTACTTTTCTTATTTACTTTGCACAGGAAATGTTGTGCTCCACCCAAAATTTCGATGCTGTTTTGAGCACAACAAAAATATTTTTTTTTTAGAAAACAGTTTATGTGAAGCGTGAGGGAGGAATGGTGCGTGTATTTCACTCAAAATGAAAATAACCTTACAATGATGGAACACTAAGTTTTTTTAAAGAAGGTATCTCCACACCGAACTACTCTTTACCTGCTTGGAAGTTTTTCATTTTTCTTTTTCTTCTAAGAAATGACCAAACGTTTCGCTTAAAATATGTTGAAAATATATTTAAGCTACTTTCATGGCAAAATGTACGTATTGGATTTTTTTAAGTTCTCTTTATTCTGAGTAACAAAGTATATCGCATTATAATATACAATTTATATGGAGTAAAATTTTTGTGGCGTTAACCATTTTCTAGATATTCTTTGTTATTGGTTTGAATTTTCGGAATAATTATACTTTTCTCAATGGCAAATCGCTATTTTTTTTTGCATTCAAAGGGAACAGCTCGCCTCTATGGTGTAGGGCTAGCGTGGCTACCTCACGTTCAAGAGGTCCCGAGTTCAAACCTCGGTTAGGCGAGTTATGCGAAGTTTCTTTTATACTGAGAAGACCAAATATCTTGTTAATTTACGTTCCACGGACCCAAGGCTCACTTGAGCATCATTTCATGCATTTCATTCTCATTCACCATCCGATATGATCTACCTAGGGTTGCAAAACTACCTTGGGCAACCGTAGACTATCGTAAGTATAGTACGGTAGTTTTCCTCGTAGACTTGTTCAGTTATGAACCTGCCCGCATTACCTGTACGCCAGGAGTGTTGCATACCTATCAGGCGTTACCGAATATCGAACGCCTTTACGATTTTTAAATCATACATAGCTGGTTAAGATCGGAGACATTCATACTGCTCATGAGTAATGTTATTTTCAACCGAAATTTCCAATTTTAACTTATATCACAGTAGCCAAAGTCAAGATTACAGTTTTGGGTGGTCATTAAATTTCTTAATTCGCTGTATTTTGTATTGTTTCTTTCCCTACCAATGCTAGACCTACCAGATTAAAGGATTTTAAGCCTCAAAAAATCAAAGCCAACCAACTTTGAAAAGAGTTTTATCTATCACTTTAGCTTAAAGTGTTCTGATATCTACAACGAGATGTATAAATGAGTAATGAAGGTTCATCTGTATAATAACAAGAAGCAGACACTGCGCTTTTGTAAGTGTTATATATAGCCTTGTTGCATTTTTAAACTTTTATTGCAACTTTTCCCCATGAACTGTTTCATAATACTGTTTTTAAACACACCATCATTGAGTGGATAAGGATTGGAAAACGTTTGTTTTGCTGAATTACTTTTTTTTCATACATTCATTTTTCCCCTTGCAGGAATTGACAATGTTCTCTATAGCCTATGTTCAAATATGCATGGATCTGATGAAATAGCAGAAAATGTTCACATGTTTATTGGTTTGTGAAAAAACACATGAACAACAAAAACCACATTTTCCACGAACTAAAATCCAGTGCACGCCTCGTCCATTAATGAATTATCTCGGTCTCCTGCACTATCTGTTTCAGATGTTCTATTTTTCACTAAATCTTCCCTCACAATAGAGGAATTCTGCGAATACTGCGAATTCAAAGCCAGGTGTATATATATATATTAATTGTGCCTCTGAAATCCTAATAAATAGCACGAGTTACGACTGAAGCTTAAAATTCCATGCTTTATGGTTTTAAGAGATTACTTACTAACAAATTATGCGTTAAAATAATCAGAAGGTATGTGTCATTTTAAGTAAATAATGGAAATATAATGTATGTTGAGGGATCGGTAGCAATTAATATTCCCGATGTAAACAAGATTAAATAAATTTATGCATCTCTTACCACACTGCGCGTTCACGGAGGGAACCCCGAGAACACATTAAATGTCCAATCGGTGTCGACTCATGGCGTTTTTATAATAATGGTAAAGCAAAGGATGAAACTTTACAGAATAATTATCAAACAATGAGAGTCAGGCTACACCACAAATAGTTCTCAAGCTAGTACCCCTGTATCAGAAATTAGCAAATGAACTCTTGAAAAGGTGTGCAAGGGTTCAGGTACAGAATCCAAATTAGAGTACTCTCTTATGTGGCATAAATGTCCCAAATAAATATTTATTTCCAAATTAAGAGTAGATGTAGCAGTTGCAGATGCTGTGGATGAATTCAATATGGGTGCATTTGCCTGCCATAAAGTGAAAATAGAAATTTCTGCTAGAAAACATTGTGAGAGCTCCCATAGGATAAGTGATCAGCAAGACAGAAGGAAAAAAAAAAAACTAAAAAGTGAACAAGAAGAAGAAAAAAATTGCAAGGAAGAAGAAGCTTTCCAAAATTCCTGCAGAGGAGATAAAAAAGGTGAATCAAGGAGATAAGTATGTGCTAGGAACTTTTGGAATAGGATTACACCTTAAATGTACAACTTTTTATAAAAACTTTTTCGCAATGCTACATTTTCAATTTTTAAAATGCTCCTACTAGACCTATTTTAGTTCAATTAGTTTAAAATCTGCAAGCATTTAGCAAAATTAGTTGCTGTGCATTTTTAAATATTTTGAACATTAATGAACAATTTGATACCAAAATCCTAACAAATTAAGTATAAGATATAAATAATATTATATAATATATATTATAATATAAATATATATAATATAAACTTTTCGTGACTAACTGACCTACAGTTGACAAAAATGTCAGTCACGAAAAGTTTAGCGCTTATTATTAAATAATTGTTTCACTTTTTAAGGTTTTTATATTCGCTATCACAACCGCCAATGTATTCTCTGTCATCGTATGTTGTTAAAATAACATTTTTACACCTATATTGACCATTAGACAGACATTTTAAGAAGAAAATGTAGTGTAAATGTCAGTCACACGCGGAATTGCTGCTATATTTTAATTATATAAAATTGTGTAAATTATTAGAATATCAATTATTATTCATGTATGTTATAAACCACAAGAAAAAGTTCCAATGCAAAATTTAAAAAAGATCATCCGCATGAAACATTTTGAAAAATATTATACAATTTCTATAAAATATTCTTTAAAAGGAACATTTTGAAACAAATTACTCCAAATTTTGTAGTTAGCTTAATTTTAACTAGAATAATGAACCTACCAAATCTTATCCAAATTGAAAATTATAGAACTTTTGAAATTCAGTAAAGCTTGAAATGGCATGGGAATTACACAATGATGTGAAAAGTAGTAACAGTCTGTATTAACTATGCAGCAAATCCAGTTCGCGTTGCAATGCCAGTTGGTGGATTTCCCTCTTTAAATGCCTCTCATGTTGGAGCCTTTAAAGTTAGTAAATAACCCTTTCCAATTCAGTGCAAGAGTTTTTCCACTCTTGCCAGCTCTTACACCTGCTTTACCTTTTATTTTTGTATATTTTAGGAAAGCTCGCTTACAAACCCTTCACTCCTCTTTGTAAATCGTCTGTTTGGAGAACTATGTTCTTCTCAACGTTCGTTGATCCTAGTACAGTGGAAGGGGGATCTCGCCCTGGAGACTAGAACAAATTTTGTCGCTAGAAAAGGGAAAGGCTAGAGAAGGGAGTCACATTTTTAGCATGACTTTCCTTGTGCTACATTTAAATTCCATTCATCGCAGTATTTTAACACAGTGAGCGTAAAGAAGGAAGTTGCAAGTGCAAACATCTATGTGTTACACTCACATGACTTTCTCTACTCTTGTACTAACCATTCTTACAAACTCTCATTCCTCTATCTTTGTTAGTCTAGATAAACATTTGTACAAATTATCTTATTGCTTATCTTCTTGAGGTACAAGGAGAATATGGGATTAGAGCTTAAAGCTTTCAAATTCCGTTCTCTTTGCACGGTTAAAATACAAACAAAATGAATAACGATGTTCCATTTGACAGAAGTATAAGTTCTCCAAAACTTACACAAATAACAAGGAATATCTCAGAAATGGTTCACTCTACACAGTAAAAAATATTATTTAGACATAAATTGTGTGTTTTAGGAAGACCTGCATTTTCTGTATAGCAAGTTATGCAAAAGTCATCCAGAATAAACAGGACTACATAGGCTATAGTCACAAAATTCAAAATGTACATTTCATTTGGCATAAAAGTATCTTAAACATGTCATTTTAATCAAAATCGTTTGAGCCATTTTCAAGAAAATCTAAATTTTCGAAAAATTTTCCACGCAAAGGTAGTTTAGGGTGGAACAATTTTTTTTTCAAAATGTTCCTATCGCATTCTTGAAGGACATTAACCTTATATACCAACTTTGGTTTTTAACCGACTTTTCGTTTTTGAGTTATGCTGTCCACAGACTGACACACACACGCACGCACGCACACACACAAACGCACATATTTCCGGTGAAATCTCGACATCGAATTTTTGGGTGGAATACAATACTACTTCCTCTACTCCACGTAGAGAAAGTAAAAAAAGTCCAAGTAAGATTCATTAGAGTATGTCACAATAAAATATCAAATTGTGTAAATAATAGCTACTATCAGTTACCTAATAAAATAATTTTAAACAGAAGTTAGTACTGTTTAAAAATAAGTTAGCATCACATGTTAATTCGAACAGAAGTAATGATGGTATGCCTAACGTGAAACCTACAGAAGCTTCTTAGGACACGTAATTTAAATAAGCAGATCGAATTAACATTAACAGCTTTAAAGATCATAGTTATTGGAAACATAACATCTCTGCAGAGATATGACCAGCCATTGCAACTCGATCGATTTCAGATATGTTTGTGTAACAAAACGTGGGGAACCTTTAATTCCGAGACAAGTAGCGATAAACATTCCATTTCACAATTACAAGTAACATTTGGTTGTATAGGTAAGCTTCTGTATGAAAGTCATGCCAATCATTACTTGTTAAAGGCGAAGTAGGTATATTGAAGCAAATCAACTTCAGAAAATTATATTTGAAGTAAAATGCTAAATCCTAAAGAATTTAATTAGAAATACATCAAATGTATAGAAGGTTTATTTAATCATTTAAAAAGCAACTTTACACTGAAAAGCTGGGTGTGGATTTTTACTTTCTCTACTACGATTAGTAAAGTATTGTATTCCACCCAAAAATTCGATGTCGAGATTTCATCGGAAATATGTTTTGAGGCTCTCTGAATCCCACAAAAGCATTTTTTAGAAAAAGGTCTGTGTGTGTGTGTGTGTGTGGGGGGGGGGGGGGGGGGGTGTCTGTGTCTGTGGACAGCATAACTCAAAAATCAGAGATCGATTAAAAACCTAAGTTGGTATTTAAGTTAAATATCTTTCAAGGATGCCACACGAAGATTTTGAAGAAAATTGCTCCATCCTAAATTACCCTTTATATGGAAAATTTTTCGAAAATCTTGATTTTGTTGAACTAGGCTTTAACGATTTTGATTAAAATGCCATATGGTGAGATATTCTTATGACAAATGAAATGCACATCTTGAATTTTCTCTCTATAGCCCATGTAGTCGTATTTACTCTGGATGACTTTTGCATAACTGGTAAACCGTTAGAGATAGACCAAATCTTACTGTACAAAAAATGTATATCTTCCTAAAATACACAATTTATGTTTATATATATTTGGGGGGGGGGGAGGGGGGTAGAGTGAACCATTTCGGAGATATTCCTTGTTATTTCTGTCAAATGGAGCACCGTTATTCTTTTTTTTTTTTTTTATGTTAACCGTGAAAAGAGAACCGAATTTGAAAGCTTTAAAAGATTTGACTATCGCTCAAAGCTTACTGTATTCTATATCCCTCCTACAAGAAAGTAAAAACTAAGATAATTTCTGCAAATGTTTATCTCAACTAACACGATGAAGATAAGAGTTTGTAAGAATGGTTAGTACTATAGAAGAGAGTCATGTGAGTGCAACACATTTTTTATCCTTAGTTTAACTTTAACACATGTGATTCCTATTTGATGCATCTGATAAGATTTTCGGGTATAAGAAATAGGGTTTTTGGTGTAAAATATTCGGATTATGAAGCGATGTGAATGTTCATTGACGAGGCATTTAAAATGCAGGTATTGATTAAATGGCAGGCTTGACCTTTCCACTGAGTAAAGCATTTTCCCCCACTGTAACCTGCTAATAAAAAACAAATGCATGCTAATTCTAATGTTTACATTTATTTGTGGGCTTCCCCAGTGCTGTGCGCAGTAGTCGCTGTGGATTGCGGCAAAATTGGATTAGATGCTTTTCCCCCTTCATGTGCAGGAGTGCTTACCTCAGTTATGTAAGTCGGGTAGACATCCGATTGAGCGAAAACATCGGGCGTCAGAGATCTTGCGTCCGTCGTGGGCGGCGAGGGGTGGGGGAAACTTCACGAGTCAACCATTACCGAAAACGTGTTAAGCCTCACAAAAAAATGATGCACCCTCACCAACACTGACTTCACACTGGAATATCCGGGAGAACAGCTGAAATTTCATCCAGGCTCTGCCTGTAAGGAAGGAAGGCGATGGGGAGGGGAGGGGAGGGGGTGACGTCATGAGGGGGAGAGGACTGGATCACGTGGTTATGCGCTTGAGTATGCGGCAAAAATAAAGCAAAGTGTATTGAGTACTACGGTAGTCAGTCGCCCGAGGAACTATTCTGCCATCTACAAACTGCCAAAACATTGCATATCCAATGTATATGTAAATTGTTTCCCTTGTCCATCCATACGAAAATTAATACCATGATAAAAAGTGGGTTTTTCAGCAGTAACTGAACATTTCCAGGTGTCCTGCTTAATTTTTTTTTAAATGTATTATTTGAATTCGCTTTAACATAAAAGTCATATCGTGACTAAATATTGAGGAAAAAAAAAGGAGGAAACAAATCATGAAGTTTACATTGAATTTAAACATCAACTTTGCATGCCTTGAAGAACTTGATGATTTTCTTGTGCTATTGTTGATCACCCAAAGCTGTTGAAAGTTCTCAGGAACTCCATACTGAAGTCGCTGGTGCAAACAGTGAGCAGATGCTGAACGGTAAGAGTACATTTAGGAGCAAGTTCACGGGACAGAATGTAGGAATGAGTAGCCGCAGTGTGGCCAATGCATAATCGGGTTATTAGCACCTGGTCTCGCCGGGTTAGTGTTCTAATTGTTGTGGACAGATATCATGCAGTTTGCTGTTGGATGTAGTTGTCCAATCTGTCTTCCATCGGTGTAGGATAGTTAAATTGTTGGGACAAATTCCACACAACAAATGTTAATTTTTATTGCACCTAAACTGTACATTTTTAATTACACATATTCTTCTCTGCCTCCTATGGCTTCCAAATAATTCTTTAAAAACCCTGGGAAAAGCTTAGTATGCAATTTAGAGAAAATTCACGATGTGCATGTCCTACATTCTTTTTTGAGAAAAATGTATATAAAAATCTCACGTGTTGCGCTCATATGACTTTCTCTACTCTTGTACTAACCAGTCTCACAAAATCTTATTCCTGTATCTTCGTGTTAGTTGAGATAAACATTTGTACAAATTATCTTATTGCTTATTTCCCTGTAGGTACAAGGGGAATATGAGAATACAGTAGGCTTTAAGCGACAGTCAAATCCTTTAAAGCTTTCAATTTCAGTTCTCTTTGCGTTGCTAACATATAAACAAATGAATAACGATATTCCACTTGACGAAATTTTAAGTTTTTCAAAACTCGCACAAATAAGGAATATCTCCGAAATGGTACACTCCAGAAAAAAAGGGACATAAATTGTGTATTTTAGCAAGATATAATTTTTGTATATAAGATTTGGTCTATGTCTTAACGGTTTACCGGTTATACAAATGTATTCCAAAGCAAATAGGACTACATGGGCTAGAACCAGAAAATTCGAGATATACATTTCATTTGACATAAAATATCTCAAACATAGGGCACTTTAATCAAAATCGTTATAGGCATTTTCAAGAAAATAAAAGTTTTCGAAAAAAGTTTCCATGTAAAGGGTAGTTTAGGGTGGAAGAATTTTCTTCAAAATCTTAGTGCCGCATCCTTGAAAAACATTAAACTAAATACCGACTTCCCGGTGAAATACAATACTTCCTCTACTATACGTAGTAGAGAAAGTAAAAATGCTTTCTTTTGGAAGGAATTCATGACATAAAACGCGTATTTTCAGAGAAATGTCAGTATCCAATTCTTGATCTAATACGTGGAGAGAGCGATGTTACCCAAACCTAGATATTAGTTGAACATTATTTAGATCACAAAGCAGTAAAAGCTGTTATATGTTTAACCTGAGCCCAAATTCCAAAGGTAATTTTTAATGATCTAAAACATTATACACGGAGATATAAAATTTAACTATTGTTAATCTATTTATTTTAGTTAAAAACTTCCAGGTTTTTTTCCCTTCAAATTAAACTAAATTATTAAAAATTGATCAAAATTCGTGTATTTATGTAATGAATCTTCCAGTCACAAATCACAAATCCGTATGTATTCTGTATTTAGGAAGTTCTCTAAGGTTTTCGCTTGAATAGCAGTTTAAGGGACCTAGAGATTACAGGAGAAACATTTATCACCATTTGGCTTTGAACCAGGGATGTCAAAAGCCGTAGAATGGACCTTTAACCTAATTAGCTCTCCTAGAATTTCTTCTTTTTCATTTTACCCTCCTCATATGAAGGACTTACAAGTGGCTGCCTGGGGTCAGACGCCCGTCAAGGAGCATAGGAATTCTGAATTAAAGAGAATACTCAGGATGGGTGTGGTATGAGGGCGAAGAAGTGGATGATATGGATAAAAGGAACTATGATTATGAGGCAGTTGGTGGAATAATGGCGAAACCCGCCCAGACGAGACTTCGTCTACACAAATCCCACTTGCGGTCCCCTGGGGTCGAAGCAAGGTCGCCTTGTTGAGAGGCAAGCTGTCTAACCACTGGGTTACGCAGACGCTTCCCGAGAATATGTAATTACAATTATAATAATTATTATTACATCATTTTCACCAATCAGATACACGATTTCTTACTTCTGTGTGTATGGCCAGCGTTGTTCAACATTTGGATATTGGTTCATTCCTTCAAGCGGAATGTAATCCAGGTAATAAGGAATTAATATTGTCCCAAAGTTGTTATTAACACAGACAAAGCTCAGCAATATGAACCGTGTTCTGTACAAAACCAAATTGTTTTCATCTGAGGGACACTGTGTCACAATCAAGAGTATCCGACTAAGATATTCAATCAATTTAGGGCACATTTTTAAATACTCGAACAGAAATTTGTTCTGGACATTAAAGATATTTTTTTCTTCAGAAATTCTCTATTTGTTTGCGAGTTCCAGTACCAATCCCTCTTTATTGTTCCTTGTGAAAAATAAAGAAAAAACATTGATGTATTGCGGTCATCATACACAACTAATCAACCCCATTAATTACACCATTCTGCATTTCAAAACATTTTTTGTGCTGAATTCGAAAATACTCTCCATTTTCTCCCATCACGTCAGGTTTTCAAAATATTCATGAATAATTGAAATGAAATTACAAATTTGTTCAACAAGAATTCTGTATGAAAAAGTACTCCATAATTATAATTTATTTGCCACTAATTAATGGTAATTATAAGCGCATTCATAACCTTACCTCAATATTGCACTTCAAATTTCCTCCTCTTTGACCTTCTCGCATATTGTTCAGAGCAGTCCCTGTTTAACATCCAACAACAGTCCGCCATCATGTGAACAATCCACTTCCTCTACCTCATTTCCAAATTTTTGTATCCTGATGAAATCTTTCGCCCTACTCCTCACTAAAATCTCCTAAATTATCAGGGTAATAATTTACATGAGAATGAAGAAAATGTACTTTGACACTCGTGTTGCGACCAATTTGTTTGAAATTTTGTAGCATCACTTTCACTATGTTAACATAATTTGGGTCTTTTTCATTTCCAAGGAAATTAAAAACAACATTTCTGAAAGCATTTCAGGCATCCTTCACTTCTCGACACAAGTTATTCTCGAATTGACTGTCCATTAGTTTTCGAATTTGAGAGCCAACGAATACCTTCACCAGCTTTATTTTTTCATTGAATAATCAAGGAAACGTAACGCAAAGGTATTTAAAGTACCCACTTTCCTTATCTAGAGTTTTCACAAATTGTTTCATTAAACCTAATTTCACATGAAAACATAGCAATAATACTTTTGAGGGATCAATAAGAGGTTCACTTTATCTTATTTTTCTTTGCCCGGTGTTAAATTAGTCCTACGTGGCCACTGTTCCCCTTCCCAGTGTGCCGACCTAGCTCTGCTATTCCTTTCAAATAAGAAACAAGGATACTTTGTGAAATAAGCCTGCTGATTAGGTAATAGTCCAATAATCTTGAAATCTCCACAGGCTAGCCACTGATGGTTTTCGTACAGTAGTTTTTGTAACAAAAAATTAACATTTTCAGGTCTTCTTTAAAAGAAAAGAGTGTGAATGTTTCCATTATGAAGCAAAACACCTTTAAGACTTTTTGAGAAGAATCTATAAAGAACCTCCACTCTTTGGAATTATAACTTTTGTTATAGCATTTGAAGACAGCAGGGGTGTCTTAGCAATACACCAAATTTTATTCTTCAGCAAAAAAAGGGACAAGTTCCTTCTCATTATGTCTATACCATCAAAAATATATACCTTCAGCCAATACTTTCTTAAAGTTCTGCTGATTCTTTAGGCAATCTCTCACTAAATCATTAAACTCACTCTGATTAAAAGATCTATCCTCATCAGAATTGTCTGGTTCATAAGTATTATCCACTGGAGCTTCAGTTTCACTGCTAGAGGATGCAGATGGCAATGTATCTGATACTGTAGATAAACATCTCCAAGAATAAACATTGCACGTCTTATCGCCATCACAATGTTTTGTACATCCCCTACAGCGGATATAGTTAGCAGATTTTAATAAATATATAAATATAAAATATAAACATAGTAATAGTTATATTATTTCACATTTTAAGTGACAAAGTTGAAATTGTAAGTTGTTGAGCCTTTATAACAAAAAATAAGCACGCGGTAATATTAATACAGTACGTGCATTATGAAAACTATTCAAAACATAAAATTTGAATTGCAAAAACTTCTGACGTGGTACGCGAAAACGGATTTCAGTTTTGCAATCTGCGAAAATGTGATTCAGAAACGCTAATTCATTGAAAAAACAAATTCCATGCAGAACAGCAACTGCAAAGCACATTCAACACTGATTTCCCCAGCCTGTTGCTTGGTGGTGTTTTGCTCAACTGCAAAATTCTTAAGGAAGGCAAGCTCATAAGGTTCAATGGGCAACTTGACTTTTATCGGTCCGCCGGGTCTGAGAGGATAAACGTCAGTAGCAATTTGGGAAGTGCTTCACACAAAAATGCTGTAAGAATGAGGATCATTTCTTAAAACGTTTTGTCTCTGGTTTGCCTAGGAAACTAGCGGGCGAATATTTGGATATTCTCCAGATTCTTCCTATAATTAACCCCTATGGTCAATAATTTGTCGAACTTTCCTACCGAACATTAGAGGTCTCTATGACACAGTGGGTTTACAATTTGCACCTGCATGGCGGTGCAGACAAAAGACAGTATCCACACCAGGATGTGAAGTGAGGGAAATACGATATATCCTTATATATTTCTAAAAGCGAAGCACAAATTATTTCTTTTCTCCAACTATGCAAGACATTGGCGCTCGTGCGACTTAAGTTCACAAAGAGTTGATCATCCAATTCTGAGGTCTTCTAGAAGGCTGGAGTACGCTTTGTCACCGATATTAGCGGTTTTCGTACAAAGGATGATTCCAAATAAACATAATATTAGCTTTTCAAGTGTGGGGATTCCAGGGCTCGGCTCAGTTCAACTGGTCCTCCTGTATTAGAAGTATGCCGGTCCAAATGTTTGAGCCCAACTGAAGGGAAGCTTTTCCGATTGAGTTGCCTCGACGACGGCGGCGGCGGTTCCCGATACCCGCGGGGATTGGATACATCCGGGCAGTGATTGTGAGACTCCTTAATGTCCTTAAGTACCTTCATGAACAGCTAGAACATGGTCAGCTGGACTGCCGTCGGCCTTATCAGGTTCCTCTTGTGTTCACGCGAAAACTGGAGGCGTTTTAAGTACCTATTGGCCTAATAGAAATACCCATGGACGGGAGAGCCACTCAACTGACGCCTTCCCTGGTTGAAGATGGGAAACTTCGGGTATCGGTAGATTCACTCCTAACCTCCTCTTGAGTCGTAGTGTATCGTGTGTCGATAGTGCTAGGATGTCACTGAGAAAGAGTGTTTGAGGAAATTTAATTATGTATACTCAAGTGAAACACCTTTGGAACGTGAAATCAGACGATTACCCGACCGAATGAAGAAAGAAGCTGCGAACGAGATTGGTGGTGGTGGGCGTATGGAAACATAAAAACGAGAATGAAAGCTACTGTTCGCCAAAGGAAAGGAAGTCCCTTACAGGAATGTGCTGCTCTTATCTCTTTGGAAACAGTCCGACAGGGGTAGCGAATGTATGCGACAGAGAAAGTAAACTACACAAGGAGTAAATCTATTCAAAAGACTGTCCTAGTGTCATAAACAAGGAGGGTGAGGCAGGGTGTCGGATCCATGTCTCGCACCTCATTCTTCGGGGACTTTCTTTGCCGTGGTAAGCTGTGCTTCTCTAAGCGAGAAGCGCATCTTCATCACTGGGGAACACTGTTGGCTGCGAATTGGCCTAGGACGAAAGGTATAAGAAGTTTCCCCTCCAACACGCCATCATCTACGGTGAACTCCTTCGTATAAGTGCTGCACATGAAAATAACCAAGCAGAAAAGCACGCGAAAACCATGTCCTATTATAAACAAAATGCTGCACGTATATGCTCTTCAAACCACGAATGACGACTGAAACAGCACATTTCGCAGCAACCCATGGGAAAAACACGCGGGCAACGCCGTAAACGTTCCCAGGCGTACTTCTGGAGTAGCACGATGCGCGTCTGAAGTCTCGTACAGTACAGTTCGGAGCTCAGGTCCCTATAGAGGCGATGCAACTGAGGGCGGAGGTTGTCCAGAACATTGCAGCGGTTCCTGGATCTCCTATAGGCAGTCTATTACTTCAGAGATACAGAGAACTTTTCCTCTGTCGCTTCCCTAGAAGAGACCATATACTCCATCTAGGGCCACAAAATTCGGAACTGCAATCCTCGACGAATGCAGTGACATCTATTCATTGCGCTATTGCCGTGATGTCCTGGACGTTGCGCATATTTTGAATAAGTCTGACTGCGGTTTTAAACGTCGCATTGGTTCGGATTTCAATTTACCCAGCTTCGAAAGATGCTTGTTCACAATGGCGTGGGAAAAACATCTGGAGTCTCCGAAATGTGTTTTAGGACACATTAAGATATTACATGGCAGAAGGTTTCGTGATCGCCCCAGGATTGTAGTATACAATGGGAATAAATTTCACAATTATGACACTTTGAACGGTTTCACAAACAGCTTGCAATTTTGGCAAGCGAACAAGATAACTAAATCCAAAGCGCCTGGGTGATCTGTCTTGGAAAAGCATTTATTAAGACAAACATCTTCCGACTTGCTTCTTCATTTTAAAACAATTTCGTTGCATTAGCGTTAGCATGTGGGTTTTGCACCAACTTGTCCACGTCCTTAAGTTCCCAAACGTAACAAAATACAGATGTGAAAAAATGTGTTGTAACACTCAAAAAGGAACCAACGTGATAAAGGCATTCGTCGGAATCAATAGTGGCGCTATGTCCAAAACAGGCGCTGGCATATCGAAAAACGCAAAAGTAAAGAAAACTTCCGACATGCATTATTGAATCTTACGATGTAGTAACAAGTTCATTATCTTTAGTCGTTACGAAACCGGAGGAAACAAATTTCCATATCTGGGTTGAATGCCTTGCTTGGATCCCATCCCTTTCAAAGATGCGTTCCCAGAGGAAAGTTGCAGATTCACGTACTTGGTTACGTTTGGAATTGCTCAGCGAAGCGCTAAAAAGGTCAGCTTTTTAAGCAGTGACGTCATTCCTGAATCCACTAATTAAGAGCCTCACCGCCTGTGCACGATTGTGAACGAACTCTCGGGAATGCCAAAGTTCAAGAGAGCTGTCTGGCTAGCCAGGTATACTGGCTACCGGAAGTTAACTGACATACTTTATGAACTTGCGGGTACAAACAATGGACGCTCAAAGGAAAGCACGCCACGAGGAGTGCAATCAATGTTTGTAATACAGGGAGCGGCTCCAGTAGTGCAAGTGGCAATATTATGTACTTCTTTGTGGAACTCATCTGTTTTATGTCGGATTCAAAAATCAATCACACACAACATTAGATATTACGAGTACACGTAAAGCACTTTACTATGTGTTTTACACTTTCTCTATTTTAACACATATGTAAACAATACTAACCTGGTTTATTGAAGTTGCTGAGTGTTTGTTGATTCTCTTTACTTTCTCTACTAATGCTGAATTCCACCCAGAAATCCGATATCGACGTTTCACCAGAAACAAAAAACAAGCGTTTTTAGAAAAAGGTGTGTGTGTGTGTGTGTGTGTGTGTGTGTGTGTGCGCGCGTGCGCGCGTGCGCGCGTGCGCGCGTCTTCCGCGTCTATGTCCGTTTGTGAAAACTCAAAAACGAAAGGACGGTTAAATACCAAACTTGGTATTCACGTTTGGTATCTTCCAAGCACGAAGGTTTTCATGAAAATATCTTCACCCCAGGCCAACCTTTAGGTGGAACATTTTTCGAAATTTTTTATTTTTCTCAAAAATGGCTAACGATTTTAAATAAAATACCACATGTTTAAGATATTTTATGACAAATGAAACATATCTTAACTCAGAAGCCCTCTGGAGTCTGGGTAACTTTTGCATATTTGTAAACCGTAAGAGAAACAAAATCTTATCACACAAAAAATGTAGATCTTGCTAAAACACAACTTATGTCTGATGCAGTATTTTTGGAGTGAGCCTGTTCGAAGATATTTTTTGTTTTTCGTCTGAATTTTGCGATACTTATCCTTTTTTGCAGATGGGAAGTTGTTATACAATTTGCATGCAAAGAGAACGGAATTTCAAAGCCATCACAAAGCGACCAGCTATAAAACATTCCATATTTCCCTTGCTTCTATTAGAAAATTAGCAATAAGATAATTTTGAAGTCGGTTTTATTCAGCGAATATGAAATCTGTATTTGACCAGAAATTTCACATCAAAGTTCAAAAGATTGAATTGTTGTTTGTCAAAAACAGCAGAAAAAAAGAAATTCAAATGAAAATGAAAGTTCAGCGTAATACAAGTAATAGAACTACAGCAAATCACAAAAGAGTATGTTCCAAAAAACTATGAGGCATCAACCTTTATAGGTTAGGACATAGCTTCTCCCCCTCAACTTTCTGCCCTATCACTCTTTAAACCTGAACAGGTTTATCTTTTATTTTTATTATTATTGTTATTATTATTGTTATTATTATTATTATTATTATTATTATTATTATTATTATTATTATTATTATTATTATTATTATTATTATTATTATTATTATTATTATTATTATTATTATTATTATTATTATTATTATTATTATTATTATTATTATTATTATTATTATTATTATTATTATTATTATTATTATTATTATTATTATTATTATTATTATTATTAAAGGCCGTTAACGCTAGCACAAGAAGCAATGTTGCTTGTTTAGATGCTGCAAAAAAGAATGCTGATTGTTTTGTTTGGATAGAATGACTGATTGTTTAGTTTCTTGTTTGCTCCCAACTGACCACATATCAGAGGAACACACACAAAAGTAAATAACTGTTGAAGCCATCGCTGGGCCGGGCGAACCAGCCGCAAGTAATGCATAAGAGAATTCTTCGTCTCTTTCCCCTGCACCCTCTCAGACATCGGAAAACATTTGGAGCCGGCTGTAACATCCACAGTTCAAAATTACTGTCTACATGGCAGTTTGACTGTAAGCAGTGCCAGTGTTGCGACAATATTACACTGTATGGTTTATTGAGTCTCTAATAAATATAACTCGTTAGTGATATTATTGAAAATGTCATAACTGCTTTATTTGATGCGGTAATGCAATATATTCGTGTAAAATTTGTCCCGGGAACGAAAGGATGTCACTTTTGAGGCAGCGTGTAAAACGTCAATGAGAGGAATAAACAGCGCTATCTCAAGTTCACTCGTGTCAACCACAAGATCACAGCTCAACTGCTGAGTCAAACACAAAATGTAGCAAATAATCAAAATGAAAATGGGTACAATCTGAAACTAACATGATTCAAAAAGCTAAATGTTGGTGAACAACCAAAAACCAATTTGTATTGGTTAAATTCAACTTCCACTTGGGTGGAAGCTATTATTATGAAAAAATATGCCTGAATATTATGAATCACATTTCAAATTGTGTTTATTTGTGAAATAATGAAAATTACTGTGCTTTAAATAAGGGACATGTGAGTTTTGACTAATCTCCAGATCATGAGAGTTTTGAGACGTACACTTTTGGAACATGTGAGTGTTGATGGCAAACATTTAAGAACACTTGAATATCACCAACAAAAGGAGCTAGGTGACCACTGAAATAAATTAAAATTAAACAACTGTTTATGACTGTTAAAGCTTACTTTATCTTTGCAACTTGAGATAGCAACTTCTGCTGGGAACCTTGCTAATTTGGCTTGGTTTCTTTCCATATTTCTGGAGCAGCTGTGGTGTAATAGGCGACACCTTTTAATCGCTGAACTTGCATAGTCCTACCTCAACCTAAGCACAGAGCGATACTAGGGCGAAGGGTGAAGAGAGGTGGGGGAACTACCGATCGCTGATTGGTCGAAAAAGCAATGGAACGAAACTCACAAGAATCATGAGACTTTTGACATAAACCGGGAAGTTTGTCGCCTATTTCAACATAGATCAAGTGCTACCTCCATTTTGTATTTTTTGGACCACGTGAGTTATGAATCTAACCTACTCATATGATTGGCGTCGATGCACAATCCTGATTTACTGAACTGAGTAAATATCTCTGTGAAAAGTGTTTGTTTACGAAGGACATAATAAGGACATAAAGTGGCAGCCCATCCAATTAGTTAGAGGTCCTCATTTAATTGCAGGTTGCAGTGTCCCGAAAAGGGCAACTCCTTGGCGGCGCATGCAGAGAGCTGGGCCGGCAGACTGCATGCAGCACTCAACCCACTGGATCAATAGCACCGACTTGACTGTTCAGACTCCCTCTCCTTCCACACACACACACACACACTAATCCGCAGTAATGACAACACCACGGCGGTCGGTCAAGGAAATGCACCTTCCAGCCTTTTCATTTTCTATCGACACGCGCTCCAGCACAAACACTCAATTAGTTGACATAGCTGGCTGTCATTCAACAAAAAAGGGCCATGAAAATGTTTTCTGACAGCAATGTGTCACTCGTTCGCGGAAACAATACCTACTCCATGACAAGAGCGGATTCAGCTTCATCGGGAAATGCAAATGGTGTGAGAAACATTTATATTTATGGGACTTCTCTGGTTTCATGAGTTTCTGCAGTTTCTACCTTATAACTGATGCCACGAGTGATTGTCAACTTATTTGGGGAATTTGATTATCACGAGTTGCATTTATTATCACTATTTCACGAATTAAAGCATGAAATAGTCTATTTAAATGTAGTATTCTAATTATTAACCTCTTAAAAGAAAAATGAAGATTGACACAGCCTACAAGATTATCATACCTATGTTAAGAGTTTGGCAATGTCAGTAGTTGGAATATCCGCTCTTAATTTATAATTTCATTCAATACAAAAACTTTATCTATTTCAAAATTAGAACCAAGATGCTTCACCGAAGTGAGAATCAGCCATTTTACTTTATCTACTACGTATAGTACAATAGAGGAAGTATTGTATTCAACCCAAAAATTCGTTGTCGGGATTTCAACAGAAATATGTTTTGAGGCCCCCTGAATCACATTGATTTCAGCCATGTCATGTATAAGTGGAACAATCATAATTATACTATTTTGATAATAAAGCAATAAATTTGTGAAATAAGGTAACAAATGCAACCATGTTCGTTCCTTTTTTCCACTTTAATTATACGATTATGTGGTGTCTACTGCCTTGAAGGTTTAAAATTTTCGTGTATTTTTGACATAATTCCAATGCATCGAGCCATATTGCAATAAAAATGCAACAATATTCAAATGCATATTGTGGGCAACTAAACATCTTTACTCATTTTGCCTCCAAAGCCACAATATGAAGCAATATTTATTAATGGCTGCCATAACACTTGTTGCTTTTAAAACTCGAATGACAATTTAATTAAATTTATTGTTTTCTTTATGGAATTGTTGTACAATGATTTAGATAATTTGAGTGTTCAACGCTTCCCTTTTCTCCAAAAGTTAGAATTTCATAAAGCTCATGTTCAATTGATAATAATGGACTAAAAAGTAATATTTGCAGTGGGAATGAATTTGTAATCTTAGCCTCTCCCATCCCCTCCTGCAACAATCTTCAAGATTCTGGAAACGTAAAACTTGTAAAAATGTTCGGGGTGAAATATTATCCAATGTTTGATCCATTATTACATAAAATAAAACATTATGGGGAACAATTTATATAGTACAAAATTCAGAAGAGGTGTATTTGATTAATCAGATCTTCCAAGAACCAATAATCAAAATTTGATCTTGAATAAACCAATGTTAAAATAACATTTCATCTAATTTTAACTTTCTCTACCACGTATAGTAAAGGAGAGGGAGTATTGCATTTCACACAAAAATTTCACCGGAAATGTATATTTTGAAGCCCCCTGAACGAGAAGTCGGTTAAAAACCGAAGTTGGTACTAAGGTTTGTCTTTCAAGGATGCAACACGAATATTTGGAAGAAAATACCTCCATCCTAAACTACCTTTTACAAGGAAAATTTTGATTTTCTAGATAATGATTCTTAAAATTTTGATTAAAATGCCATATGTTTGAGATATTTTGATGGCGAATAAAACGTATGTGTAGACAAGATTAAGTTCTATAAAGGCTTTATCTATGACTGCAAGTCTTTGACATTAAAGAAGAAAGATTACCATCGTAATGTGTTCAGGCATCAAAAATTAGATTTCTTAGATCAGTGTTAGTACATACAGAACTGGATAAAATAAACATATCAAGAAATCAGAAATTGATTGAATATATACGCAATAAATGAAAAAAAAATTGGATGTGTTGCACTCACATGACTTTCTCTACTCTTGTACTAACCATTCTTACAAACTCTTATTCCTATATCTTCTTCGTGTTAGTTGAGATAAACATTTGTACAAATTATCTTATTGCTTCTTTCCTTGTAGGTACAAGGGGAATATTAGAATACAGTAGGCTTTGTGCGATAGTCAAATGTTTGAGATTCTGTTGTCTTTGCACACTTAACATATAAAAAAATGAACAACGATGATCCATTTCACGAAAGTTCTAAGTTTTCCGAAACTCACACACATAACAAGCAATATCTCCGAAATGGTTCACCCTACAAGAAAATTTATTGAGACATAAATTGTGTATTTTAGCAAGATCTACATCTTTGTATAGTATAATTTGGTCTATCTCTAACGGTTTACCAGTTATGCAAAAGTCGTCCAGAGTAAATACGACTACAGGGGCTATAGCCAGAAAATTCAAGATATACATTTCATTTCTCATAGAAATATCTCAAACATATGATATTTTAATCAAAATCGTTAGAGCCATTTTCAAGAAAATCAAAATTTTCGAAAAATTTTCCATGTGAAGGGTAGTTTAGGGTGGGGCTATTTTCTTCAAAATCTTCGTGTCGCATCCTTGAAAGACACTAAACTTAAATACCAACTTTGGTTTCTAACCGACTTTTCGTTTTTGAGCTATGCTGTCCACAGACTGACACACAGACACACACACAGACTTTTTTCTAAAAATGCTTTTTTTGGATTCAGGGGGTCTCAAAACATGTATTTCCGGTGAAATCTCGACATCGAATTTTTGGATGGAATACAATACTTCCCCTACTTACCAGTAGAGAAAGTAAAAAATACAACAGTAAAACATGTGGGTCCTGATCCCAAAATTACAATGGCTATGAATTAATAACTACCCTGCATCTCACGATATTTCTATTATTACTGAAGTGTTAACATAACTGCATCCATCTTACAGATAGAACAAACAATTGCACATCCGTTAAGCTATGCGCATTTGTTTCACTTTACATCCATTATTTCTCTTTCTGTGTTTCAGATTTTATCTCAACAGCTGTGAGCGAAGCTGTGAAGAGACCTAAATGGCAAATAGACCGCAAAAGCAGATTCAAAGCGAACATCAATACGCTTAAAAGGCACAGCCAGCTCTCAGACAGCATCGCTTTTTAAAAATTAAAGCTGATGAAAGCAATCGACTATGCACATTGATTTACACAACTATTACAGTTTAATTGTGCGCAAAAGCATACAGCGAAAAAGAATCCATTAAAAACAGCTTTATTTACATGAAATGTACATCGTCGGCTTTCATTTAGTACCTATATACCTCGTCGGTTTTCTCCATTTATTTCTTGCATTTTAGTCCGATGATTTTAAATGTGATACTGGCTGTCCATAAACTAGCACTGGCTACATTTTATTGGATGAAAAGGCATTTGTTTTTGTTTATTTACACCATATCTAACCAAACCAATTCATACTATATTGCGATAAACATGCGGGAAATACATAAGCCTCTTTTTTCTTGTTCTTTATTTTCAGTTTCTGATTCTGTTCTACCAAGGCTTAACGCATGTACGTTTTGCACTATTGCTTTGCTTTACTGAATAAAAAACTAACACTGCTAAACGCAGAGATGTTAAACATGAAATTATCACAAGTACATATTATCGTAAACGATGAATTCTCGAGCAGAAGCCAGAGGATTTATCTAGGAAGGTCAGACCATTGAATGATATTTAACCGAAGCATATCACAAATAAAGCATGAATTTGAATATTATATTGCAAAGATTTGACCGCAAAATGTTACATTCCATAAAAAGTAATCTAAAATGTATTAATTTTGATTGTTGAAGTTCGACTTACTCAGCACTGCCAACTGAGGAAAACGAAACCCAAAACCCGAATTAAATTGTGACTAAATTAGTTCGAATTAAAATGCATTAGAATATTGTTCACACGATATTTGTGAAATAAACCACTTATGTCCATTTGTCAGAACCTAGATGGCTCCAAATATTTGATAAATTATTTTTTCGGCGAAATGGTTGTTTACTGGCAATTTTCTTAAACATGTTTGTTACACTCGTGTTAGAATCGCTGGGTAGGGTATGGCCGAAGCAGTCCCTTCCACCCGTGTAAGTCGCCCTTTGCAAGTTCAGTTTCCTTGCCGCACGTGTGCTTTACTTCTCCTCGAAAAATGAGACTTCCTTCGAATGTCAACACCGAGAAGCCTAATAAAAACACCATCCTGCAAAAATGTTATTTTATCCGAATATGTTAATTTGCCCCACTGGCAATGTCGCTCGAGCTATCCCGCGAATCGCCCAGGATAAATATACTTGTAACAAAAGTAAGCTCTCAGAAAAGCATTTTAACTGCAGCGAGTATTTATACTCAGATTTGTGCCGTGGCAGAAAGGTTACACCGTTCGCTAATCACCAAAGCAGCCCAGGTTCGATCCCCAGCAGAGGCTTGTGTAAGTCCTAGGGGGCGTAAGTCCTCCATACGGGGAGGGTAAACAGAAGAAGACCAGAGTTAAGCTGAATTTACACCATTATTTAACTAGATCATCATATAATAACAAAACAAGATAAATATATAATATTGATTTACCCTGGGTAAAGTTGATTAAAACAAAGCACAGTTTTGAAGCAATGGCTGCTATATTTTTTAATAAATTTTCTACGGAAGATTTTACTTTACAGAGATTTAAAAGGGTTCTATTACACTGGTTGTTAATCCAGCCCTTCTACTATATTAATGAATTTTCAAACTCTAACCTTGATTTCTTCTTCCTGACAAGCCATTTTTGTTTGATGCTCTAATTTGTAGCTTTTCTATTTGACAATGTCCATAGCATGAAACGCGAAGCATAAGATGTATCTCTTGTGATAAGTAGACGTCAAAGGAGCTTCCGACGCTGCATGGTGGCCTTGAATAATACACAATTTAAGGAAACTACAATGCCCCAGGAACCTTTATAACTTATCAAGAAACTACTTCGTTCATAGGAAGGCAAGTTTGAGAGTCAAAACTTGAAAAATAGAAAAAGAACTGAACACGAGGTGTCCACAAGGATCTTGATGTGGCCCAGGCTTTGAAATGGATTATGTAACTCGTCATTAAACCTGAACTTTACGGATACAACCAAGGTTCTTGCATTTGCTGATACTATAAACCATGTATTACAGTTACATGCTATGGGGCATGGTGATTAGATAAAATAAATTAAATTTACTAAGTATTTATTTGATATATCTATAAATCAATAAACCACACCATGACTGGGCATTAGTCCTGCTGCTCGAAACAATTGTAGTGTTATTCAAGCAGAGAGAAAGCCTTCAAAGAGGCGATGCTTTACGAATAACATGAAATCGTTTTGATCATTCAGTTAACCAAAAGGTTTCATAGATTAACGGGCATGTTTATTTCTACATGCTACTCCGAATCGAACTACAAAGAGGAGTCAATCGTGTGCAGGGAGCCTTATAGCAGCTTCAAAAGTCGGTCATTACTAACAACTGGAAGACGCGTTCAATGAATAAGGTATTCAAACCTTATGAAAACACAAAAGCTTGAGTCAGTTATTTAACCAGACATTTTGCAACTATGACAATAAAATACGCCAAATCATTGCAATTGAGAGACCTGGAACTTTGTGCTGAGTCATTTACCCATGCAGTAGGATGTTAAAGATGTCTAAATCAACATTTTCCTTGTCTCATATTTAGTATGACCTACATATATGCAGTTGTTTCCGATATTTCCTTATTTTCTATAGTCACCACAAAAGGTTATCTGTACTATTCTTTCTTGCCTTACTTGACAGTTACATATTTTCGCTATTTCACTTCCGTGAACCCTCGGATGTGTTGTACACTTTTGACTTCTCTACTTTTGTACAAATTATTCTTTCAAACGCTATCTACTCGAGACAAACATTTTTAGAAATGGCTTTATTACAAACATTACAGACTTCCTCATACGTACAATGGGAATAGAGGAATATAGCTGACTTAAGCGATGGTCAAATATTTTAAGAGCTGGTCGTTGCATTATAGCTTTGACATCTTTGCATGGCCTCGGCATAAACAAATGACTTCACATTTGAGAAAAGAATAACAATTTGAAAACTATAGCCCATAACGTGGCAAAAACAAGAGAACTCCTATCTATTTACTTTTTCTGTTATTTGATTCTCCTCTAAAAGGTTCTCTTTTACTGGCGTTAGCACATTATCTACTCTCTCATGATATTACACTCACAATTGTTTTCTTCTCGTAACCATGACTCACTCCTTTCACATCTTTCTTCGCTTTCTCTCCCCCTCTCTCTCACACACTAACTCTGACGATACAATCACTCAACACTCATAAGTGCTTCGCTATCTTTCTTCACCACACGACACACACAGCTGACACGCACACACTCAAGCTAAGAACTCACTGACTCCTGCCTTTAACTCATTCTGCTCGTTTCGCCTCCTTATATGCCGAGGATGACCTAACACAGACCTTTCTCTAACTTCTAGAAATACGCCGGCTGCCGGACACTTCTCGAATAATCTGGAAAATCCCTTTTGGTTATGCAGCTCTAATTACCACGTGCTCACAACAGTCACGCGAAGCAGGCTAACCTTGGGCATCTTTGATGCATGTATCGCCTGTTGGGTGGGGCAGCCTGGTCTCCACCGTCCTTTGTTGTGCACCGCGGCCTGCATCTCAATAAATTGTATGCTTGAAAAACATCTGCATATTTTGTGTAGTAAGGTTTTGCCTTTCTCTTGCTGTTTACCGGTTATGCAAAAGGCATCCAGAAGGAAGACTACTTCATAAACTATTCCCAGAAAATTCAAGATGTACATTTCATCACAATATCTTAAACGTATGGTATTATACTCAAAATCGTCTCGTTTCCCCAACTTATTCTACGTAGTAGAACAGGTAAAAATCTTCTCCAAGTACAAGCGCGAAAGGAAGGAGCGAAGAATTCAATTACTTACTCGAGATTAACATCTTCACAGAGGCAAACTATAGGCAAGATATGCCTGGTCACTTTACTCATGAAACTGCGGAATTAATTGTCCTTTTTCTTGCAAACACTCAGAAGTGAAAATCCTGTCATTATTGTGCTGTGCATAGTTAAAAACAGCAGTAGGCCTTTCCTCACAGGTATGCTAAGTAGGTGACCTAAATTGCTTTACGTGTTTCTGAACTGTACAAAAAGATTACAGGTCCGCACAATGCATCAGGTGAAATTGCGTGACTTTTGACAAGGTGGTTATTATGTGAAGGTCAACCGGGCGGCTTAGATATCATACGCCAAATTCCCTCCTTTCACCATTTTAGAAATATACAAGTAGTCCTTAAAAACCAAACTCTAAATGCTTACCACATACATAGAGAACGTATTGCATTCAATTCGATAGAAAGATTTCATTAGAAATACACGTTTTGATACATTTTT